>JAWQUT010000185.1:972567-987567 GCA_033807755.1 Ellobium chinense | reverse complement strand
TTACGTAGGCAGATGCCCATCAAAAAAATATGATTCAACTCCACTAAAATTAAGTTTTTCCTTAGGTCCCTGCTCAAGAGCTGTTTTTGCTTTTTAATCTCGGCAAAATTTTGATTCCAGTTTTATATTTGTTTACAACCGTCAAGCCTCCGATTTCTAAACCTGAACTCATGTGCTTCAAACCAACGACTACGACGTCCACCAAAGACAAAATAATCAGTCCACCTGGTCTCACCTTGACCTTCACAAGTCAATGAAGGATTTTGTAATAGATTTTAGACTTCAAACTCGCGAATAACTGGTTGCAGCACCTTCTTTGTGCATGCTAATGCAGAGAAAAACATGTCTCCTTCAGGAGGACAGAAATAGTTGACAAGACTAGATGACAATCTATCGGTATCGCCAGTCTTGTTCTAGGGTAATATCTTGTTAGTGCCGTGAATTTCAATCTGGCCAAACATCTAGAAGTCATTATTGTTGTAAACAAACATTACCTTGAATACGTTTTTGCCTCTGTGCATTAGCCCCATGAAGAAATCAGTGGAGCTTCTAAACGTTAGTTAAAAGATTTGGAATATTTTGTGGTACACCGAATGTGGAGTTTTTCACCAATGACGCCGATCATCATCTACAGTTCAAAGTTTAAAATGGGACACAATGTAAGTATGGCAAGCATACTCATAAGTCACAGCATTCTTTTCCAGCTCTTCCGCATCAGTCGCAGCCATTGTAGCTTGCATAGAGACTGATACTTTCGTTCTGTAGAATCTCCGAAGGACCGCCCACATAATAAAAAGACAGTCCCATTCGTTCACAGGTGAGGATCTGACAGATGTAGCCCTTATGTTTCTTTGTACAAATTGGCCAAGTCTAGCTCAAAAACGGAAACCAAATTTCTAAGAAAAAAAAAGGAACAAACAAAGATTTCGCCACATTAGCTCTGACATGGTTCGTCCATAGAAACCACACTAAGCAAGATTAACTCTAAAGCCTTTTTTAATCTGCGATCGTGTACAAGAACAACTGATGCCGTCTGGGAAACACAGAGAAAAACAAATTGAAGACTCTGAATAGGAATGGCTTGTTCTGTCAGTCCCTGGGTAGACGGCTGGTAATCTCCATGTTCTGCTAAGCCGCCCACCTTCATACAAAAAGGTTTTCTCTGAACTTATTTTCAAACTAGAACAGGTCATTCTCCTTTGTTCACGTCAACCCGGTGGGGTTTTTTGTGTGTGTGGTTTGTTGTTTGTTTTTTTTGCTGTGGAAGGAAAGGTTCGTTGGGAAAGATGGAGGAAGGGGCGGCGAAAGGAAAGCCAGGACATAATTAATTTTATTCATCCACTCATGTAGTTGTGTGACTCAATATTTTCACGACGATTGCTTGATGGAATGACCAAAATGAATATCTGATTACTGTTGCTTGCTTGCTTGCTTGCTTGCTTGCTTGCTTGCTTGCTTGTTTACTTGGTCTAGTCATTGTGCCGGGCACTCGCTGCTATTACAGATGATGTCAGCGTGCTTTATTTTCCCTCTTTAGGCCGCAAAAGTATCAATGTACCATCAGACATTATGTTGGGCGATTTTCTATGTTAAAATTATGAGCGGGCATCATTATCCAGAAACAGGCCGCCTCGATGGAAAATTATTGCTCTCTCAAGTCACAGTAGGTCTGAATAGGAATCGCTAGTAAAAGGTTTAATAATATTTGTAGGTCGCTGTTTGCCTCTGTCGCTGTTTTCAACTCTATTCATCTGAATAATCAGTGAATGACCCTTTCACATCTATTGAACAGTCGGTGACGTCACATTGGGCGAGTCAAGATGACCCACTTGTACATAATATAATGGTTCAAGTTAAAAGAAATGTTCAAAAGAATTTACTCCCAATTTCATTTTCTTTAGTCTCTTACAAATAGGTCCTCAGTCCTCGACCCCTCACGAAAGCGATATTATGTAATTTGTTCTTTAGCACAAAAGAATTTCGAAGTAATAAATTATGTATACATGAACTGCTTTTATTTTTCATGGGGAAGGGTTGGGGTAGGGGTGGGAGTGGGAGTGGGAACGAACTGCAAGATAAACTATACTTTTGTATTCGTAGCTGATGATCAAACGATACAAATTCTTTGAAATCACATTACGTCATTAGCCAAGTACCAATGGGAGGCGGTTAAAAGAGTTAGCTATTGAAAATTATTAATGCTCTTGATCTCATTGAGCCTCAGAGAAAGAACTTTAATGCTGTAAGCCACTCGATAAAAGTTGATGTTGTCCACCACCATTATTCTCATTATTGGCAGCAGCAGCAGCAGCAGCACCATCATCACCACCACAACCACCACCACCAGCAGAAGATAATCTGACAGCTCAAGGGAGTCAGATGGCGAAGGTATTTTTTGTTTTCTTACTTACGTTATCAGGCCCAGAAGGTGTCTGTGGTATTTCAATATACTAAAGTAGATTTAAAACGAAAGTACGGCAAAAACGAAAGGAAACAAGAAGCTACGTTTATTTTCCTATACCTTTTTTTTTTATTTTCGCTTCTCTGTCCACATTTAATCTCTGTCTAAACTAAAATTCCGTTTACAGTGAACACAAGTGGTTGGGTTGGTCCCGCGGATTTTGTGTCAACTGTTGTCTACTGTATTATGGTAATGACGACATAAAGCAACATCGTGGGCTATGTTCCATACTCTATGCGAGTAGAATTTGGCCTGCAGCCCAATGGGAGGTCACTCTTGATTGAAATGTTATTCTCTCCTCTTACCCTGCTTCTCAAGCATCACACAACACTACGTTATAGCCACCCCCGCCCCCCACCCCCCGGCTACGGCTCTGAGTGTACACATTTGCTCATCCACCCATTTCATTGATGGCGTAAAAGTCCAAAGTTTTATTAGATTCCAACCACAACTGTCTACTGAAATTTCCTTTCCTAACGCTTTAGAGCAATCGATAATAATAAGGCTCGTTGTACTCTACACAACACTTTTGAGGCAATGTGACCCTTTAAACTGCGGCTGTTCCCAAAACTTCACGGTAAAAAGCAGTTGGTTTGTCTGCTCTATAGTCAATGGCATTAGAGAGTTTTTACTTTCAAGTACGATCTTACGGACCGTTATGGCCGAGGAAGACATGCGCAACCATGGCACTTTCTGTAGTTACGATCATAGAACACAAAACATGATCGTGATGAATGAAAACCTGCAAGGAATATAGAATATATTGTTATCTACATGTACCTGCTTTTAGATTTGAGACTGTGTCCACGTTTCTTTGTTTACTTTTCATATTTTGTGTATGTGTGTGGGGGAGGAGGGGGTGATGTATGTGTCTGTGTGTGTGTGTNTGTGTGTGTGTGTGTGTGTGTGTGTGTGTGTGTGTGTGTGTGTGTGTGTGTGTGTGTGTGTGTGTGCGTGTGTGTGTGTGTGTGCGCGCGCGCCCACATGGATATGGAAGGGAGACCAACCAACTAACCAACCAATCAATTAACCAACTATCGGATCATCAGGCAACGTTTCAATGAAGCAACTAACCAACCAATGAGCTAACCTGCCAACCAACTAACTTATCAACCGACCATTGAACGAGAAAGAAAATAAACCAACCAACAAGAAAGAAAGCAAACATACATGGGCTGTTTTATACTGTTACTTCTCATATTTTCAAAGTCTGCTAGGTTCTATCGTATTTACATCAAATTCAATGACGACAAAGCATTAGGAAAACAAATACAGTGAAAATCGCCATTTAATATGTTTTCCAAACTTGACTTAACCTTTTTTTTTAAAACGGATGTTAGCTCTATGTGGCAGCTGAGATATCACGATACACTTTATTCCATTTGTGAAAAACAGGCATTTTGTGAGATACTTCACGTTAATTCGACGCACATCCATAATGTAATTACACTCTATGTTAATTCCAGACCAGACCGAATCAATCCACAAAGGTTAGATTCATTCAAAAGTTGAATTTTCAAAGTTATGTTGGTGGCATATCAGTGTAAAATAACACTTTTATGAGATCGTTGAGATAATGTCCTTTTCATTTATTACCTACCAAAATACATTAGACTTTATTTCAGACGTGGATCAACGTTTCATCAAGTGCCAGGCAAAATGCACCACAACTTTCTGATTTACCTAGTGTATGTATGTCCTTCTGCCTTGAAACGCTTTAAAATTTAACCGTTTCGTACTCTGACCTAGTCGTGCTCTGTAATACGTTTCATACAAATTGGTTGGTAACTTTTTAAGTAATCCTCTTCACAAACAAATACACGCAGGTAACAACATAGTCTTACTGATGGAGATCATGAAAAGACGCCGTTTACTACTGAGGAACCAGCCCCTGATTATTTATTTATTTACTTATTTATTACTCCGCACGTGCGTGGGAATCTCCAAGCGAAGCAGATGATTTTGAGTAATAAATTTGCACTTCCCGTTGCACTGAAAGTCAACCCATTAATAAACAATAGGAATTCCCTATTCTCATAACACAGATAAGCCTTTAACAGCCTCTTTCCTGTTTCTTTTTTCCCCTTCCCTAATAAATGACAAATGAAATATGGCGCCCTGGGATATTTCGAATATGTAGCTTTTAGCCAGCTAATAATGATGGCAACTATTGACTCCACTTTATCGCGGCTTCGCTTAATCACAACCGCTATAGACTACAAAATACAGAATGGAATTTTCTGAGACTCTCCCGGTATGTGCACAGCTTAAAATAAGTAACTGAGTTACGAGAAAGTAAACTTTGGAGCTGCCCTAGATATTGTCAGGGTCTAGAGATTGTCCCAAAGCTGCGTTTTCTTTTCTAACTTTATCCCACTTGCATCTGCAGACAGAAGGTCAGCCGGCCTACTGCGCATGTGCGGAAAAAGCAATCAGCTGTGTTTACATGATCTCGACTAGTCTAGTCTACATCTCTAATTTTTCAGGAAATTCGATTTCAAAGTGTGCAGTCTTGTTGCACAGTTACTGTGCTAATCAAACTGATCCACAATCCCACATTTGTCGGTAATTGCTGAGGTTTCGACTATATTCACAGCTGACCCAACATTTATTACGCGCTGTCTATCTTATTCTTTTGATATTTTATGTCTGACCCGTTTTGCAATGTAAACACTGCTGATTGCTGCATCCGCACATGCGCATTAGGCCGGCTGACCTTCTGTCTACAGACGCAAGTCCTTATCCCTAACTCTGCCTCTGTCCTAACCAAAGCACTTCTCCGAGAATATCCGGACATTGCCTATACTGGGCTACTAACTACAGGCTCTGCGGGTCTGGAACATCATACTGATACATTACATCTGTGTGAAAAAAAAAAAAATCACAAGCTCAAATTCATGGAGAGCGCCGCGAAGAAGACAGAAAGTCCAGTCAAATATTCACAAAAGATTTGTTTCTATTAATTTGTAGTTTGTCTTTTGGGTGTTTGGCGAGTGATTGGATTATGGTTTAGAAGTAAAAAGTCAAAGAAAGCAAGACTATTTGAAATGATCACTCCCATTAATATGACGTCAAAATACAGGCTGCCAGTCGTTTGGCTAGCCGATTTGACTGACCATGTTGTTCTTTCAAAGGCTGAGCAGATACAGAGTGCGTAAATGGCCACACACGCTAGCATGTTTACCGTATTATGGAGTATGATGGTGTTTATGGCGTGACGCATAGAAGGTCTACTAATACTATACTAATACTACTCTGAGATTCCTTTTACTCCTTATTGTTACAAACTTTTCCTACCCGTTCGTCGAGCGAGTAAATGTACGAGTGGTTTGTTTGTTTGTTTGTTTGTTTGTTTGTTTGTTTGTTTTTAAGTTATGATGGGAGTCATCTTGAGTTCTCTCCCCAGACTTTCTCATGTCACAAGAAACAACTTCTCCTGAAGAATGCATAGGCTCAGAGCCCCATATTTACTGGATAATTGCATATTCTCTCAATATAACCTGTCTCCAATCTCCCAAGGACTTGCAATTACGCGCCTTCGACCCTAACATTCCGCTTTGATTTTGTATTTCGCCATTTTCCACGTCCTTTTTGTTATCACCGAGTACGAAGGACTGCGCACATGACAAGAACAGATCTATGAGAAAGATGTCCTTAGGGAGTACAAGTAATGGCTTGGTACCGAACGAAGAAGATGTTTTTATGGAATCAGGGTAGAGACCTCTATCAATCAGTATCTGATTACTGCTCACAGATAATTCACTACCAGCATGACTTCCGAGTTTGAATAAAGTGATTAAATGCTGTTAGAGAAATATGGCCAGTGTCTAAATCTTACCGGTCAACAGTTAGTGGTCAACCGTCAACTGAACTGAGAAAATTAAATAGATAAGTAAGTAATGACCAAAAATAACGACAAAGACCGTTTCACGTAGCTGGTATTACTGTAGGAGTGGGTTGTTGTTGTTTTCCACAAGTATCTGATTTTCCCGGATTTCGCGAACGGAGTTTGACTTGCGAAAATTTCTTCCGGAGGACAAAAAAACGATCTCTTCAATTTTGTTTGAAAGGGTAATGAAGAATGTCCATCTGATCCGAGTGCACGTGACATCCTGTCAGGAAAATACAACAGCGTCTCCATTGTTTGCATTTAACGAGCTCGTCGTTAGTGTCGCCTGGCCTTTTAAGTACACGAAAGTTCACATGGAGTCGAAGAAGAGGAAGGAAAGTAAAAAAAAAAAAACAAAATTTTTTTGCCGTAATTCTGTAACAATATGCCGGACTACTAGTCTAGAATCCTTCAATGTCCTAACGCGCGTATAAAATAAAACCATTTTGGGAGGACTTACGGAAATTGGATTCTCGCCAAGAAGAAAACAACAATTTCTCTAGTCGAGTTCTGGGATATATAATCCGTTAAGAACTTTTGCTTTTGTACTCATCAATTAGCAACTCGCAGCTCTTCACTATTACCTTTTAAGGAAGCTCATGGGATTTGACTGTACTCTGCTAATGGCTCCGTAAGCCACTAGTATGAGCCGAGATAATGTACATCCCTACTGTCCGAGCTAATGAAGCCGACTCGAATGTGGCAAGCCGTATTTTTCAAGAGATCTTTATTCATTGTGCCTTAGAGAAAGCGCCTTATTTGGAGATTTTCAAACAAACCCGTTAAGTAATTTTTCTCAGATATATAGAACACCAGGGAATAATTGTTTTGAGAGAATGTCTGTTGCCCCTGTTTTTGTTGGGCATTACGGGTTGAGCTAAGATGACGTCAGCTCTATTCTTCCTGACAGCGTTTCTCTGTTTACTTGTTGGCGCCATTGAAAATAATGTCCGAGTATCATCACGAATTCGTTTTCTTCTAGAATGGCGGATGAAATATTGTCATTACTAGATTTCTTCTTTCTTAGTAAATATCCGACAAAACTGCTAGTAGTAGTGGGTCCTGCTAATATGCTGGAAACAACCTTCGTATAGTAATTATTGCGATCAGATCCATCGATAACATTGTAGGTAACCCTAACACTTACAAACAAGAAAAACACCGAGTATCAAATCTTTTTCTCTTGACACCAGAAGGCCTAAAGAAAAATAAACTGAGAAATTTGGTCTCATAAAACCAACCTGGCAATCGTGGTGAGCAAACTACTCATGATATTGTCACATGCCTCGTCAGTAAGTGTCTGCACATCATACTGAGCAAACAATAGAACAGGTAATACAGATGTCGAAATATCCATTTTCTATGAATTCAGAGACATGGGATACACTGCCACTGACCAAAAAAAGGCCAATCTACATTGCGTCATGGACTCACTCGGCAACTCTGTGAGAAAATTGTCGAGAAATAAATTCATATGACTCAGCACGAATCCATGGCAATTTCTTTTCTTTTTTAATTACTTTCTGAGTCTATAAAAAGTATATGCAGTGTCCAAGCCTTTAGAATTCAAATCCAATCCTTTACCCTGTAATTGTGGCCAATTTTCTAATTTTATATGGAAAATGTAAAACTGCATTCTCTTTTGTCAGGTACAACTGGCATATATTCTATGAGAACTGACCTTTCTGAAAAACTATAAGAAACAAGCTTTCCACAAGTCTCAACTTGGCCGGCCACCGCCCACTTTACATTTGATTGGCAGCTCTGTTTTCCATTCACAACACTTGTTTACCACAAACTACAGCCATTACTCATTCACTCGTCTTGTCATACCTTACTCTCTGGTCATACAAATACCTGATTGTTTGTTTGAGCGAGCTGGCTGATACAGAAAGATGAATTGCAATGTGTAAAGATGCAAACCACCTAATGTATCATGACAGAGATCGAATATTTAACTTTGTCAACACATGGTCGTGAATTACCAGACACAGGCAGGCGCTCAAAAGGGCAATACGTTTAATGGTAACTTTTTTTTTAAAAACTCCAGTCATTTTCAGACAACATAATAATGGCCTGAGTTGTGGGAGGCAGCATGGTTTGTGGACTGTGAGTTGTTCTCACAATCTGATGACTTGCACGTCTTAAGTTGTTGTTTTTTTCAGTTCGTTTCCCGAATACGATGGTCCGTGCTATGAGAAAGACACTTCACTCCATTTTTATTCTGTCTCTACCAATGTGTAAATGAGTACCTGGCTTCAAAGATGGGGAATCAAGGT
Organism: Ellobium chinense; assembly: GCA_033807755.1. Classification (NCBI taxonomy): domain Eukaryota; kingdom Metazoa; phylum Mollusca; class Gastropoda; order Ellobiida; family Ellobiidae; genus Ellobium; species Ellobium chinense. The sequence continues at coordinate 978,938 of JAWQUT010000185.1, read as the reverse complement.
GCTGCACCGCGGCGACTATCAATGATTTTATCATGACTTTCATTTCTAAGACTGTGTGTATAATGAATATTTATTTTTATGTTTATGTCTTTAAACATTGAGATGTTTAGCACTGTAAAAGAACTTCCTTTAGGATTAAATAAAACTGTCTCATTCATAAATGCTATGGAAAATCGCGACAATTCCCATGCCTTCGAGGTGTTGCCATTAAGCGGACGAGTTAGGTCATGACCGGACACTCATTTACCAGCCACGGTATGACCTGATAAAATGATATTCAGTTCAGCCCATCACGGACTGAGGAAAGTGGGACATTCACCGCACCAGGGTGTGAGAGGAATAATGTATTTTTCACATGTCTGAGCTAAGACGATCCTTTCTACAAGAAGTACGCTGAACTTTTTCGCTGCTGCGTATGACGTACAAGTTCGTCCTAGCTCTTTGCTTCAAAGAGTACTTGGACCTACTTGTACCTCTTGTAAGTAGCACTCTCATGTAATGAATCATTCCTATAGACATAGGCCTAATGTAGCCGTCATTGTGCAGAAGCGATATAAAATCCGATCTCAAAAACAAACCTACATACAGGTTCATGTGTTTAGGGTAATTACCTGGCATCAACACTTGAAAAAAAAACAACAAGACGTCGCATAGAAGTAATATTTAATTGGCTTTAACCCGTCACTAAGTAAACCTCTTTTAGTAACCGTTCTTCAGACGTTTGTTTAAAAAAAAAAAAAAAGGGGGGGNGAACAAGGGGGGAGGGGGGGGGAGTTATAATTACCTAGATATTTCTGTATAGAAATGAGGGTTTTCTCATATCAGACAAAAATGTTGCCATTAAATGGTGCTATTTGAGTGACCCCTCCCCCACCATCTTCCTCAACCTAATGCCCCTTGATGTGCCTCCTCTACATCCCTCCCCCAAACTAAATGCCCACACCAAAGTACCCCCGTGCTACGCCCCTGACCAAGAGCAGCTGAAATTGACTCAGTCTGTGGATTGCAGGTCACGTGACTAGGGCAATGTCCAGGCTGTCTGTCATTCTGTGCTTGGGTGAGCGTTTCAGGAAGACAGACCACACTGGTCCGATAAAATTAAAGTCAGAAGTCTGTTTTTGTTTCATATTGAAGTAGCGAATTTAGTAGCTTGTGTTCAAATTTCAGGCCTGGTACTAGTGGTACAAACTGGCAAGCGAAATATCATTTAAAATCTTCCATTTAAAGCAACTACAAAAATGCACCAATTTATATTCCCATAGCTAATTTTAAAAGAAGATTTAAACCCGGAACACAAAGTCAATTGCCTTCTCTCTTAAAAAAAATGTTAAACAGTAAATTTTTTAACCAAGAGTAGTTGACTGGCGCTGAATGAAGGTCACTGCTAAAAGATCAAGAATCAAATGGTCATTTGTCATTTGGTGTCAGCTATACACACACACACACACACACACACACACACACACACACACACACACACACACATGTGTATTTAATGTACTTGAGAAATATAAAGATATTGTTATTGTTGTTATTGATTTCTGGGGACCCGGTCGTTATGCAGTGAAAGTTGATATAAAAAGACAAACAGTGCAAGCTGGCTATTCCATCCATATTTACTTGGAGTTCTTAGGAAAACTAAATTGCGTTAAACGTGAATAGTGCCTTCAAAAAACTTTGATGTCTTACCGATTGCCTTTTTTTTCCAGAAAAAAAACACTGAGATTTTTTTTTCTGGGACTGTATCCAAATCTACCTCTGACTCCAACCAGTGAAGTAATGTTTAAAAAAGTACCATTAAGCTTTTGGAAGATTCGGCAAGCAATAAGTGCAAACCTGAGAATCTCGAATTTCACCTAGGCTCTGTGTATTTATAGCTCCATTGACCTCTGAGATTTAATAAACCACGTGACCAACTTAATGGTTTCAGATAGTACCAATGTTCATCGTAAAATCGTCCGTGAATGACGTATAAAGTGGCATTTCTCAAAATTAGGTCAAAAAATAAATGTTAGCTTCTTTTTCTGCAGAATTTTAGGTCATTTCAGATGGTATGATCGAAACTGACCTTTCCCACATAAAATTAGAAAAAAAGTTTTCCACATGGCTAAACTATGCCAACAGGGGTATTCTGACAGTAAAAACTAGGTCAGTGTCACCTACATTTTATTTACATCGCAGTTGTGTTTTCTATCACAATGTTTGTCTCCCAGTGACTGTAAACATTACTGTCATTCAAGGTTTTCAGCCTCACTCTGAGGCCATGACAAATATGGGATTGCTTGTCCTGACTGGCTGATTTGGAAAGGTGAAGTCGTGTTTCAGCTCAAATACTGATGAACGAAACAGTTTCTGAGGAATCATGACCTTAAATGTCTATGAACATGTTGCATGGCAATCCTGCTTTTCTTCAACCCTCAGGGTTGCGCAATACGACGTTTTGCGTCAACAAAGACGGTAGGTAGGTAGGCAGGCAAGCAGGCAGGCAGGCAAGCAGGCAGGCATGCAGGCAGGCAGGCAGGCAGGCAGGCAGGCAGGCAGGCAGGCAGGCAGGCGGGCAGGTAGGTAGGGTGAATGGGTCGATTGGTTTGTTTGTTGGTTGATTTCATGATCTCCTGGAGTGGTTGTCCTATTCAGAGACTTCTAAACAATCAAAAAATAATTTCCCTACATGAATATCATCCGGGAAAAGAAAAAAATGTCTCACGCGAACCGGTCTTAACACCGAAATATTGCAAACCTTCATCAGAACTTTTATATTTAACAGGGGACTGCTAAAGAATCAGGTTTAACCACAACATGAATAAATTACTAAAACTCCCTGGTCACCTATTGAAAATGTCTTCTAGTGTAAATGCCAAAGGTGAACGACTCCTTGTTAAAGCTACGTCTCACAGAAACTCGTCTCAGTGGACCCCGCGCTTCAACTGACCACTAATAGAGTGGCGTCCCTTTAATGATAGCTCCGATAACAGTTGCTGGTCCCAGGGGAGATTCTGGTCGTGGACTGATTCGGCCGGCGGTCAGTGATGCCCAGGAATTTCGCAGGCATTAGTAGTAGTGGTCGGGTGATGGACGTGACTTGGACGTAGCTGTTTCAGAGGTGTGTCTTCTTGGTGGTAGGGAGAACAAAGAAGAGTGTTTGATGTGTCAAGGAGAAAACCCCCTTAAAGGTGCGCCACTCGATCATCATCGCCGGAAAACAAGTCCTGCCTAGAAAATGGCCTCGAATGTTGTCTCGACAAAGTTGTCTTTGCTCTCATATTTCAAATACTTGATGTTTTATTATATCAGTTTTCGCTACCGTAACGTTCAGAGGAACAGTCAATTCACGACTGTACCGTAAAGTTTCTATGTATTGAGAAATGTTTTATTCTTGACGTTCGGAAAAAGGACGTTCTCCGATGTTAACCGTGTGATTGAGTTCAATAAATTAATAAGTGAAGTGTCCCGTCAGGCTTCTACTATCATTGTTGTATACCACGGTCGGGTCTTTAAGTAGCCACAGAACCTGGTGCTATTTGAAATATTTTATGTATAGGAGTGTCTAACTTTCAGACTTTTTACAAGCTGGATGAAAACGGGGTTCAAAACGGGAGGGTACATGCAAAAGTTCAACCAGCTGCGCCAAAATAAATACCGAGTGAAATGTAAAGAATAAAAACTGGAGGGAGTTTTCCTTTCGTTTCTTTGCTACATCTCAGTATGTCATAGAATGAGGACATTACCCACCCTGTACACTCCCACAAAATGGGTGACTGCGACATATTGTTTATACTGTGTCCGGTAAAAGGTAGCGAGTTAGACCTAGTTTTAGAGCCGGGGGACCAGGGCGCTGCACTGTGGCGACTGGTGATGATTCTGTTGTTTCCCATTTGTAATATTATGTGTTTCTCATCATGTATAGGCTACTGTTAAATATTAAAGTATTATGAAGGAGATGTGTAAATATATGGCAGCGTGAAACAACTTTTCATCGGGAGTATATTAAAGTCATTTTTGTTTTTAAAAAAACATTGCTTAGATATGCACCAACACGAACGAGCGATATTTAACCGGTCTTTTTATCGGCCCGCTCGCTCTCTCGACCACCAGACTACTGGTCCATTTGTGCGTCTATTCGCCTACTCGCCTACTATAATATCTCATTATTTTTCTACTTATTCATTCATTTATCCACGCTTTCTCTGCCACTCCGCCCATTTATTTCTTCATCTTAGCTATCAATGAATATTCAGCTCCATCAAATAGTGATTTTATCTTCGGCACTGGAGAGTGAACAGCTTCCACGGACTCGGCGGTTAATCACACGGTGCGATAGGGCGGTGACGAATACTGCCAATTCCGGAAAGTGCCATTCTGGATCTGGATTCCTCAAGGATTTATGGATTTGAATTTAAATGGGAATCTGTATTCCAATTATGGGATTCGACTTCCTATAGGAACCTGTATACTAAAGCTGGGATTCGGACTGATATGGGAATACATGAGAATCTGGATTCCACTGCTGGGATTGAAATTCACATTGGAACTTTGATTTTTAAAGTCAGAATTCGAATTTACATGGGAATCGATATTCCTGCGCTGCGATTCTAATTAAAATTCGAATCTGGATTCAAATCCTAAATGCTTGCAGATCATTGATTCCATGCGCATTTTTTTTCCTTTTTTTTTCCTTTTTTTTTTTTTAACACTTCAATCTTAAGTTTCTTTGAGCTAATATGTTTGTGTGTTGACGTTAGGGTTATGATGATATTTCTTATATCATGTAATAATGGCTTCATATGCTCATGAAAAATGAGTATTTCTCGGTGTTCTACAATCACAGCTACTTTATCATCTTTACAATCATTCCCCAGCGTGGCCTTTAATGGAAACTTTACACTAGTTCTCCTTGGATGATAACTTACGAGCGACGTCTTCTGGCTGCCAGTGTGATTAGCACATGTGCCTTTACAGCATAAGCAGACAAACTACACTATCAGTTAACAGGTGCTACAGAATAGATATAGCAGAAAGTTGCCAATTCAAACTTCAAGAGGTTCACTTCCTTTCTTGATTACTTGATTTTAGAGTTGACGTCATCGCGGTCGGGAAGGGTCCACAGGCGATCTGTCATCTATCTCAACCCGTGGGTCACAATGTTCTCCATTTGATTATTGTGGAATCTGTTATGTCCAGCTGTTTCCGCCTTTGGCGCAGCTTTCTCCTCTCTGACAACATGGACTCGCTGGTTCTCGACCATATCACTCTCCTCTTCAGTCGTAGTTTTTCTGAAGGCAGTTAAGATTTCTTTTTCTCCAATCTGCAATACTTCTCAGTATCTCAACACTTCCAGCAAAGCCTGTTCATTTTCTCGTTATCTGCACATCCAGCATGACTGATAATGAATATCCAGACGAGTATCTAAAGTTTGCTCCTGCAAAAATGTTGTACCCGTTCAGGCTTGACGACCTCCTGCCTACTCCTTGTAAAACTCCAGTTCCTTGCTCTATATTTTTTACATATTTACCTCGTGGATTCTGAGCAGTTAAAAAGCTTCANCCCCCCGCCAGGATATCTGTATTATTTTTCATATTGCTTACGGAGGTAGCCTGAATTTGATTTCATATATCTTTTCCCACTCCCCAACTTCTGTTATTCGATTTACACCCTCTCTGATGTAGCGATTTATCAAATGTGATAAAACATCTTTATCTTAATTTGGATCGACTAAAAATTAAAACGGTAGCACTGATCATTTTTATTACAGGAATATTCATTATCAGCCCTGTTGTTTGTCCTATTATTTTTTATCATTATTATTATTATTACTATTATTATTACTACATGTAATTATGTTTCCCTGATTCAGCATTGTGCGTAATGTGTAATGTGTAATGCGTAATGCGAAATGCGACTGTAATACGCTACAACAAAGAGGTTTGTCTTAACTTCATAAACTCTTGCAGCATAAGGGCCATTTCATGGTAACATAGTCTAGCTGTGTTGAGACAATTAGCCACCTGCCGTTGTCAATGGTATTTTCATACGTCATTGTCTGAATAAGGTCGTCAATATGGCGGCGGGTGCTGGCGCAAGGGAGACAACGCTTGAAAACATGAAGCTTTTTGAACCCGTAACAACCAGCATGCCACAATTTGTGTGTGTGTGTGTGTGTGTGTGTGTGTGTGTGTGTGTGTGTGTGTGTGTGTGTATGTTTGTGAGTGTGCATGTATGTGTGCACGCGCGTGTGTGTGAGAGAGAGAGAGAGAAAGAGAGAGAGAGATAGACAGTCTTCAAAAAGTGAAAAACATGGCAGATTGAAGCTAAAACAATTCAATTCTAGAACGTTGCCTCAAGTGTAAAATTGGAGGGGGGGGGGCACAATG
>JAWQUT010000185.1:958429-971533 GCA_033807755.1 Ellobium chinense | reverse complement strand
GGGAAGGGAAGGGGGGAGGAAGGAATGACAGGGCCCCATCCAATCCATGCTTAAATCCACCTCTGTAGTCCACGGACAGTCCTTTTCTAAAATGGAAATATGTGACAATCACATCATAGTATGGGAAGTGGAAAAACCACATAGACCAAAAAAAAAAACACCGATAATCTGGATTGCCAAAAGCAGCTAGACAATCCAGTTTGTTCCCGGGAAAACCCTTAGCTTTCAGCTTTTGTGGAGGAGAACAAATTTTATACAAACAATTATTACCGATGCACGTGTCTCTGAACACGTAGTGAAATGCTTAAAGATGACACGACTGAGTTAAAATAGATGAATATGGATAGTTCCCTTAAGCTGACGAAGTTTGATCTTTATCTAGCCATTACCTGACATTACCAGATTAAACTAGAATGCCTTGCTTTGCCTTTGATACTTCTTACGGAATATCCGGGTCTTAAAGAATATTACTATACTTGAAGATGAATTTGCAAGTTTGCTGGTAGGTCTAGATCTATTACTTCTATGAAACAAACCACCAATCCCACATCTACACGCCTTCATATTGGCCTTATTACAGCGATAACTTGTACAGACTTAGCAGTTGTAAGAAACCAAAACACGTATTTCTTTTCAAGCCAAAACAAAACAAACAAACAAAAATTGAGCCAAACATGTGAGGAATTTGCCTTATAAAGCCAACTTGGCAATCCTGAGATGATGCCTGAATAAAAATTACTGACGTCACAGCCACATCTTGCCAGCGTGCGCCTTCGTTCGTTGAACAAAGGCAGATTCACCCTTTTTTTTTTTTTTGCACGCAATTCTGCTCAAAATGCTTACTAACTGACAACATTTGTACCGAAGATAAACCCCAAGCGCAACAGCTCTCCCCNAAAAAAAAAAATACATAACGTTATGTGAAATATGTGACTTGTTAGGACATAAAAAAAAAAGTTTTAGGATCCACAAATCTGACAAAGAAACAGAATATTCCGAGTTGTCTTTACATTTAGTTATGACATTCTATGCAGGGCTTGCACTTTGAAGGACATTTCCTTATTTTTTTTTTATTTGTAAAGGAAAGTCCATGATACATTCGAAACGAAAACCACCTTACTAATTGTGCTCCGGTGTCAGGTCCCATTTTCCAAACTGTCTTCTTGACCATCTCACGAATCGCTTTTGTAGACTGATGTTAGGTCCTAGATTGTAATTATATTTAAGGGTTTTGTTTTGCTGAGCAGGCATTTTGAGCTTCCCAACACTACACCAGACATAGACAGTGAATAATGTTGATTTTTTTTTCTAGGCTATGTCCATGAGAAATGAAATGATGGACGTTTCGTACCAAATTGGTCCATCAGAAGAGGTTCCTCTGGGGGAAAAAAGCCACTTAGAAAAAATGCGATTCATGTCCTGTGGGAAGTGCCAAGCCAATCGTAGGACATTGATACGTAATCTTATTTTCGCACGGTGGCCGATAGGGCATGACCCCTTTGTGACCGTGACCTTGTCGTGAAATGATGTCAGAGGTCATGACCGCTTTATGGCTTTATCTCCTGTTTAGTGTCACTGTCAGTCGGTCAGTGATGGCTTTGAGTAAGATGAAAAGATTATTGAGTTAGACTAGTCACTTAGGCGTCATAAATTCGCTCGTGTTCTTTTGTGGACGCACACGTTTTACGAGGGCTTTGTCAGAAGAACGAGAGGCCAACAAGTGTGAAAATATGAAACTTTATCGTTCAAGATCCTTATAGACTGCTTTCTCTACGCTACGAGCTCTGGGCTACATCATTCACTCATTTCACATCTCTCTCATCCTCTTCATCCTTCTGTTCCCCACCTCTTGGCGTCTAAAAAGGGCAGGCAATACAAGTACTGCACTTTGAGGAGATGAAGGATCTCTCAGGGTGGGAATACACAGAGGCCAAGGCGCAACACGGTAGTAATGGGCCGATATCTCAATATACGTTTTGCGATACTTAGCTTTCAAGCTTTAAATATCGAAAGTATCCAGTCTATTCCGAGTCTGATACTCAGCAGCGGAAGGGAAATTTGGTACTTTCAACACTTCTTCGATACTTTCAATAATTTCGATACTTTCGATGAGTATGATTCTTTTTTAATACCGCTAGAATTGCGTTGGGAAAACATGTTTGATACTGAAGATCGGCTGAGGCTCGAAATGAATCTGGATATTTTCAAGAAGTTTTGATACCGCTAGACTTTGCAACAAAAATCGGAAACTAGCTTTGGCAGTGAGAATTACATTAACTCTGCACGTAAAATGTTACTAACAGTAAGAATGCATTCAATACCAATGCATCAATGTAATTCTTACGATGGTAAGATATCCCATCTTAAATGCGCAAGATCTCGAATGTCATCAGTGCTTTAAAAACATAAAGTACCGGAGAGGTTTGAATACTGGTTGATGTAACAGTTTAGTTTGTTTCTTTTTTGCTAGTATATATTTTAAACTTGCAACTTTTTGTCAGAATATAACACACAGCTGGTTCCGCTTAATGTGTCTCTGCAAGGCGATGTGATGAGAGGAAAGATGAGAATGAGATTGCCCAGATTTCAAATAATTTATGTCTTCACCAAAAAGAGCTACCTAATTCCTTTTTAATCAAATGGTGCTCCCTCTAATCTTGGTATTTATTCTTGGTTCATGGCAAATTTGTCAATTTGTTTCCTTGCCCCCTCATAAAGTTGCCAATAAATGGATCTGATTGTAACTTCTTCATCTGACTGAGAATTTTGACGGTCTGGGGACCATTTTAAAATGACCTGCTCCTATAAGAGATGTTGTACCTAATTGTACTTAATGTCGCCCAAAGCAATGGCCAATGTGATCCTGGTCAAAGACCCAGGGGGAAGCAACTGTGTCTGGCATCATTTAGTCCTACAAAGTAAATATCTGTCATGTTCTTTGAAAATTAAACCAAATATGGTACGATTTATTAATGTTTCAAACAGACGAGCCCAACCAGACACGGAAATTAGCTATACTTTGCTTCAATATTTTAAAAAGCTACAAAATTGGCATGTAAAGACTGTGCATCTCCTGGCAAATTATCAATTTTGGCAGATAGGTACAAAGGTATGAGCATTTCTTTTTTAATTTGCGTTGTTTTGTGGTTGTTGTTTTTTATTTCTTCCTTTTCATACTTTCTGAACTGTTGATATGTATTCTAAAGTGATTGGCTTCGGCCTAAATAAACTTGAACCTGAACTTGAACTATAATGAGGGTGAGGGATCGCGTTCATGTCACGATTACTCATTTCAAAATCAAGCCATATCTTTGGAATCTGATATGCCTCCGTTTTCATTGATACCGATTTGCTTTGGTTTTTCTATTAAAACTGGCTTTATGTTTTAAATTTTTTGTACACGTTCGTATAACAGCGAGTTGATGAACTGTATTTGCCGAAGCAAAATTTGCATTCCTTGATCGGGATTCATGGGTCGAAGGTCATCCCACATTTTGTCAGTCTTGTATGTCCTGTTGGATCAGTATTCAGGTAAGACAATTCTATTCAAAGAATGGGTGGAAGAATGGGTGCTGTAACTGCTAGCCGTAAGAAACGTGCACAACGAGGGTGTTTGGAGTTGTTATTGTGGATGCACTTAAAATCACAGAAAGAAGTCAATGCAATGGGGTAAAAATGACACTGAATACGTGCACAAGGAAGGGGACGTTACTGAAGGTACCAAAAAGAGTGAACAGTAATACGTGAACTAAGAACGTGTGTAAAGTGTTCGTTCCCTACAATGAGCTCTGAGCGCTGAACAAAACTGACACAGTATTTTTGTACTCACATACACATTGTAACCTAAATAAACATGAACACACCTTCCACACCTACAAATCTTAAACATAATCAAGCTCATTTATAAATGATAAATAAAACCGGTCTTACAACATATTTTGAGAAAATGGTTACTACAAAGTTATCATCAGGCGCACTGAGATCTATGGGCCAGAATATACAAGAAAAAGATGTTTTAAGAGATTTGTTTGACAATGTCCATTTGTAGGAGCACTTCGTTAGGTTGTTCCAAGGAAACAGGACCAGGAAAACATGTAAGATGAAAGAGAAAGTCAGTCCCAAACCCCATCAGTCGAGCGAAGACTACGTAATTTATGAACAACCCCTTAACTTTCAGCCAGTCCGGATAGGCAGAGATAAACAAGAGCCAGGAGCCAGCAGTTGATGAATATTTGATGAGGGGTCAAAGCTTTTAGCGAGATTTGAGCTTACGGGCTTTACTTAATCCATTTGGTGTACAGCCATGGGTACAGCCATGTTTCTGGAAGTCTGCGGAAATTGTAACTGGCATGACGGCCATTATTCCAAGTCCCAGCGGAAGATAAAAATACTACTGTAATTTCAATCACCGAGAATCGCTCTACTAAGTGCTTAGCAAAAATCGATGCTAAGTTATATTCGATACTGAGTCGCCCATTACTCGGAGCATGGGTATCGGCAAGTATTTTTGATAAAGTATCGAGGAGTTGAATGTTTTGCTTTTGTTTTTCCTTCGACGGGGCCTAAAAGACTTTACAATCTTTCGTCTCATTTTATCTCACCATTTCTTTCCCCTTTCGAACAAGAAAAAAAGAGTTTGCAAGCCTCTGTCTTCTCAAAAAAGACATTTGTACACGGCTGTGTTTTCTTAAGTTCCGTCTGTGTCCCACAAGGAATAAATATGTCTGAAGGCCACTTCCTTGGAAGATAAGGTATGTCTAGCCCATACAGATACACTATAATAAACCTATAGAGCGCATGCTGGCTTTACGGTCAATAATGTTGTGGTTTCAATTGACCACGTGTCGGGATATGGACATTTCGCAGTCTAGATAGTCAGGTAGAATGCCAATCTAAAAAAGTTTATGAAAGACTCTTCGGCGCCGTTGAAGGGCTTGATAATTGTTCCAAAATTTTATTGGTGAATTTGAACATTACAATTGGCTTATTTATGATCAATAGTGCAGCCATTTCAATTGAATACGCTTCCCATCATTTCTTGTGGGGGTTCTTGGCAGTTCCTGCGATACTTCTTTTTTTTTAATTTTTACTTTGAGTCTTCTTTCTTAGCAATGACCTGCCCAGCTGGCATTTAGCGGCGACGCTCTCTCAGGACAGAGCCGCTGTTGTGTCGATGCAGTTGGTTTATTCTTAGATTAGCAGCCACGTGAAAGAGTGTCGTGGTCATGTGATCACAACAACGTCAAAAGAAGTTCCGGCACCAAAGCTTCTCCTGGTGTAAGTGGGTGTGTNCTTATTTCTGTGGCCGATGGTGGTCAGTTTTACCCAGTGACCTAATACGTGTTGTTGTTTTGTTGTTGTTTTTTCATAAACTCTTTGTTCCTTTCGTTAAAATGGCCGCCCTGAAAAAAAATTTTAAAAGACCGGAAGTAATCGAATCGTAATCGCTCTGGGAGTATTAATTGCATCGGTCTGGTCTAATCTTCACAACGAGGTGAATGTTATGCTTGTGTAATAAGACACGTGATCAAACCTACAGACTTTGTTCAGTGAAGAACTAAGAGGATCAAGTCTTGAAAGTTCGGGCGATACATACAAGAGATATACAAGGGCATGAGAGACAAGATGGAACATATCACTCATTTGACTTCAATCGCAAGATTCACATCAGAGCGGTCTTTCTTCCGAATTTCACACTTTTCAAAAAATTTCACATTGCATAGAAATTTTCCAGACCGCTAATTCACTATCCTTTCTAATGTGTTGTTCCACTAAAGAAAACTTACTATGAAGACGTCTAGTATTCACATCAAAGTTAATCTGTCTGAGTTCGGGCGGTGTCCGGACATGTCTGTAGTCGATACTTGTGTTCCGACGGTAATGATGGGGTGGCGCTTCTGTAAGTGCTAAACAAGTATTTAGTCTAGAAACTCAAAACAGGTGATGTATTTTCCAGCAGATTTCTACAGATATAAAAGTCTGCTTTGAATAACTGTGCCATGCACCGACTGCTAAGATCTGGCATGTTTAGAGGAAATATTACAACAATGTGTTTGGATTTGTTTACATCTTGTTTACCTTCAAAGATATATTTCTATTGAATTTGATATTATTATGTTTGTTGCAGTAATAACGCCTAGTAAAGTAAAGTAATCGATTTCGTCATCGATACCTTTAAAAAGTACTTCGTATCACATCGATACCTAAAATGTGGTATCCGCCAAGTACTAATCGGAAGGATTTTGGGCGTTGGATGTCCGTGAGTATCAGGAAATAGCCCAGGCGTGCGCCAAAAATCAGTGCGCAAATTAGTGAGCTGAGAGGACAGGCATACTTGGCGTATCTCTTGAGATGGTCTTCAGCAAGGAGGGTCAGTCATGGGACCCGAGTGTGGGCCTTCAGTCCTGTTCATCTACGCCACTGGAAGAGTAAAGAGAACTTTTCAGTAATGTAGAGTGGCAGAATTTAATTATAAAATGCTGTAAGGGTGAAAAGTCCGTCGCAAAGATCTCAAAATCACTGACATATGTTTGATGAAGATTTGCAACTATTTTACCAGGTTCGTAGCCAATGTTTTTAACTACCATGTGAGGTTTTTAATCGGCATTTTTTTTTCGTCACAGTGTCTACTGGCTGACCAGAAGTGCACGACTTGTTCAGTGGGAAAGCTCCGGCAGCTATTTTGTCATTTGTGAAGATGTAGCTACTAGTAGGTAATGAAAGAGGAGAGTAGACTATTCTACCTATGGCTATTTTATGTAGACTAACCAGTTCTTTCCTTGCTGATCTACCTGCGTGTGTAACAATTAAGTGCATCAAGTTCTCATCACAGTCACCTGCCGTCTTATCTCGTCTTTCTATCTGTATTATTTGAAATTCTACGCAAGAACTTCACTCAGTCACTCACTCACTCACTCACTCACTCACTCACTCACTCACTCACTCACTCACTCACTCACTCACTCACTCACTCACTCACTCACTCACTCACTCACTCACTCACAAAATGACTTAAACTGGTATGTATTGGTCTGTAGAGATGTAGGCAAAGATCTGGGACTGGAAATCTTAAGTGCCTGTTTTTTGTTTTTTTTAATGTTTGATATATCGCGGTAGGGCGGCTGCGAACAGCGTATTTAGCATTTGAGAAAAGAGAACTTCCCTACTCTAAAAGAACGCCGTTTCTTTTGTCGTCTGATTGTATCAAGGGGAAATATTTCCGATGCGTAAAACTTAATGCTGGACAGAAGTTTCAGAGGGTGCGTAAATTTCACTTGCCTAATCTATTTTTGTAGTGTGCTTTCGGCAGACAACATCCTGTTCTGCAGGGTTTCCAGATAAGCTTGTCTAAAAATAATAATAAATTACATTATGTCACTATCAATTTCTCTGAACGCATTACAGAAAATATTTAATATCCAGTTATGAACGCCCTCGTTTCAGCCTGAAAAAGCATACATTAATGCACCATATATACACACCTAGATGTTGCAATATTATATGCACATTCATATATATTAGAAGCTTAATATTCGTAGCGGGAGTCACAAAATGCGTTGCACTGACAACTAGATTATTAATTCCAAGTGGCTGCAATATCTTTCAATGGATCTTAAGGCACAGAATATAAACAATATACGTTATTTATTATAATTTGTGCGTCCCTGTGACGTTTTTTGTTAAATAAGCAATGTAAGGAGTGATAGACGATGCATCTGTTATTGCTCCTGATAGGGTATTGCTTTATAAATAGGGTTTTATGTTTACAGATAAACATTTTCTATGGCCTACGCAAATGCTCGTAGATCTAGATGATAATGTAAATACTGTTGTTTCACGGGAGATATGGCTCTCTACCAGAGACTGAAATGCAGAAAAAAATGGTGCGCAACTCAGAATTAGAAGTGCATTGACGTCCCTATGCAAGGCTGCACACGAAAGTGCTAAATTTTCTCCACTGCGGCTGATGATCTTAAAAAGAGTGATTTTTGTATTAGCACTAGATGTCTGAAACGTGCTTTCACCCACGTTTCAAAATACATCAATGCATGTTCAAGAAAGGGTTTAAGTTGGATCATGTCTCGACACACAGTTACGTCATTTTACATCTCAGCATGTTGATTGTTCCTAGTAATTCTGTTTCTCACTCACACGAGTGTGGGGTGTCCCGTCTTAACCCCTCACCAGATTGCTTTCCCTACATGCATGGGATTTTCTCATCCTAGTATTTACTATATCACGTGACCCCATGATCTGTCTACGGAACTGCATCACTTCATACATGTCAAGAAAATTCTGTCACCAAAACGAGTTACATTTTAAATTACCAGGGGAGATTACCCACACTCAATGCGAATATGAAACGGACAGGGACTGAGTGTTTATCCTCTGTTATAACGGACAGGGACTGAGTGTTTATCCTCAGTTATAACGGACAGGGGCTGAGTGTTTATCCTCAGTTATAACGGACAGGGACTGAGTGTTTATCCTCTGTTATAACAGAGCACTGACCAGAAAGGATAAACACTCAGTCCTGTACAGACATATGGAACTCGTACACGGAGCTAAGACAGATCCAACCAAGTTCACCATGACTAACACTGGTACCTACAAAGAACTCAACGAGGCGCCAGAGCTGTACCAAGTCACCACTATCAGCAAGTCAAGTCAAGTCGAGTCACTTGAAAATTTCCAGCAAGTCGAGTCGAGTCCAAGTCACAAGCGCAATTTCAGCAAGTCGAGTCAAGTCCAAGTCATTGGCAAAGGCTTGGCAAGTCGAGTCAAGTCGAGTCACTGGGTGACTCGAGTCAGACTCGAGTCCAAGTCATTTGACTTCGAGTCTACAGCCCTGCGAGGCGCTACAAATAGACACCACACCCCATCTCATAAACATCAAGTGTGAATGGGGCCACCATGACATCCCAAGAGCCGGAGTAGTGTTCACTAACAACAAGAGGAACACACAACAACACAGCAAAACACAACTCAAACCCGGCGTGAAAGACCAAAGCTCTCATTAAGACTGACGATGATGCGCAGGTTGCATCGAAAGGCTTTCAGAAATGTAAGTGTTTTTCCATTGGATTACAACGATAGAACCTTCGATGTGTACAGACGTAAATCTACTTATAAAGCTACCATGAGCATGAGTAACGTCTGTATGACCATCATCTACAATATTTCAAAATGTTCTTTTGAGTATTCTGCGTTCTTAAATTTCTCGATTAAACTTAAGATTAAAACAATTTGGATCTGATTAATCTACTCATTTCTACTTTCCATTGCAAGATGCGTTTGTAAGCCGTTGGCCTTTACATAGTTATAAATAACGTTTTCTCTATAAATATGTTACAAAATGAGAGATGGAATCCTTGTCAGTGTTTCTGTTTGATATGTGCGAAGCTTCGCAATGAGCGCTTCCATTTAAAAGTCCATAAAACAGAAGCACATGCAAGGATTCCCCGTGTCTAGACAGAAAACAGAGAAATGCCAATGTATGAACATGCACAGACAGACACAATGGAAATATTATGGTGTTAGACAACTGGTGCTACTGCAAATAATAGTTGTTCTAAAATCGTCACCTTCGATAGAGAATAAAGCACCATTCAGCACTTTGGTGCACAATTTTGCATAGAAACTCCAGTGTACTTGTTGGTGAGTTGCGCACCATGTTTTCTGCATTACAACGTCTGGGACAGGCTCGCGTCAGCCGAAACACATAATATGATCTGGCTACAGGGATATTAATCTTGATTTATTTCCTCTTGTGTCATGCCCATGTCTATGCTCAAAGTGCACCTTGTATAAAGAAGGTTAGATGCTGGGGATTAATCATCCTCAACAGACATTTCAAAATGGCTGCCGAGAACTTCCGGAACATGGCGACAGGTCAAAATAATCTTCCCACATAATACCAATATTATTCTGATGTCAATACATCACATTATTGACACAAATAACTTGCCGGACATTTTCTTATAGGAGTAATAGAAGAAGCCCTGTTGATGATGTCATCTGCTGCCACATCTACACACCCCACCACCCCACAACCCATCACATCTTGCTCTAAACTACCAGGAATGCCCACTCACTGATAATGTTCAAAAGATCATTTACAAAACATCTCTTCGATAACCTGTCCGTCCGTCCGTCCGTCCGTCCGTCCGTCCGTCCGTCCGTCCGTCTGTCTGTCTGTCTGTCTGTCTGTCTGTCTGGAGGCCCAGGGCGCTGCACAGCGACGAATACAATTTTACAAATTCAGGGCTGCATTTCAGCTTTTTTGAGGTGAGGTTTCATGTTATATGATTATTTCTATTCATTATGGGTTTTTTTCTTTATTCTGATAGTCCAGTTTGTTATTTGGTTGTTGTTTTTTTTTCACCAATTAGGCTCCTGCTACCTACAGGCCGATAACAAACATTTCTTTCTTTTTATTTTGAATTCATATTTTCGTTTTGTTTAATAGCGATGATTTGCCTTCGCCATAAATCAACAGACTGGGTGGATGGAGGCCGGAGAATAAAACAGAGCTAGACTAATATTTCATGAACTGGTTAAGTGGCCGTCACAATCTTCATTCATTTCAATCTGAGCGAAGGCGTATTAAGGTCTGGTAAGAACAAAACACAGTGTGGAAACATTCATTTTGTTGACCTAGAAAGTTTACTTAATTGGATNAGAAAAAGGGGATGAATGGAGGGTCAAGGCCCGTCCGCTTCCAGGGTACGTGAAAAGTAGTCGATGCTAAAGTCAAAACAGACCTAAGTTAGTCGGTAACAGAAATTTTCTATTTTTAAGTTCGATTCTTAGGAGAGATAATAATAGCAGATGAGGGCATGCGTATAGGACATTTCCGGGTGGTATAATCCCATTACGTGTTGGGAGTATAATCTCTAATCTTATCTGCTAGATTTACTTACGTCTAGAAAGCAAACTCAAACAATAGTCACTCTCATTCTCTAAGATTTATTTCTCGCAATATTTACAACAAAAAAAAAACCATATGTACATGTATTTCTATTTATAAAAACCTCAAATTCTCACCCAAAATGTTGATTTTCCTCTAGATTCAGTATTTCGTCAACACAGTGCCGATAATGAAGTGAGAACTCCAAGTGGCGCTGTTACACGGAGTTTTTGTTTTTCTTGTGATTTTTAAAATTTCCTCCACACGAACATGTCTCAGGCAGTAGTTGTCGGTGAGTGGTGCTGTGAAACAGTGAAATTGTGTAGCCAGGTGTGAGTGGTGCTGTGACACGGTGCTCCCTGAGGTTTTGAAGATTTTAGCGTTCTCAACTTGTTGCGCAAAACAAAACGACGAGCCAGATGTGGTTTAGCTTGTACAATTCAGATAAAATAACGAATCAAAACCTCTGCATTTCTTTAATAGGGAAGCGAAGATAAATGGACGATCACAGTAATATAATTTAAATAAAATCATGAAAAACATGATTTCATCAAATGTAGAATGAGAGTGACGTAAGTCCAACATCAGGACATGCCAAGTGCGCGTGTGTTTCCCTCTGCTACAACTCTCAGTAACAGATTCACCCTTAAGAGGAAAAAACTCTCTTTACTGATTTGCAAATAGGCGGGCCATGACGGAAGCCCTGGTGAGTGGAGGATGGACAACGATCCTGGATAGTGTGATAAAACAATGTTGACGTTATTCCATTAATCAGTGATAAGATACATTGAATCGCGTTTGGTGAAAAACTGATCAGAGGTCAGTGACCTCGATGGAGATAAATTTACCCAGTGGGTTGAAGTCGGGCCATGGCAATTTGTCAATGAAATTGATTTAGTAGGAATATACAGACTGATGGTTGAACTTTGTCCGCCATTTTGCCAGAGTGTTAGTGTGAAGATAACAAATGGATGACGTCACTTCACACCAATTTTGTGATGATTTAGTTTCAGTTCATTTTCATCTAGGCCGACTGGTCATTCATATCTCGATTTAAACTTTCGTTGTAGTAGAAATTTTGTGTGACACTTAACGTGGATTATTATGTCCAGCATACTCCACAATATAATTTGGCACAAACATCTTGCAATATCAGTAACAGAGCCAGACAAACAAACAACTAGACAGATAGACGGATAGATAAAAACAGGTGGATAGACAAGAAACCGAACCTACTTTCACCTTCGAAAAACTCACAGCATTCCTCTCAGTGATAACTACAACAACCATTCTCTCAATTCAACATCTATCATTTTCAACCAACGATTAATACATTTTACAAACCCACTGGTAAACTCTATATTCATCCACGCTTATATAATAAGTTTATACTAACCAGCTGTACTTTTTTTACATTTAGCATAATCACGTACATCTTTCTCATTCTCTAATGTTATATATTACTGTATTACTTAGGTGCAAAAACTACTGAACTAGTCTAGCCTTTTGTGAAACACATCATGTACTCTCTCTCTCTCTCTCTCTCTCTCTCTCTCTCTCTCTCTTCTCTCTCTCTCTCTCTCTCTCTCTCTCTCTCTCTCTCTCTCTCTCTCCCCCCAGATCCTATACCGACCATGAGTGTAGCCCGAAAGAAGAGTCCCTGTAGTTTGATCCTATTACTATTACTTATGAAATGAAATTTCATTATCTCTAGTCTGAATATTTGCAGTGCACAGTCTAGACATAAACCGCCCTTTGCTCCCTATAACTCCCACTGGTGATTCGCTTTCTCGTATTTTTCACTCCCTAGACCTCCCCTTAACAGTCGCTGTCTGTGCGTTTTTATAACACTTGAGATATTATTCATATACTGAACGCTTCAGTTTTCATTCGAGTCTAACACAACGCGACTGGTTTTTCATTTCAAATTCCACAGAATCGTCTCGTTTGCGGACGTTTACAAGTATGGAGAGGCAAATAAATTACGGATTCGAATAAGAGATTTGATTCGTTGAAAATACTGCAGTGAAACAGAATGGATTCGTGTTTTTAAGTGATCTGAGTTTTGGATTCGATGTCGGCCTCAAACTGGTAAATGCACGAGGGAGTATGACATTGTCTGGCAAACTGGACTTTTCTAAGAGCTGGAAAATAATTCTTTTATTCCCAGAGAATATCAAACACCCCCCCCCCCC
>JAWQUT010000185.1:917937-945822 GCA_033807755.1 Ellobium chinense | reverse complement strand
GGGGAAGGCCTGGATGGAATTTACTTTAATGACCCATCTCCGATTACGCCTATGTGTACAAAAGTCAAACTGAAAAAAAAATCAACCCCCACAAATTGAGGAGGTCCTACTCTCTTTTGTAGTCATGTCATTTACATATTATTTTCACACAAAATAAAAAGACAAGAGAGTGTCCAATGGAGTAATGACATTTCGATTCTATCCAGCTCTATGAATATTCATGATAAATCAGTTGCACTCCGTTCCCAAAAGTCGTTGACCAAGATTCGCTTCCGTAAGCGTTTCTTTCGTCACTACATTCGTTCAACGAACACTTGTGCAAAACAAGAGATTGACTATCAGACAAAACATGTGATGAGATAGGCCACTGAGGGCGGAGTGCGTATAGAAGTTGGGAAGGGGAGATGTTTGTCTTGCATTCGTGACGTCTTCTTTTCTCTTCACTGCGACCTCTTCTCTGAATCATTTTATATTTCGTATTTATTCGTTCCATCTGCTCTTCTCTGTTTTTCCATGTTCTCTTCCATTCTTCTCTCCTCAATAGCTTCGTCTTTTGTTCTTATTTAATTCGGTTTCTCTTTTCCCTCTTTCCGTCTTTATTTCTTATTCCTTACATTTTCCCTGTTTATCATTTCGTGTCTCCTAGTGTGAGTAGTTTGTAACGCTCAGTCGTGTTCTTTTCTCCTGTGATCGTTTCGTTTTTGCCTCTCGTTCGTTTCGCATTCTTGTCTCGTTTTCTACCCCTACGTGTCTTACTCGTTTCTTTATCCAACTCGTGGGCGTTCGCCTTAGTGAGTAGTTCTCATAATTTGAAAATTATCAAGTCTGAGTTTGTGAGTTTGACTCCCAGGGTCAGTCGGTTTATGTTGTGGTGTCCTTAGGAAAGACACTTCACTTCTTCTTCGCCTCTGACTCGGGTATGAATGAGTACCAGATTTTAAAGCTAGGGGGATCAAGGCGTTGTACCGCGGCGACTAGCAATGACTTATGGATTCCATTTGTAACATTCTGTATTTATAAATATATTGTTCTGTGCATATGTTATTCTGAGTTAGATGCATTACACTGTCTGATATTGTGTAACAATTTCCGTACAGTATCAATACATGTCCTACTTTTATTTTTATTTTCCGTACCTAACTCGTTTCGTCCATTCTTTTTACACGTGCTGTATTCTCTTCTCACTCGTTTTCCCTTTGCTTGTTTTATCTTCTCATCTTTCTCTCTTTCCCTCCTAACTTTTTATTGGTTCTAATCCCTCTTTTCACACACTCAACTAGATTTTCTCCATATTTTTTTTTTTTTGAAATTGGAGAACAATACAGTACCTTAAAATCTGGAAACTAGGGCCCAAACTAGATAACGCTGACTAGACCTCATTAGAGTGACACCATTATGGTTTTTACAGCAAAATTTCCACCTACCTTCTTCTTATTCCTCTATGAAATGTCTAAGAGATTGTCGTCAGCGGTTTGTTTCCTTCTTGCCATTATTAGTTCTACCCTGACAAATGATAACGGTGGACATCCTGGCTCAACCTGTTTAATGAGACACGGATTGCTATTTACGGAGATAAACCTTCTATGTTAAATTAGGTCAAACTGACCTTTTGGCATCTGTGAATAGAGCTTAGTTTTCTCTATCTTATTATATGGACCATTCTCTGATAGCTTTAATACTTTCCTAGACAGTCGGTCGCACGCGTCTTTATTATACCTTTCACCGAGAAAATCCATTCAAATCTATTGTGACGTAAGCAGGTAATAATGTTCCATACCGGCCCACATCCGGTTTCATAAATGCCTCCTTCCGGTCTTCCTTGACGCTAAAGTACTGTAACAGGTCACACAAAATTTGAGCCCAATAAACACAAGTGTGCAACACCTGCCAAGATACCGGGACATGACCTCAACAAGGAATCGATGAAAGAGGGGAAAATAGCGGTGAAAACAGTCGAGAGGTGAACAGTTTGATGGAACAATGTTGACAAACTTGAGAGATAACACAAAATAACCATGATTCTTTCCTCTAAACACGTAGAGGGCATAGATCTAATATGTACCTGGACTGATATCACTGAAACGCAGCATAATCCCTAACTGAATGAAAGCTGTAAGTGACAGGCAGACAACCCCCCCCCCCCCCCAAAAAAAAAAAAAANAAAAAAAAAAAAAAAACACCGCCGATGCAACTGCCGGAGACACAATATGACGGTATACCACTCCATGACATCAAATGGTCTACGTTAATTGGGCACAAACAACCACAGAGCATTCAACACTAAGATGGAAAAGTTTATCTAGGTCTAGATCTTGGAGCAGATTCCTAACCAAAGTCCTGCTTATACCAGGATCTAGTTTATTTTCACTTTGAAGGTATGGTTAGTGTAGACTAGACTACAGCCAACAGAACAGTCGCAAAACTGAATACAGTGCTTCAGCTGCAAATGAAATCACGATAGAGAACATCATTCACCCGTAACAAAATCAGATCACACCCGCAAAATACACTGCACCTCTAGATCTAATCCTGAATTTGGCCCACAGAAAGCCTTAGATTCTAGCCTAACATCCATGGGCATCATGTTCCATGGTGCTCTATCTAGATCTAGTGATTTTAACCCCCCCCNCCCCCCAAAAAAAAAATCCTTATAAAAGTTCATGGAAGGAATTCCGAATGAGACTCATACCCCTAATTCTTGCCTACTATTACACCCCAAACCCTCCCCACCCCCATACCCTAACCTTGATTCAAACCATAATGGCCATCGAGACATGAGTGTCAGTCGAAG
Source organism: Ellobium chinense (assembly GCA_033807755.1). NCBI lineage: Eukaryota > Metazoa > Mollusca > Gastropoda > Ellobiida > Ellobiidae > Ellobium > Ellobium chinense. The sequence goes on along the minus strand of JAWQUT010000185.1, from coordinate 943,031 downwards.
CTAGACTAGATCGAGACTAGATCTAGACCCTTATCCTAATGTCTGTCGAGACAGGAGCGTCAGGTGTGAGTCTCATTCACAATTCCTCCCAAATTCATTTTGTTGTGAACATTCTGAAGAATTTGGACAACATGTAAAATCTCGATCTAGATCTAGTCTACTTACAGTTCACAGTCTGTTCAATCTGCTGTCTTTTACATGGTGCTGGACAGTGGAACCTTTTGCCACTCGCTGATTTCATGTCTTGTGTCTGCTCTCACTTCAGTCTCGGCTGTTTTGCATTCTCGTTTTCGTTTATTTACGTTCCGGAAATGTGTGATGCTGTTTATCAGGTTTGAGCGTTCAAGTCTTGGTAATGACAGTAGCTTCTAAACAACTTTATGATTGTAAATTCAAGTTTTCAGACCTATTTGTCAACATTTCATGGAATGAACTCTTGAAACACGATTTCACTACACTGCAACACTATCTCCATTTTCTTTCCTCCCAAATAAGGTCGCGAGTCCGAGGGTCAAAGGGCGGGGTTTGTTCTGATAGTCTCAAACCCTTATCCAATTAGATCTAGACTCTTGGCTCGCTTTGTCTGAACTTCGCTTGTTGCGCTACCCTTTAAAACATTTTTTTTTCATTTTTATCTATCTTTTTCTGTGCCCCTTTAATTAGTTGCAGCATTGGATATTGTTGTTTTTGGTTGTTGTTTTTTTTTGTCAGAGTGATTGACCAATACCATGCTGTAGTCGACCCGTGGTCATTCACCAATGAGAGCTCTCGCGCCTCCCTACAGCACAGTACAGTTCCTAGAGGTCACTGAGCCTCAATTATTAATTGATAAAAATAGGCGCAAAGGGAAACTGGGGTTGTAAATGCAATCCTATCCATAAAATGGCAGCTGAATAGATACAGTGGGAATGGGTTGGGCCAAACATTCTTAATTCGAAAAGCTGCTAAAATTTGTTGAACTACGTTATCTCTAAAGTCCCTTCCATATTTTTTTGGTATTCAGGTGGTTCCATCTGACAGAAATAGTCTTCCATCGAACCTGTGTTTTATCCCGAGCTTACCAAAACAAGAAATCAGCCAGACCAATAAGCCTTATGAAAACAAAAAGACTAGTCAAGTCTATTACTGTTCCTCATTAAGGCCATCGCGATATGATTGGACGCCTTTAAAAGGAGTGATACTGTTTGGAGGTGTGTTTCAAACGTTCAGTGTAGTAGGATGAGGTAGATTACATTAACATACAAGTCTCCTTCACGGCGACATATTACTCTCTAACTCGTTAACTCTGATCAAAGGAAGCAATTTCTTTTCTGTCAGCGAATTTAAAAAAAAAAAAGAAAAAAAAACTAGCGGTTATACATACACTTTAGCAGAAAAGAACTGGTTTTAAAATGTAAATAGCGCCTCTAAATAGAAAAGTTCAGGTCCGCAATTCGGCATCTAGGGAAACAGTGACATGTCAGATTTCATGGCTGCAGATGGTTATGTAATGAAATGTATATGCCTAGCATGAACGCGTGCGATTGACACTTTAATATAGTACGCTGATGTTGTAAACAATATTATAGGAATATTGTCTTACCGTCAGTCAAAATGAGATTTCGGTCGTTAGATTAGAAACAGAGATATCAAACATCAAAGGTGATTAAGGCCTTGTGCTGGCAGAATTTTATTCGTTGCAGAAAATGAATACAAAATCATTTCTATACACAAAACTATCGCTTTTATTTGGAAATGGTTGGTAATCGTTATTAAAGTTATCTTTTTTTGAGATAGATTAGATTACGTCTGTGTGTAAAATAGTTACTCAATCGCATTTGCCTCTGTATTTTTCCCCATGGCATTTGAACACGTGAAACAACTGCATTTTGGGCGTGAGTACCACTGGGTCGGAACAATACTCTTATTCGATTACGCCCAGCACTGCCGATTACAGAAGACAAAAGATTCTCTCATGTTTTGAATGTGATACTCTCCAACTAGATCAGTTTTTCACACAGACATTCATTAATGTATCCTTTGATCATAGCCAAATAAATGCAGTCCTGCTCATTTTTAGAACTCACTGAGGAACTGTGCGATAAGAAAACACTATTCTCTACGGGAGCTATAATGCTATCTGATAAAAGATAGACGTCATGTATATCTGCTAATGATATTAGTCCAGTATTTTAGTGCAGAGAAGCATTGAAGGACATAAACTCCATTGTAAGTCTTAGAGTGCGGTGAGTTAACTTGATACGATGGTTTCTTGTTGCAGTAATCCGAGTGTCAGCAATGAGAATCCCGTTAACTTTTCTTTGGTTAAGAAGCTGGAAAATAGAGAAGTACAAGCAGCAGCTTGTTGATGGGTGGGGCAGGGGAGATGGAGGGGGGGAGTTGAGGCAGCAAACGGTGCTGCGCCACAGTGCATAGTTTGCTTGTGAATACAGTAATATTTCATTACTTTAAAAGTCGATTATATCCATTCAGGTTTTGGTGTTAGAAAACAATAAAAACTCTGTTAACACGACAGTTCTTAAGACTAAATATACCGAGTATCCCCCCCCCCCTTCCACCGCTCCTCCTTCCCCATTAAAAGTGTTTACTTACTTTCAAAAGTCAATAACTTCCATAATTCAAACCTTATGCACTTGAAATTTAGCACTTATTAGAAAATGGATTTGTTTTTCTGCCATTGCTGCAAATTTCTATTATGTAGGTGGTGTGGTTATGTCAAGACTTCAAAAATAAAAATCACATGTCCAGCAGCAGCTTGTTGTAAGTCTAACACCGACACGTCATTTCTTTCTTTCAACCTCTTTTTTTTAAATTGCTGTGACCGAAAAAAAAAACAGCATCAAGAACAGTGACAGCTGAATAAGTGTAGATTTTATCTGCCAGTTGTTGAAGTTAGAATTTTATCCCCGTATCCCCTGAACTGTTGAAGTTTTGTGTTTTGTAGGGCGGGGGAGAGAAGGGGGTGGAGATCAAGGATGCTGACTAATATTGGAAATATTGTCGATACCATAGAATATGTATATTATATATGACATAACGGTCATTCCCCATGGGTGACATCAAATACTGAAAAAGGAAACGCAAAACAACATCACCTGTTCACCTGTGATTCCCCGTGACCATCTTGTTTTTCCGACGGTCATCAATGAGGGAAGGGGCGGTCATGTGATAGAACAGTTGAGTGTATGTGGCTGTTTTATGTTTCCGGCAGACAGAAAGCTCCTTCTGTACGATTTGTATTCAGAATCTGTGGTCAACACTGCCAGACTTTGGTGCCAGTCCTTGTAATGTTACACTACTCATCCAATCTCCATTGAGTTAATTAAAGCTGTACTGGTCGCCGCCTCTTTGATGGAGCTCAATTGAAAACAGTGGCACAACAGCACTAGCCAACTAGCCATTGAGATGAGTGGATGACGCAAGGAGCCACGTCAAGACACGCAAGAGAGGAAGGAAAGATGGAAGGAAGGAAGGAAGGAAGGGAAGACAGAAGGAGACAAGGAAAGAGGAAAGGAAGGAAGGAAGGAAGAGGATAAAGAAAAAAAGAAACAAACTATAAACACACATACAAACAAACAAAAGACACAAACAAACAAAAGAAAGGAAGCAAGACAGAAAGAAAGAAAGAAAGAAAGAAAGAAAGAAAGAAAGAAAGAAAGAAAGAAAGAAAAGGTAATGAAAATAATGAAAGTACTGGAGAGAGTGAAAAAAAAGCCAGCCAGCCAGGCAGATAAAAAAAGAACCCAGACAAATCAGCCAATACTGACACATTATATAAGTAGGGCTACTGATTCAGTGAAAAGCTCACACATGTATTCATGGTTTCAAGATGTTTATTATGCATTTTGATTACCATCAAACACTAGACTGACTAATGTGAAGGTCATGGTAGAAGCTGTGATACAACAGTACATTATGTCCACCAGAAGAAACTGTTCAATCCACCAGTTGAAACTGTTCAAGTGCCACTTTTCTTCTTGTCATTAAGATATGAGGCAGTGATTCCGAAGTCATCCCAAATGTTTAGTAATATTGTCGGGGACATAATATCCTCCATTGACAGGGACCGTGGAATTTCCATATAAATGGGGATAAGGAAACAGAAAATTGCACGCCTGAAGAATCAAATTCATCATGAAATGATTTCATTTCACTCTTCGGTGTCTGGACTTTTGCAAGAGTTCAGATACTCTCATCAGTACAGTACTGGCTGAAATTTCTCAACAAAATTACATCAGTATTTGTATCAGACTAAATCATGTAGAATGCTATCTTTTTCATCAATGATATCCAGTGGCCAAAACAAAACAAAAGAAACTTATTTCAAGCTCCAATAATTTTACTATTTAGGATTAAAGAAAAACTGGGATAAAATTTTATGCACATGAACAGATATTTATTTGTTGCAACTTTCATCGCTCTTTCACCAGCTATCCTTCTGTCACAGCGTGAAAACTGAAAACACACGTCAAAAAGTGACTTGTCCAGGTTACATGCTGGGTGCTACCATGTGTTTTAATTTTACAATTTTGACACAATCACAGCATCCTGAGAACTGAAATTTGCAACATAAAAAGACAACATCCTTCTGCTTTTGTGTTTAAAATTTCACCATAAAATTTGAATATCTGAAGTTATTAAACATTGCAATAAAGCAAACGTCTTTTTTTTGTCCCATGTTCTGATATGAACTGATTTTTTCATCAAAGAAAAGAGAATTTCATTCTGGATGATTCTATGAACAATTCACCAACAACTGGATGTGGAACGGATTTATTACTGTAACTGGTAACTTACATGTCACTTCAATATCAATACAACAAAACTTACAATCACTGACATCAATAATAAATAAATTAGTCAAAACAATCTATCTATCAAGCCTTTCACATTCTCACTGTATATCATACTCACTGCCTATCATGAAGGGTTTCTAGGAAAGACATGACAAAATATGTGGACAACCTATCTCTGACATTCTACATGTGCCACACCACAGACTTCTTGGGTCAAAGTCCTAACGATGGGTCTGTGCGTAATCAAAGATGATCATAACTGGCAACACACTGATTATACAAGGGCATAATCAACTTTATGGATTAAAAATCAGGTAATATTTTCAATTTTTTTTAAACAACAGAAAGTTTCATTACCTAAAAATATGAGCTCATGATATTAGTATTGTTTCCCAGTAGGAGAACAGCAGTATGCTACATGGCACGGATTTCATGCTTTAGACAAGACCCAATAAGACAGATTTCAGCTGTCTTGAAGGAATTATTTACAAAACTTAAGCCTGCCATGAAAATCACAAACATCACACCCACCACAAAGATGTGTGTTCTAAAGGTGAATGTTTGGTCAGTTCTTAAACATGGACAAGACAGCTGGACGATGAGTAATAAAATGCTAAACAGCCTCAAGACAATAGAGGAATTTTGAGAAACTGAGAAGAAAACAAATGAAGAAAGTTTAAACACAGCAAAAGCACAAAGAACACTCAAAAGAAAATGTCAAAAAGAGACAGCTAGAATTCTTTAAACATATCATTGAAAAGGAAAACTATAAAAACTGGCCATGTGTGGAAAGACTGAGGAAATGAGAGACAAAGCAGGACAAAGAGACAAAAAATGTGGAATCCTGAACTCCTGGACAAATTATGACAGAATAAGTACCATCAAGTTTATGAGAACAGAAAGAATGACGACAGAATAAATAGCAGCAAGTTTATGAGAACAGAAAGAATGACGACAGAATAAATAGCAGCAAGTCTATGAGAACAGAAAGAATGACGACAGAATAAATAGCAGCAAGTTTATGAGAACAGAAAGAATAAATAGCAGCAAGTTTATGAGAACAGAAAGAATGACGACAGAATAAATAGCAGCAAGTTCATGAGAACAGAAAGAATGACGACAGAATAAATAGCATCAAGTTCATGAGAACAGAAAGAATGACGACAGAATAAATAGCATCAAGTTTATGAGAACAGAAAGAATGACGACAGAATAAATGGCATCAAGTTCATGAGAACAGAAAGAATGACAACAGAATAAATAGCATCAAGTTTATGAGAACAGCAAAAATGACGACAGAATAAATAGCATCAAGTTCATGAGAACAGAAAGAATCACGACAGAATGAATAGCATCAAGTTTATGAGAACAGAAAGAATGACAACAGAATAAATAGCATCAAGTTTATGAAAACAGAAAGAATGACGACAGAATAAATAACAAGAAGTTTATGAGAACAGAAACACACAGGAATGATTGAAAGGTTAGGACTGCCACTATCTGCCGCAGACCAGGCACTTGAGGAGAAAAGGAGACATAAAGAGAGGCTAAGAGGCATTCAAAAAAAATTCCAACAGTTTATGACGTGGCCCTCCTTGTGCTTTGTCCGGAAACCGTTCATGAGCAAATATTTCCATGCTTGCCTTGCTCACTGTGGTTTGTGCTTTTATATACATGTGCATTCTATATATCACAAAAAATGGCGTACATGGATAAAATGAAAGACTACAAAGTTTATGGAATCTGACACCCCGATATGTGATTTATATTTGGCCATTTTCTGATACCCACTACCACAGAATATTGAATCAGGATAAACGGTAACAATGTTATAAAAGTTTTCTTTAAAACACTTGATTGATATTCTTCACAACATTATGTTTATACTTCACTTTATTACAGAGGGTAATGAAAGTAGTCCCTGAGTAAGGACATCCCAAATCCAAAAATGTACATGTTTATAAAGCATTAACAATGGCAGGTCATGTCTCAACAATAATAGAAGGATCCATTCCTGACGGCTTGCAACATTTTTTTCACTTTCATTACAACTGCAAAGCATAATATAAAGAAAAACAGGAGTTTCTGACTCTCCATTTTTCCTTAACCCTTTCCCTACGTCATGTTTTTCACTACGTCATGTTTTTCAAGTGCTAATGTCATCAAATTCCCAGAAGCTCATTAGCCTGAATGTAAATTTGTTTGAGTTGGAGTTTTACAGTATTCAGCACAATTATGTCAATATTGTGTCACTGCACAGGGAAATATTCCATTACATAAAATGAAATAAAATGTGGAGATTCATTTGATACAACAAGGAAGACTACTTCTGGAATGGATATGTTCATCCAACCACTGTTTGGATGTCCATTAAGACGTACATGCACATTGTACATAGCAAAGGGGTTAAGGTCTCTGGGAAAGACAATCTTATACAAATAAAGCCACATCCCACACAAAGAGGTCTTACAAAACATAAAGTTTGATCATGTGTTCAAATAATTCATTAGCCTTTCTCATCCAGCTTCCCAATCATCTCCCCTAGTTCAATTCTTGTAAAAAACATTGAATAATTTCAGTTTTATTTTAACTGCAACTTTTTCCATCCCCCAGGGAATTGCAAGTAAGCAAATTAGACTAATCATATATAAACAACTCCAGCACACACATACACAGTCACAGCACATCCGTATGCAGATCTGCATTGAGACTCACAGTTTGCGTAGACATGACAGTCAAAAGACACACACAGGAAAGTAAAGAGCGAATGGCAAGGAAGTGGAAAAGCACACAGTGCTCACACAGTGACATATCCTGAAACTTGAAAGCTCTTTAAGTAAGGAGGTCATTTAAGCTGGATAATATTCTTGAAGGTCTGTTGTAATGGTGTAGCTGTTCATGTCATCATTGTTATTTCAGTTCAGTTGTGTGGCTTGGAGTAGGGAGTGAGACACTTAGTAATCTATGTCACTCAGATCAAAACTGTATCTCTCCCCTTTCTGCTGCCCCCACCCCAGTGACAACTGATCCCCAGTTATCTCCTACTTTCTCTATTTGAGGATCCCCTTTAGCAAAACTGAGTTTCACAATATGCTCCCCTTTTCCCTCCCCGTCCACCACAACCCCCCTTTCAAACTAACTGACCTTTCCGAAAAGCTCAAACAAGCTCTCCATGTGACTCAATTCTGCCAGCCAACGACCATTTTGTTGTTTGTTTACTTCACAGCTTTCTTTTCCAATCAGAACATCAGTCTACCAGAACTTCAGGCATTAGTCAGTCATTCACAGTTTCCAGTCTCACCCTCAGACCATGACATACATAGACTTGTTTGTCCTGGCTGGCTGATCTGGAAAGGTGAATTACTTCCTTGCTCTATCCTGGGTAGAAACTGAGATGGGAACAACTATAATTAACTATGCTCTTAGGCTGAGTATTTTTGAGAATTTGTTATTTCAGCATTTGTCACAAAGTAAGCCCGGTGAAAAATATACAGCACACGGAAAATGTAAAAGAAAACTGGTGCAATAAAACAGCACACACAGGAAGAAACTGGTGAACACAGGTCTGGAGTGTATGATATTTTCAACCCACGAGGTAATGTCTGCGAACAGTGTTGTCTGCAGACAACAACAAATTCTGAGTTGAAGACTAAGCCTGTCATAAAATGAGACTAAATGTGTTCACTTTTGCATAATCAATCAAAAAGAGACAAGTCAAATTCCCAACTGCAATGTCAATCTCTTAATAGCTTCCTTTAATATGATATAACAACTAGGCTTCTGTTCTGGTAGCTTTCCAAACTCTATCTTGAACTAAATGTTCACTGATATAGCATAGGAGCATAAGCACTATTGGTCTCTTTGCTATACTATAAATAGTCCATAAAATATGACGCTCACTGGGTAAATAAAAGTTGTATTTTCATTTTTTTGTTTTAGGTGCAGCCATTGCTTTGTCCTCTATGTCGGGCCAAATGTTGTCTTACTTCGCTCACTACATTCTGCTGCACACTGGGGTTAGAATATCAATAAGAACACTCCAAAAACTTAAGCAAGAAAATTATCTTTATATACTCATTAACATTTTGATGGCTCAGTTCCTGCAAATCAAAGTCTGGCGTTACAACAGTAGTTAACTTGTTTCGTTTGGAGCAACACAATATTTCTGACATAGATATGTCACCATTTTGACCAAATATTTGACAATCAAAGAGGCACTAAATGTTTGTTTCAAAGTTCTCTGGCACTAACCTCACCTCCTCACTGGTATAGTAGAGCCATAAGTGCTAACCAACTCTGTGCTAGCTATACCACAGATGTGATGCTCACTTCAGTTGCAGACAGATGCTCTATCTTCTATAACAGCATCAGGTGAGTGTCACATCCACAGTGAAGCAGAGTGGCCAAGAGCACCTGTGTTTCTACACAATACCAATGATGATCTAGCGGATACAGAGGTTATCCAGCTAGACCAACGCATAAGATTAGATGACAATGCTTGTAAGACCTTCTCTCCTCCATCACAAATTTCCAAATTTACCAGACCCTATTCCCATGATCAGTGAATAATTCCTCTGAAATCACAAAATGTAAACATTCTTGTGTGATGTGTGTAGACAGTGTGAAGAGCAGACGGACTTGGCTTTCCTCATCGAAATGACGATTAACTCCCCTTCCTCTCCCAAGAGAATCATGCACTGACTTTGCTCAGTTAGTCTATGGTCATCTGCAACAAAACAAGAGAGAGTTTCTAGATTATATTGGTCCAACACACTCACTACTCGTATAATGTAAGTAGTATACTGTGTATTTCACAATATCCATCCAACTTTTTGTAATCGGAGGGCTGACTATATAAATCTACAGAAAATAAAGAAAATATATGAACAAATGACAGTCGCTGACGTACCAGTCTTTGAAATGACTTTCATGTTTGCTAAGTTCCGTGGTTTAGTTGGGTTTTTTTTTTATATTTTATGAGAAACTGGTGTCTCATTCACACCATCCTTGGGAGGAGAGGGTGAGTTTCTTTCAAAAACATAACAGACAAAGCCCAATTTTGCTAACTCTTTCATACTATACTAAGAGTTTCTATTCCATCTTATGTAAATGTGCACAAGATACCAATCTACACCAGAATTACATTAGGAGGGAGGAGATGTAGCTTCATACAGTCAACGCCATCCACATAACTGCAACCTGCAAAATCATTTCTTATGCTTTAACACTGCATTTCTCAGACAACAGACTGCTGTACTGACTGGATAAAGGACTCCACCTTTTACTGCCAACCTACATCAAGCTCTCAAGATTAAGTGGAGTGGTCTGTTCTATATTGGTTATAGACAATATAAGGGAGATAACTGAAGAGAGACTAGCTTCTTTCTACAGCCGCAGAGGGACAGATAGTGAAGTTTCGATATTAGAGGTGAAAAAAAAAATGTGGCTATCTTTCATCCCTCCCTACAGTCTATAACTTTAGCTGCAATGTTGTACTTTCTGACGACAGGAGTTTCAGCTCTCAGTGACTTCCTTCAAGACTGGATACAGATTGTTTGTGCCCTAATACTTCATTTAGGTCTGAACAAAGACTGTCAACTGTAGGTTACTTCTTTAATAATTTCATCCACATGTCGCATTAAACATCAGTGATTCACCATCCATTTCATCCACACATCCCCAATCAGTGTTTGTGTTATATAACAACATAGTAACATGTTCGTTTATATTGTTCTTTTGAAGAATGTGGATGTAAACAATTTTTTTTTCTATGTGCACCATGTACATGAAAAATATCAAAGCATGGCAATATATTATCTTCTACTCTGAGTTACTTCTTTAAAGGTTTGTCCCCACTGCAGCTTTTTATTATTCTTTGACAACAGACATAACAGAAAAATTTAACAACAGACAAAAACAAACATTGCAATTCTCACACCACGACAGACAGTGGGTATCTTAGTTTCGGCTCTGTTACCCTCAAATCTCTGTTAACCTAAGCATGTCCTTCACTCACTCACTCACCTTGCCATTAGAGGGAAAGGATAAACTGTTCCATCTGTCACTCCTCTTTCGTACTCATCCACATCTGCTAGATCCTCGTCCAAGGATCGCGTTAAGTGTTGAAGGAAAACATCCAAGGCCTATGGAGTAACAAAGACAAATCTTTTCTTTGCAGAGAATCATTGTGAGGATGGAGTGAAGGTGGTGAGGATGTATCTCAATAAAAGTGAATTACAGTATTAATACTCAACAGTAATCATAAAACAATTTCACTCACCATTACGCTTTATGTTCAGACTGACGATTTGCCTCAACTCTCCTGTGAAAACCTTCATGGTATAAACAAATGTAACACCCCATTCAAAGCATGGGATTGCCATGATAGCTGCAGAGGTTAACAAAACTATAACTAGCCTATTTAATTGTGACATCAACAGAGAGAGAGAAATATGTTGGATCTACAGCCTAAGCAAACTGAAAATGAAACCCCCAAGAACCATTAAAAAACTGACCGTGCAGGCAGGGGAAATCCACACTTATTGATTGAAATAAATACTGTCTGCTGTAATTTTTTCATTTTTGGTAGATCTTATGCTACAAGACAATCATTACTTACCAGTTTATGAAATCTGAGGGCCACACATTCATTTTTAAGTCAGAAAATGAGAAGGTTTATGGCAATGGTGTTAAGTTTCCTTTCATTTTTACAGTGAAATTACAGATGAGTTGTGGCTGACAGTCGAGATATATTGATACAACTCATGGTCTGAAATAACAGTTTATATTCTGCTCATTTATATTCTGCTGCTCATTTATTCTGTCGCATAAATTATTTCTTGTCCAGTAAGGTTATCACAGTTCCTTTTTGTCCTAATGTTTATTTCTGAGATACAGTAGAGCAGCACAGCAAGACAGAAGTGGCCATAGACTCCAGATCAAAAGTGTGTTGATTCAATTTTTGCAACGATCATATTAAAAATGCCCTTGAAATAAAATGCATTTCATTCAATTTTCTCACAATCAGCTGTCTCAAGAATAGGTAGCTACTGACCAAAAATGAAAGCCAAAAGTCAATGCATGGAATAAAGGCTGGGAAACTGTTCACTTCTCTAGAAGCTGAGAAAGCTACTGAGTGATCTGGCTGGTTGGAGTAACAAGAATGTAAACTCAGATGAATAAACACTGCCTGGATATAGGAACTTACAAATCAGACTACAATATGAAGAGGCGAATTAACTTACCACATCTGAGACAACTTTTTCATGAAGTTTATGCAGTGGTTTACAGCGTAAAGTCTTCTCTCTTTGTTTGTGGACATTGAACATTTCCGTAAGGCTTGTGTTCAAAATCATGTCTAGGGTTGAAAGATAAAACAATCATATATAAATATATTCCAACACATTTATCACAAACATACTTATTCCTGTTTTTTTTTGCTCGTGGGCATTATTTGACAGCTTGGTAAAATTGCAGGATTCCTTTTGGGATGGAAATACACATACACACTTATGGTCAAAATGACTGCCTTGTATACTTTTCTAGTAGACCTAAGATTATTACCTACTGGAATATATTTAGTCAAAATGACATCCTGAATTCAGGTAGCAAAAACCAAAAAGATATCACAAAGACTCTGGTGAAACAGAACAAATATAGAACTGACCATCTAAATATTTGTTGACGTGGTCATCTTCCGTCCACAGCTTGCCTTGCTGTGACATGATGGACAAGAGATACTCCATCATTACAGCATCTGCCAATTTGTCCTTTGCTTGGAGGCTGACCTGACAAGCAGGATAAAAACAGAATAATGATGATGACAGTTAACTGCTAGCCAGTTAATTACAACATTCATTTTATTACAAAATGTTTAAGGTGTAATACTCTCTACATAAAAGTCACGGGAAAATCACAACCTCTTCTCAGACAGAATCTCAATAAAATTAACAGACACACACAGTGGTAACAACGCACCTCCTTGAATTCTCTTCTCATGATTTTGTTGTCATAGTGTTGTATGGTTTCCCTGGCGATGGCCTCTGCCTCCTCCCTGACCTCTGATGCTATGACATCTTGTTCAATGAACTCTTCAGCATTAAGGTCAAAAATAGCATCTTCCAACTGCAATGGAAGAAGGTGATATGTAAATAATACTTCAATCATCATAACAGTAGCAAAACAGGAAATTCTAAAAGAATTGTGTTTAGAAATATCGATGACAATAAGCAAAAATAAAAACTTTGAGTTCTTCATCAGACAACAACAGAAATTAAAGGATTCCACCAGTTAAAATATAAAAGATGTGCGTGACTGTAAAAAAAAGACACAACGGAGCACCAAAAAGATGAGAAAAAAGTTTTCAAATATAACTAGGAATTGATATTGTTTGTTGTATGTCATAAACACAATTCAGACTTTAAATAAAACCATAATTGAGATTTTTCTGAAAAAAATTGCAGAACAAGTTTACACTACAGAATTGATCTCCTCTGTTTCACAAATACGCAGGTTTCTGCACATTTACTGATCATTCCCCCATAATATCATTTTAGTTTCGTTAACAAAAATAATTTCACTCTTGATTTCTACAGCAAAGAAAAATTCTGAATTGAATGGCTCCAATCACCCCGAGATTCTGATATGCCAGTTTCTAGTCTAGCACAAAACCTCCCCACTTTGGCTGTTGAACTAGAGCCTAAAGAAATCAAACATTATATAAATACAAAAAGCAGCACCAATATACTTTGAGAGCTACCCACAGTGATGTAAGATTAGTTTGTCAATATGACATCTGTCAAATGACATCTATGAAATTGACAAGTGGCCAACACCACTGAAATGTTCTGAGCAGACTGATGAAGAGAACAATCAACTCACCAACTCATCTCCAATCTCATCCAGGTAGTCATACACCAGATCATTTATGAGACTAGTGGCAAACTGGGTTTCCATATAATCCTCAGCGAGGTTGACCACAGTTGACCTGACCACGTCCCGAGTGCCCTGGCGCACCGCATCTTCTAACAAGTCATTGAGGAAATCTTCAAGAGGATCTCGCTGGAGCATTTTCTCATCCAGGTAACTGCCACAAAAAGGAATAAACAGATAACTCATTACCAACAGAACTGACTTGAAAATATAGTCCCCTATATTCAATCTCAAGGTGGATAATCACAACTATGCTTATTTGCAACAGTGATCTTTGTTCTCATTCCATATTAAAAGTCTCTGTATAATGACAATTTCATTTAACACAGATTTTTTCAAAGTTACTGAGTAGCTGCAATTAAACAGTGTCAACAGAAGTACCTAAACTAATAACACAGCCTGCAAGTCTCATTCATATGTTGATATTATCATGCTCTCATAACTTCACATTAAAAGGTGAGAAGACCAACTGAGCAAATCCTCAACTCCCTATGCAGCATGGTGAGCTTACTGGAAGTTTAAAGCATTGGTCCCTGATATATTGACATTTTCCCTTCCTATAGTCAGGTTCTCATTAATCCGACAGATGGAGTAAGAAAAATATGAATGAACAGTTCTCTCATGACACCTTGTCACATGACTTTTAGAACAATCAGGTTCATAATTTCTAGAAAATGAGTCCATGCACTTTAATCATTAAGTCAGAAATCAAACAGAAAATATATTAATATCATTAATTTTATGAACTATTAAAGGAGACCACATTTTGCAAATAAAGTTCGTTCCACCTAATTCCAGCTCCACTAAACCATGGACAGTGTTTTGTATAAAAGGAGTTGTAATTATCTAATGATAAAGAACATAATTACAGGTTCCTAAACATAGCTTACAAAAACAAAACAAAACAAAACAAAACAAAACAAAACTCACTCATTGGCTGCATCTGCTGCTGCCTCCCGTGCAATGTCTATGGCCATCTCTGAAACATGATCTGCCAGAATGTCTTCACAGGAATACAGGGACGGCAGATACAAGGGGTGGTCATACGGCTGGGGAAAGGAGACAGACAAGTTCAAGTATGTGCGATGAAGAGGTGTCTTAAGGCACTTTTATAGAGATTTTAGTACCGTACCTCTGCCATGGAGGTTATCTTTTAATTTTTTGAATGATGGTTTGTTTGTTTGTTTAACTGTCATTCTTTCCTTTGATCTTCCATTAATTCTTCTGTTTATTCAGTTATTTGTTTGTTGATTTGTTCTCCCCTTCTCCATTTGGTTATTTGTTTGTCTGTCATTCTCTCCTACTTCTTTCATTAATTATTTTGTTCATCTGGTTATTTGTTTGTTTGTTTCATTAATTTTTTGTCTTTATTCAGTCATTTGATTATTTGTCTTAGGCAACACTGCCACCAAATGAATGAGCCACATAAATCTGGCACTGGATCCAAAGACACAGTCAACTCTCAAATGATATTAAATCCAATGACTTTACTTTAAGACTGGTTTGTTTTCTAATTGAAATATAAAATGCTGTGAATTAACAGAACTTGCAGTTGAAAGGATGACAGTTCAGGTGACTGGATTTTCATACAGGAATGCTGGATGCCAGTTGATGCAAAGATTTGTGTGGCTACATTTCCCTCGCCATATCTACCAATCCACCTCCAAAGACCTTAACCCAAATTCTGGGTCAAGTAATTCATGAGAACTATGCAACAAGGAAACATGCAGTTTTCACCTAAATTTACACAGAAATATGTAGATTGTCATTAAGCAAGAGCCTCAGTTATTTTCAAAAATTATATTTAAAATCAGAAATTTCATCAGTGCATTCATTTACACACCAGTCCAATCTTATATTTCACCATTTTCCATATATATGTAGTTTTTAGGTTTAACGAAACAACCTCTATAAAAGTTCAGACTGCTATGAGTGAACCCCATACTTACAATCAAGCAAATACACAAACACAACGAAGCAACTCAATTAATGATACAATTTTTGTGCAAGAGAATGACTTATTGTTTACCACACAGTTGCAACTCAGAATGAACTGTTGTATGGGAAGACATATGAGGACATAAAATGGAGAGAATACAAATAGAGAACTACAGGCATAAAAAACTGTGATACTGCAATATACATGTACTGTGGCAATTAGAAAGACTATGTAATATATATNATATATATATATATATATCCATATACTTAGATGATATTTGTGAAATACACAAGCCAAGATACAAAGTTTACAAGCACAATGTACAGTTAAGGGAGATAATAAGAAAATATGGAAAAGCACAGATAAAAAATTATTATCAGTTGCAGAAACATGAAAAGTTGCATCCATCAAAATCTTGTGACTTCCTAAAGTCATGCTACTCTTAACACAGTCTTGCTGAAACATGAATGTCACATGCATTTTATTGTAAGAAAAAAAATTATTCTGACAGAGCAGAGGGGAAAAAAAAACCAGCATCCAAATTATAAAAAGGGGTTTAATATGAAACAAAATATGAGAATGTGAATGGGGAATATAAATCACAAAAATGTAGCATAGCGTTGGCAAATGGGGTCATCTTGCCCTTGCCAATATTAGAAAAAAATGTCAAATCAGTTAGTCAGACAAAGCATAACATCAGGAATGCAAAAAGCCTTGAAGACAACAAACAACATCTCATTCCTTGAGCACAATACCTCAGTAAAAGCAAAAAATCTTAATTTTACAGGAGGAACTAACAAACTTGTTCCACTTTCATAAAATTTCACTTAGCAAAGTGATTCTTTGGTAGCTGTATGTGAGATGTGACGTCATATATATGTTCAGTTAGAATTTACACGGCTACAGTAAAAAAAAACAAAAAACCAAAGTTTTATCAATTTTTGTCACTGATATTGCTTGGTGCAAAAGTCCAACATGGCCCCACACTGGGAAACATGCAGGCTTTCTCATTAGTGACCTTTTATGAAGTGTCTGAAGATGTGCATGCAATATTCTGATATGTGTTCCGGTCGGAGAAGAACATTATTAAGAAATATTTTACAGTTTCCTATCGAAGTTAGAGATCCAAGATTCTGATACAACATGCACGATGTTGGTGGCAGACCAAAATGCGTCAAAACCCGAAGACCGGTCTGGTGATCTTATCTGGGTATTGAATCCAAGTGATGATCTAATATAAAAAGATTTTGGTACCAGTCAAAAAGAGCAGTGGTTAGTTGAAAGCAAATTATTAGACAAATCAAGTGCATGATGGAATGAAAGGGAGTAGGCAAGGAAATGTAATAATACATCATAACAGGTCTGTAGGTGTCAGGAGCTATTGCCATCAGGGATATATCACAGTACAAGAGAAAGCTTTAAGGTGTTGGGTAAAAGGGGCCAAAGCTTTCAGAAGAAATGAGTTCTCTGCCGGGCTCCCAGATGTGGCTATTTTGGTCATTTGACAAGTGTAATATATATCACCATAACAGAATGCACTATTTTTCACTTTGATGTGCAAACTTCCATGTCAAATACAGAGAGTTGCATCCAGATTGCTCACTAACGCATGTTGAAGGCAAACTGATTTAAAATCCCAATTTTTGCACCATCATGTGCTCTCTAATGCAACTCTTTGTACTTGACAAAGTTCACAATGGTGCCTTAGTTAGAGTGATGTATTGCCCTAGTCACATGAGCATGTAGGAGCCTTGCATAGCTCTCACTGAGACAAATCATTAGTTAGTAACATAAAAATGAGAGTGAGAATACATAAATGGGAATAAATCATAATTCTGCAAATGTTGACCTTTTCACATCACAGCATACAAAGAATGAAGTGGAAAAACTGCTCTGTTAGTGCACTATTTTAAGGTGTTTTTGTTGGTTTTTTTAAACTGAGAATCTCATATGCTATAGCCACAGTAATGAGCATCAATACAAAGTGTATTCGATTACTTTCACTTTCAGTGTTCCATAATTGCAACAGTGCATACACTTTTACTTTAGCTTACTGTACCAATATCACAAAAATGTGACTCAGACATAACAAATTTAAGTCATAAGAGAGGCACTGGGACTGAAAGGGTATTTATCTAGACAAAGCTGTAATACAAAGAGTTTTATTGGTGATACTATTCACAAGTAAGACAACATACTGCTTTTGCTATAATGGTACAAATAACAAGTCCAACAAGGAAGACATCATTTCGGTCACAAAGCCTAAAATTTAATGTTAGCATGTTTGAACGGTTGGCAGAGGTCACAGGCTGTGAGAATATTATTGGGGACTGACTGTATGTGCACATATTATTACTATGTTACGTATAAATTACCAAGGGACTTAATTCAGAAACCTTCTTCAAAACTATTACTCAAGTAACAAATCATGTCTGTGAAGCACTGTGTTGCGTATCTCTGTACATATGAATAGTGTAGAGTTCTTATTGAATGAACAGTCCACACAAACTTCAAGCTGTCCGATGTGAAAAGGTTAAGTAGATGATAAGAAAATGGATGGGGAATACGAACAAAGAAATTCTCAATTCACCTTTCCAAATCAGCCAGGTGGGACCAACAATCCCGTATTTGCCATGGCATGAGAGTGAGGCATGAGGGCATGAAATCACTGAGTAATGTTTACATTTACTGGTAAACAAATGTTGTGTTTGGAAAAAAAGCCATGAAGTAAACAAAAAAGGGGCAGCACTGGCCTAGTTTAGCAACGTGATGGTTTTTTTTTCCAGCTTCTTTGGAAAGGTCAATCAATACAAGGAAGAAAAATAGCAAAAAGCATAATACAACAACTAAATATAGACACTTGACTACATTGATGAAGGCTGTACCCTCAGGGCAAAAAAAAGTAAAAAGTACAGAGAATACAAAACTGCAAAAGCCTTGGGAGAGGAAACAGAACAAACCATGTATTTTATCTCATTGAGAGTCTCTATGAGAAAATCGGGCAACAGTTCAGTGTGGAGACAGTCATCAATAAACCATTGTGTGAAGTCGCTAGCAAATAGTGGGTGATTTTTCCAGTGGTCCAGGGCTGACTGCATCTGTGATTCCAGTTCATGCATTGAGATCAAGTTAACATGCAAGTATGAGACACGATGCAATATTACAAAATCTCAGTGTAATGACCAGAAATGGAATCTGGTCATAGGCAAAAAAACATGGCCATAAGTGTTAGTCTTGAGATAAACCATTTTTGTTAAATAAATAGGTGAAACTTATCGGTGATTTTGTTTCATAAACTGATCCCAGCTCAGCTTAGACCAAAGTGCTCCTTGCTGGTTCTACTAAGCAATAAGTACGGCATCCCTCCGTCTCACAATAAGTGCTTCAGTCTTTACTGAGATTGGGACCTTAAAACAAAAACACTGATCAAAGTTCCCTTCCTCGTTGAACAACTTATAAAAAAATCACTTTCTTACATCACTACTACAGATTTGTGGTGAGTAGGCAAAACTTTTGAGTGTGACTTTTCTCCCTTGACAACTCCAGAATGGTGCCTTCGGTGATATAGACCCAGTTTAGTAGACAGATCATATGGTCACAAAGATTAGTTCATGTGACATGTGGAATCTCCTGTTAGTTATCTTGTGTTGGGTTAAGGGGGAATATCTCCTATCCATGTGGATAAAAAGAAACTTCAGTGAAGGTTGTAAGGACAAGAGGGGATGCATGTTAACCACAGCCGCTACCATCTAGTCATGATTCTATTTAAATGGAACACTCTGAAATGTGGCAAATTTAGAATTCTGTTATCTAACACTAGTTGTCATTAAGCAGATGCTGCGATCTTGCAAACTCAATCAGACAGAGGTGACAATATTACAGTACAGATAGTCCATAATTACAGTTGCAAACAGCCTGAGGACAGAGTTGTCATGCTATGAGGTCCAGCATTCAGCATGCATAATATCAAGAACGGGAAACTATACTGTAATTAGTACAGCCATACTTTCCTGATCCAACAGGCATATGGGCATATGCCTTTAGGTGGTAACAGAGAATAGTATGAGAACAGTTTTAAAATGAAATTTCAATGGCAAGGAAATGCCTCATCCTTCTCACTTACTCCCCCATCTTTATGCTGTATGAGTCAAATGAACCTTAACACTTCACTGTTACACATATTATTATATGGGGTTCACAATTTCCTGGAGATGCACTACTCATCTGGTTGGCAGACCAATGTTTCTACAAAATCCACAAAATGTCATATTATAGACTAGGGGAGGTAACACCAAATTCACCTTCCACCTTACTAAGATTCCTAAATGGCTTCTCTTTATTAAGTTTATCTGATGCTGACAGATCTAGCATTTCTGCAGCAATAGTAATTAGTATGCTGAGATGATACTCCAAACACCAGCATTACAGCTTTATGCTATGAGATGCTAAACACTTTAGTGTTCCAGACATAAAGTGTTATCCTACATATCTCAAAGCCTTGCCTATGGGTCAGGGTTATGCAATTATGCAATTATAAACCATGTACATGAGGATGACCCTATGCTAGAATACCTATATAACTCTGCATGTGTAAAGCATTTGAAGCAGATTTTGATACCTAAACCCTGTGAACCCGCAAGACCAATGTTTAGGTCTGGCCATAAAAAGTTTGTATCCATGAGATTCGAAATATCAGGCTGTGCATCAAGGCTTTGCCAGGAACCCAGGAGAATGGGGTTTACACATGGGATGGGGAGAGGAGGGTTCAACGGTTTAAGGAAATTTTGTTCCAAGTAAGTAGTTCCAAACACTTTCATCACAAACTCTGCTACACAAACAATCCAAGCAATATCAAAAGCTAATTTCAAGCTCCCTCACCATTTCATCTTCTTCTGAGTCCTCATCATCCTCTTCCTCAAAACTTGGCGGGTACATCACTGGCACAGCAGGCATCATGGGATATGGGGTTGCATACATAGGCATTGAATGCCGAGCAGGTGAACTTTTCTTCTTTTTCTTTGTAGGCACCGGGATTCCCGATTGTGAAGCATAGACGCGGCGTATGTGATGAATATCTTTATAGGTTCTGTTTCTGTTACGTGAACAAGAAGCATAAATTCAGTATCATAGACATCATTGTAGACAAATTACTTGCATACTTGCAATTTCCCTATTTGACTAGCAGTTTCATCCACATATGAAAATTTCATTCATTTCATTGTGAATACTGGAACTTGAACAGAAGAGACTAATATATTTTTATCTCAAAACATTGTTCAGAAATCTGTGTTACTGCTGCTGGGATAAAAAGGGAGTCCTTACGTAGCAAAAATGTGTAAAAAAGACCATCCCACAGGAGCTATAAGTTTATTATCCAATCGTTTGCTATGTTAGCACATTCCTTAACTTTCTTACATCCTTTGTATTCCTATGTGGATCCTGTGGATTTCTGTTTTTGCAGTACCTTCGATCATTTTTTTAATTCATTTTGTGTGCTATCTAAATAAAGTTGTATTCCCAAAATCATGCACTATGGAAACTTTATTATCCTTTTGTTCAGAAATTAGACCAGCTCTGATGACAGTACCTGAATTTATATATCTGCTTGCAAAAGTTTTGAAAATAAAAATTTTATAAGGATTTATGTTTCTTAATGCTGGTAAAATTATGACGTGCTCACCCATTTTTCTCTAAACTTCATTTCTGTGAAATACAAGGTTAGAAAACAAAACCAACAATATGATTCTTGAACAGATCCATCTGAAACAATCCTACAAACTTTGTAATATTGAAGAGTGTTATTTCTTTCCAAACAAAGTATACAAGAGTAACAATACAGGTTAGTCTTGTGGCTGTTAGACCACTGTACATACTTGTCATATTTAGTCTTTTGTGCTGGTTTTCTCTTTTTAGCTCCCTTGGGTGGAGGAGGATAATATACAGGAAACGGGGCTCCATAGACCACAGGAGGTGGCATGTATGCTGGCATGGGTGATGGGTAAGGTTGCGGTTTGTAGCGTTTCCCCTGCTGCCTTTGCTTCTTCCTTGCAGGATGTTTCTTCTTGCGATTGACTGCATCATCTTCCTCATAGTCATCATCATCTTCATCATCATCTTCCTCGTCATCACTTTCTTCCCCCCAGCTGTCATAATCCTCAGCAGGTCTGAGAAGAGCAAATAGTTTAGATCTCTCTCTCTCTCTCTCTCTCTCTCTCTCTCTCTCNNNNTCTCTCTCTCTCTCTCTCTCTCTCTCTCTCTCTCTCTCTCTCTCTCTCTCTCCCTCGTTTTCTCTCTCACACATACACATATGCCTCTCTCATCTTCGTTTGATCTCCATATCTTTCTTCTTCCTCCTTCTGTATCTCTATGTTTATTCTCTCTGAACTTTTAACTTCTAACAACATAAAACATATTCAATAAATGAATCAGTCTGATCTCAAATCCGGTCATTCATGTGATCATGAAAAAGAATATGAAAGTTTTAAGTCCGAAGTTTGGATAGATACTAATTTCTTCATGTGCAGTGACAGAGTTATCAAGTCACTCTAACCACTATCTGAATCAAAGGTTATGCACATCCAGCTGTCTTTCTTACATTAACATATTAAGACTGACACTAGATACAGATTATAACTTCTGAACACTAACTTGACAAATGCTTGCTTTGGCTTCAGGGGAGGAACCACATCAAACTTATTTGGTCTGCTCAAACCATTGCGGTGTGGTGACTTTTTCCCAGGCTCGGGCTGTGAGTTTAGTCTGAGGATTAGTAAAAGAGTACATGAGAATGTAGTGACTGAGGAAATATGAAAGAATCTAAAATAGCAATGTGGCTTTGAAGCATCTGTACAGACATGTCCAAAAACGCCTTTAGCCATTCTCAAAACGGTAACAAAAAGTCAGTTCAACAGTAAAAATGTACTGTTGATGTGAATCTATGGGTGGCAAAGACCAAACGATGAAGTGCATGGTAAATATAAAGGGTCGATAATGGTGCACTTATTATGTATCTCTAGTGTAGTCAATAGAATAAAACAAATAAAAAGCAAGAGGGAATGTACACCACTACACAGCTTACATTTTCAATGCCTTGTCTTCCTCCTCTTCCTTCTCTCTTATAAAGACATGCATGAGATACACACATGCACATAGCCATGTAAAAATACATACACACATACAGTACAAAAGCTATCAGAATAATACTTACTTTGGAAGATGAGGAGATGGGGTTCTCCTGTACTTTCCAAAGGGAGGATGCTTTGAATTCTTGAAACCTGGGCCAGGCGTGCCATTAGGTGTTCGTTTTCTCACCCCTCCAGCAGGACTGAACCTTGCCCTACTCTTTTTCCCAGATGCCAAATCATGACGTATTCGTACAAGTCTGTCAATGGATAATGTCAGTTACTTTCCTGGATGGACTGTTATATTTTGCTTTATCACTGCTGTGGGCCAGCAACCAGTGAATTTCACCCCAGACCCAGAGGCATCTAAATAGGATAGTCTTGGGGTTCCTACCATGACCCTGACACTGTCCCACAATTGTATTTGTGCAATTCAAAAGCAAGAAAATATTGATCAAGTTAGCTCAAGAAAATGAAAACTAGTCTGAAAGCAAACATGCCTCCTGGAACCATTCATACTAACATTTCCAATTTTTTTCCAATAAAAATATGTATTCTAGTCATAATCATGGCATCTCTTTCCTCTAATCCTGCACAGAAGTGACCTATTTTAACTGGACCTGGTAATTACTAAACAAAATCTGATCCTTCATATCTAACAGAGACGGTAGTCAATACCACAATACCACAAGTGACTGATGACTAAATGCAAAGCCTGAGCTTCTCGATGTGAACGAATCATTAACATCCTCTACTCTAGAAGCACTTAGTACATGAGTACAATTCTCTTTTGTTATCACTATCATCTTCATTGGGATGCTAATCTCGCTCTATGTCTAGAAGTCTAGTCTATACCTTTTACTTTCAAGGATTCAAGTTTTAATAGTAGTTGCCTGGAACAGGCTTACAACTCAATTTTCCCTTTTATCCGCTTCTGGTCATTATAATAATAAAAGCCCAACTTACGTATCCTGATGCTCCCTCCAAAACGATTCTTTCTCAAGCTCTTGGATGTCGCCTGTCATGTTTTACTGGGTTATCAAATAGTCCGTCTCGATCGTCACAACACGACCGCCGCCATGTTGTTTATATGTCGGTATGGTGGAATGCGACATCGCCACCTATCGACAGTCTCAACGACAGCTAGAGTGACAACCCCTGATTTTGTACACTTCTGATTGACCTTACATTATTATGGTTACGACCCTTATGGTCCAACTTGACTGCTCGTCGATGTCTGAAGATCTGTTGATTCTATAGAGCTAAATTGTTTTTATATTTTGATAAATCCAGTCACAGATGAAAAGCACAAGTTGAGCAGATGGTAGAGTGAACAGACCTGCTGAGAGGTAAGGATAGTGTGAACTCGCATGAGCGGGTATTAGCAGGAATACGTGACTTACACTAAAATCTGCGTTGTTGTTGTTGTTGTTGTTGTTGTTGTTGTTGTTGTTGTTGTTGTTGTTGTTGTTGCAGGCTTTTCAAATGGAGGAGTAGGGGAGAGAGAGAGAGAGAGAGAGAGAGAGAGAGAGAGAGAGAGAGAGAGAGAGAGAGAGAGAGAGAGAGAGAGAGAGAGCAAAATTTGGAGAACACATCAATGACACCACTGTCTTTATATTCTGGGTCAAGTCTTCACACAGCTGACTACATAATACATGTATACATGTCGCGAATTTTCCGTAAGTCTTAACAGTGGTATGTCCGTCTACAAAGAAACTGTAATATTTTGTTTTTACATTTCTTACCAACCAACTAAAATCTGAGATCCATTATGATTCTGCCTTACCACAATACATGCCTGCTGCAACATGTTGTATAATAATAAATATAATGATATACTGTAGTGTGTTTTGTGTTTGCGCCCCTGGGAGTGACTGTCTCCGCTCGGGGTCTAGGAGCACAGACTCTGTGTTGACTACCGGAGTCTGGAACTTATGTTCCCTTCTGACCTGAGACTCCGGTTCCTTGTGTGCACCAACATGAGTGAGTGTGCGAATGTGTGTGAGTATAATATATCATTGTGCTTGTGTGTATGTATATAGTTATGTACGTGTACTCACCTGTTTGAGCGTACATTGTGTATAACATACATGCACTTGTATCTACATGATGTGTGCATGTATGACTATTCTTACCTTTATTTATACTTATCTATTTCTATAAGTGGGTGTACTGTAATGGATGTATGTGCATGTATGTGTATTTTATATATTTTGTAAATATGTATGTGTGTGCCCTTTGTTTATGTGTGTATACATATATGTGTGAGCGTGTGTGTGTGTGTGTGTGTGTGTGTGTGTGTGT
>JAWQUT010000185.1:893857-917807 GCA_033807755.1 Ellobium chinense | reverse complement strand
AGGGAAAGAGATGCATTGCCTTTACCTGCCGTCCCGGTTGTTGTGAGTTCAGTTCTAGTTTCTGCCCCTTTATTTGTAGTTATGCCATGCCGTGATATGTGTTCGAGTGGACATTCTTTACTCATTATTTTATGTTCCCTGAAGAAGGACACACGTCTGAAACTTTGGAACGATTATTAAAGTTTTCATGCCACAGTTTTAAGAGGCTTTTTTTTTCATTTTTGAAATTGATAATGATATAGTATTGGTATTATTGTATTTTGATTGCAGTGGGTGAAGAGAGGGATATGCCTGGGATGAATATGTCAAATGCCATAGGGAGATCTACAAAGTTGTATATTGCTGAGTGGTGTAAGCCACTGCAACAGACTTTGTATGATAGTGTAATTGACCTTTCCAAAAAAGCTAAAATAATGTTTTTCACATGACTAAATTTATAGGCTAGTTAGGGCCTCTTCATGGCTAAAACAAGTCAGTGCCATCAGTTTTTATTGACTTTGCACCTCTGTGTTCCAATCACAACCTTTGTTTACCAAAATCAACAATTAAGCTTTACTCAGTCAGTCATTCTTTCAAGCCTCACTCTATGGCAATGGTAAATTCAACAGTTTGTCCCAGTTAGCTCATTTGGAAAGGTGAATTTCTTGCCCAGTTTGGCTTGAAGGCTGATAATAAACTGAAATGAAGAAAGAAAAGACCACGACAAATTAGCAAATAATAGACACTTTATTGTGAAATAATATTATATGTTTTGTTACTACATCATCAAGTAGGTAAAAGATTTATTTACAGAATCAAAAAGTTGAGATAGTCCAGCAATAGATTTTGTGTACAAAAAAACAAAGGAGACACCAGGTAGGGAAAATACACAGTAAACAATGGAGGCTTGACATAAACAGAATGTAATAAAAGCCCCGTTCTCATTGATTACGTACACCTCACTTCAAGTAGCAGATTTTTCACTGACACCAAAATCTGCCAAGGGTACTTTGAAACTTAACTAATCTGTTTTACACACAAAAAACTGAAGATAGATAATTATTAAATGTGAGCTCTATTTGTATAGGAATTTCAAATAAACAATACAATAGCAACAGCAAAAAAATATAAAAGTCCTTCAAACTGCACCACAAGACATCGGGAAATAACATTCCAAGATCCATGCTAATTTTAAAAAACAATGGCTTTTCACTTCACACGCAAATAATGATGTAGTCTTTCTTTTAGTTCCTGCACTTGCTATCAATTCTATAAATTCATGGATCTTAAGTAATTTTTACTTTTAAAGTGGTGCAGTTGGCAGGATATTTTAAGTTTATACAGTAACAACAGTAAAATATGATACAGAAAACAAAGGCTCCATGCAGTTTGGCTGAGGGTAGGGATGGTTTAAGGATATTGAGCACTGATAAAATTCCTTAGAAGTAGACTCAGCAGTAACAGCTAGAAAAAAGTAAGAGGACCGGTGCTATACCAGTGTCCATGCACTGGAATGTGGTGAAAAATCTTGTAATGTAAAAAATCTCTTTTGCCAAGAGTATGGGAGGGCACCGAATGTTAGAATAAAAAGGTAGAAAACATTTTAGTTATGACTAAATGTAAGCCAGTCATTTCAGGAGGACGTACTGAGGTATCTTCATTTTAACTCCGTGCCTATTAGTCATTAATTTCCCCTCTTCCTGGGGCCATTAGTGTTAAAATTTCTTCTGACCTCCTAATCCAATTATTTTGCTAATGCAAATGAAATTTCAGATAATTTAAATGGCCTTTGAGAGCAGTTCAGCGTAGGAATTTCCTTGAAAAATCTCTCAACACTTACAGAATTAGCTTTTTCATTAAATATCCCTGCAACCATGAACTGCCAAGATTCTAAAATTCATTGAAAAATATAATAAAGATGCAACAAAATATATTGCTACTAACAATACACCAAGGCCTGTCACTATAAGATAAGATCCAGTTTTGGGTTTGTTGTTTTTTTTATATTTCATAGAATCAAACAGTTTAAAATCATACAACTCTACAGAAATACTAACAATGAACACATTACATTATTGCATACAAGTATCTCCTATCAGCAAGTCGTCAAGATTATTAGCAAAGAGTCTGCACAAAACACAGGCAATATGCAAAATGCTCGGGTTTCATATTTAGCAAGATCCATTCCATTTTTCAAAATGTGACCCCCAAAAAAAAAATCTAGTCACTGACCATACACAAGAGCCTGCCAGAGCCTTGTGTCTAACTTAAAATAAATTCACAATCAAAACTGCTTTAAATGATCCCTTATCAACTTGTGGAAATGAGATACCTGATCTGCCTATAAAAGTGATTAGCTAATATGCAATAAATTGTTGATCCGCTTAGTCGCGAATCCTCAGGACAATAGGAAAGTATGTGATTAAATGGAAGTGCAATTATTCAGTTACTATTAGCAAATACAGTGATTTTTTTTGTCTCAAAACTGTTTGCAATAAAGTAAAAGTCATGACTGAGTTAACTGTGAATAAAAGAACCAACTTTCAGTCTGTGAAAACATATTATGTATTTTATAGAGCCAAAAATATACAAGAAATAGCAGTACAAAAGGTCATTATGATACATTAAGAAAACTGCCAGCTCAAAAAAAAAAAAACAGGGAAAAAATTTCTTTTTTTTTTAGCCTGATAGTGAGCAACAATTATAAAAGAGTAACATTTTTGCCCTGTGTCCGTCAGAAGTAAATTTCATTAAAGAAGATTAAACCCACCCAGGTCTTGTTTTGTGAAGATAAATGTAAAGGGTGAACTTCAGTAGAAGAAATATTTGTGTATTATCTGTGTATTGAACACCTTCAGAAAATAACCACACAGGCTCACAATGACAATGGTTATGGTGATAATGATGATGATGATCATAATGATAATGCAATGGTTTGTGTAGGGGGGGATAAGATATTGATGGCCATATCTGCAATTTAATCAAATAAGGAAACACTTTACATAGGAGTTAATAGAGCTATTACTCCAAGGTGAGGTCAATTTGAAAAGTCAAAAGCTTCATTCATGAATGGTCTTTTAGAATTCTCTTGATGTGTTCACTGGAATTTTACATGCAATTTGTTGTGTCACTTATTGACACAGTATCCATTGATATTTAAAGCTTATGACTGTTTCATTTTGATTCCCACCATGAAGTTGGGATCCCACAGACTCTCATGTAAACTGTATCCTACATTCATTCAAATGACAGTTATGGCAGTTCTCAAATTTCAAGTACAATAGGCTACATGGTTTTCTCTTGTGTTGATTTACTGAGATGTGAAGTAATTTTAGTGATATCTACTGTATTTTGATCATCAATGTAAAAGTTATTTGCTTTCACACAGTTTGAAATATACCCAGGTCATTCAACAGTTGAACAGTTGCTTGTCTGCTTTCATTAAACCTGGAAATACTTCTACTTTTAAGATCTAGAAGAAATAGAAATGCAATGTGATAACTTCTCACTAGAAATGGAAATTCTTCTTTCTACTTCACTGATTCATGGAAAACTAATATAAATCACACTGGGTCCTTATATGAGCTTAGATAGCATTATCATGCTAATTTAAAGATCTAGCTCATTGTTTTCAACTTCAAAAACAAATCTGGCATCTAATGTCAAATGAAATATGTCCAAATGAGTTACTGCTATGCAAAAGAAGGACTAGGATGTTTCCTTCCTTCACATGTCAGTACATAAGTATAAAGTCTGATTATAAGAATCAAATAACTGGTAAATTCATTGGTTTCAATTAAGACTATTAAATTCACACAATGAAGCCGTGATATGTTTGAGAATAAATTGCATTTGAATTTCATCTCACTATAAGCCACTTTGGACTTCACAAAAAAGTATGTCAATGTTTACACTTTCAAACTAGTCATTAATTCCCTCTTGTTGATTCTGGGCAGAATTAGAGTTCAGATACTCCACATTACTGAGTCATCGGATGTTATAAGTGTGACCGCATCACCTGAAGATAAACGAAAGACATTTAGTCTATCTTTGATATATTATCATCCACAACAAGACAAGTTTTCTTTCTAACTGAATGAATTTTGAATTCAGAAATGTGAAGTAAATTGAAGAAATACCATCATCATATTTTCATCAGTGTCATCACACCATAATCAAAACAGAAAAAAAGGATGAACAAAGGAAAAGTGAGAGAGGGGGACAGTGAAAGAAAGTTGTAAGGGAGAATGAAAGAAGAAGCTATGCACTGGGATCAAAAGGCTGGCTATACATTGTCAACTAGTCAGAGTGAAAACTAAACATATTTGTCCAAAACACCTGCCCTGACACACAAACAAACTTGCAGAGTACCAATATATCAAGAGCTGATCGCAACAGTTGATGATCTCTGTATTCAGAGCTTTCTATGTCTACACCAACTTGTCAACTAGCAAGGTCAACTCTAATGTGTTAAGTATGGTTCAGTTTGCAGGTCTGAAAGGCAACTAGCCAGTCTGTGCCTTTCATCTTTGTAGAATCAAACTGGATTGGACTAAATAGTAGTAGGAATATTTAGTTTTTACTCTGACCAGTCACTGTATACCTTACTGTGGTATCCTCAGGCTGTCTGTAATCATAACTTGTGTAAGGGCTTACTCCACCTGGAAACAGACAGAGTGGGCAATGAGTGAAAAATAGATGGATACTTGACCATTCCAAAAAGCTAAAACAAGTGGGTGATACAAATAAGGGTGATGAATATATAAGTGGGTGAGATTTTTCAGTGAAACTAATACCTGGGAATTTCTGAAGTGGTGTCGCTTGCTGTGTTGAACATGAGATTAAGTAGGAGCTAGCAAGCATATAAACTGAAAACTGATTGCCCAAATAAGAATGAGGTTGTGTTTGTGGTACTGTCTACTTGAGGCATTAGTAACGTAAATACTGAAATGAGCCAGTTCCATTCTCCAACTCATAAAGAACTACATGGATGGGATCACTGATCCACAGATCTCAGGCACATGAAGAGGTCACATCACCCTGTTTGCCCTCCCTATCTATCACTAATTTTCATACAAAACATGTTTTCTTGTTTTCTACACTGAACAAGCTTTCTACTGCTATCAAACATAATAATCTTAGTCTTATTAAAAGGGTGATATTTATACAAAATTGTAGAAATGCTCTACACACATGTATGCACCGGGAATGGACACTGCGGAGTGTGAGTGTTCAGTGAAACTTAAGGGCCATGATCAGTACAGTGTGAAAAGGTTATCAGTCACTAGGATGGATCATCATTCTCAGTTTATATTTGAGGAATATAAAGTCTTTAGTGACACATGACTTACTTTTGTAGCTGTCATTGGATAATTTGATGTGTCTCTGAGCCCACAGAGCATCCTTCAGGTAGAGTGTGTCATATGTCGTGTCACTCTTGTAGTCTTCTATGGTGTTCTCACCTGATAGCAAAACAGGAATGTAGAATAAAGTAATGTGGACAAGGAACAAGAAAGAAGGAATTGTTAATGCACTTTAAAAGGTATAAAAGTAGTTTGTGGGTGTTGACTATATTGCAAGTCTGAGGCTTGAAAGTCTAATCTGAATTTTAGAAATAAGATTCTGTTCTGTCTATTCTGAGATTTGTTCTAATCTGTATTAAGACTCTGTTTTCTTGAAATAAGAGCAATATACATGATATTGTCTTGATATGGGGAGCGCCAGAGGCCAGATTATAAAACACGAGGAATTAGTCAAAATATTAAGACAATTTAGTGCAAGAAAAAAGATCAGATAAAAGATTACTATATTACATAAAACAGGGAGTGGGAGATGGAGAGTCAGTGAAAGACAGCAAATTACAAATCAAGGCAACCAAAAAAATAAAGAAGACAGGAAATGAAAGACCGCTTAAGTGAAGGATGTACAAAATGTAACAGAAAGCAAAAAGGGATACAGTGACCACAAGGAGAAATAGAATGCACTCACCATTGTGATGTCCAGTTTTGGGTCGACATCTCATAACAACCACAATAGCTGTAATACCAGCACCAACTAGGAAGCCTAAAGCCAGGCCTACACCCAGTAACACAGGAGTTGTACTGACATCACCCGCTAGTTGACGGTCAGTTGTGTCTGCCTCTGTGGTGAAAGATAAAGACACATGTTAATAATAATAACGATGAAAAGAGACTGAGAACTTATGAAATGATTCCATATGTGTGACGATATTCAGTGTGATCACATTCAGCACTAATTTACAGCAGAGAGCAGAGAAAATATTATGAAGTGAGCAATGTTTTTCATTGTTAAGCTAATGCAAAATCTGCCATAAAGAAAGTGTAATGTATCTCACCTTTTGTCACCACAACTACCTCATCAGAGTAATCACTGTAGTTGTATCTGTTGAGTCCCCGCAGTCTGAATGTGTATCTGGTCATGGGTTGAAGATCAGTCACATTGGCCTGGACCTGACAGTAAAGGAAAGACATTAGAATTTCTGTGTGGTGGCCCGAGCAAGCTCTCTTCTGTGTGCTCTCTCATATCTAATCCTGCCCCAACACTAAATCAAGCTCTAGCCGGGAACGTCCTGAGATACTGCCCATGAAAAAAGGCAATCAGATTTATGCTCATTAAGATTCTGGTTTATGCATAATTTAAGGGCAAAATCATATGACTCTCTCAAAGGGCCTGTGATGATGATCAGGGGCAAGGATCAAACAATGGAAGTCCAGCAGATTTTCAAAATGAATACAAGAAGCTGACATATCCCTGACATACCCCTGACATACCCCTGACATACCCCTGACTTTACGCATAGCATTTGACAGATGGAACAGCACGTCATGTGCATTTGCCACCCTCTGCTTATAACAATGAAAATAACCAGCTCCCAATGTTTTCTCCCTGCACAAGAAGAAGTCCTAGCAGTTATATATCATTTTCAATTAATCCCTTTAACCTCTCAAAAAATACTTGATTTAATTGGATCTGTAAACAAAAAACAAGTCTCATAACGCTCACCTGTCGCTCTCTGTCATCAATCTTTTTGTCAATCCTTC
This sequence comes from Ellobium chinense, assembly GCA_033807755.1. Classification (NCBI taxonomy): domain Eukaryota; kingdom Metazoa; phylum Mollusca; class Gastropoda; order Ellobiida; family Ellobiidae; genus Ellobium; species Ellobium chinense. The sequence continues at coordinate 910,767 of JAWQUT010000185.1, read as the reverse complement.
GCCACTCATCTGATCCTGATTTCTGGAACTCAATGATATATTGTTGTGGAGCTCCTCCATTGAATCCTGGCACCCAAGTCAGTTCTACTATACTGGAATCTACAGCTCTCGCTCTCAGATGCTGAGGTTTGTAGGGAGGGCCTGGAAAACAGAAATAATGAAACACATTAACTTAACTTGCACTATGTCATGATTTTTAAGCACTGATGACTGGGGAATATTCTGGTAAATGCTGACCCTAACCCTAAACAAAGCACTCAACCGGGAAAGTTCCAGCATATTGTCAGCAAGAGTTGGGATGTACAATATGGAGATTCTGCCAATAAGGGTAAGGACTTCCATGTGTTTGTTCAGTAGTGAAGGAGTTAAATATCCACTTACGGTCTGATAAGTTTCACAACACAGCAGTCAAACAAATCATCAGCTGTTTACTGATATTCTATGTCCATTTGGTAAAAATGTTGAGACTCCCAAAGGTATAACCAAGCCTAAAATACCTTTTAAGAGTCTCAAGATTCTGATAAGTGTACATAGAACATTTGGAAATTGAGGGTCACAGAATGAGAAGTTGAATTAAACAAAAATTCATCCACTTCCATCACAACGACATATGACATTTTGTTGAAGGAAAATCACTCTTTCTATGCAATAGCTTTCATTCACTCCTCATTAAAAACATATTTCCACTGTCTTTTAAGAATTCTTTTGCTTAAGAGAGATCGATTTTGCTAATCCTTCCAGTTCCAATACTCAGATCCGAAAGGTACAGATGGAAAAGTTGAGTGGTAAGTGGTTTAAGGACATAATATCAATAATTATGAGGTCTTATTATTTCATATCCTACTCAACATTACATCATTATCATTATCCTACCAGGTGATATCTCTCAAAGACTTTCTCAGCTCGTTGGGAAGCATACCATGTTGCTACCATTTTATAGACACTGAGCTCTAGCAATAGGACAAGATCTTTCACTGTCTAATCAATAAGCCATTTTACAGACTCTCAGGAAATGTGAATGAAATGCTTTCCCATGGTACTTAAAATATCTAAGTAGGGATAGAACCCATGACCTTTTGATACACAAAGAGAAAGAGGCTGAGAAGATCAAATACAAAGTGATCAAGAAAATCTATACAACTTTAACTCTGTGAATAATTCAAATAAACCCAAACTTTAGTCCAGACTTACCTTCAACCACTAGACTAAATGTGAGGTTGTCAGTTCCTTCAGCGTTGGCAATGCTGACCACATAGTCCCCAAAATCACTCTGCTGAATATTTCGTATGACCAGGGTGGATGTTGTGCCATTCACATAGAAAAACCTTTCACTTTCTTCACCCTCACCTGCAGAAATAATCATTGTGATCATCTTTATCCCTGTAGTTAATAAGAAAAAAAAAACTATAAGAACTGTTGTCACCACTACCATTATCATTGTTTGTACATGTGAGAAATACCGTGACTCTGACCTTTAAGAGTCTCTGGAAGTCAAAGGACCAAACACTTGCTAAATAACCACAGCTTCCTCTGAAGACCTGTTCTTGCTTTGCTTTCCAATGAAAGAATTTCTTGTGTACCAATGTAATGCAGAAAAGCTTTGTTAATGTTAAACCAACAAATTAAAGTAGAAGTTAAGAGGTACATGTATTAAAAGCAACAGATGCCTGAAACATGAATTTCACAAAGGTATCTTTCTGCTGCTGTCATCATCTTCCTCCAAGAATCTCCTATGGCTTTGCTTTCCACAACAAAGAAAAAATGGCCTTTCACCTAAAGTCAACTCACCATTTGGATCAATGTACTCATAGCCTGACCCTTTCTTCTTGTACCAAAGGAAACTTGGGGTGGGATCAGCAACTACTGGAACACTGATGACTGCTGTTCCTCCTATCTGACCTGCTACATACGGCTGCTTGAACACACGAGGATCCAGACGGGGGGAGCCTGAAATAAAATGGAAGCATGAGATCATTTATGATAATATCAATTTCTGTTTAAGCCAACGTCTTAAAGCAAAACTAACAACTTTAAGAAATACAAGATGCAGTATATCACTGTGATATAAAAATAATAGTCTGTGTCAGACCTAGGCCATTTTTGAGTCAGGGTACCATATTGTTTATGAGATCAAAGTACATGTTGACATATCAAAAGAATGCAAGCTGACTCTTTTACGTTTTACCATTAGAGAGTTTCCACAACATTTTCTCAGAAGTATGAGACTTAGATCTAGGCCATCTTTATAGCATGGTGGTGTGTAGTTCACATCAAATGCTAACAACAGTAACATGGAATTATGGAGCTTTGGCAAAAAGCAAAAATGTACAAAAGGGAAATGATGATATGGACTTGCAGTCTCACACCTGTCATGCCTCACTCTGCCATTTTTGTTTGTTTTTTTTTGGCTGGGCGGGTTGGCAGTGGGGGAAGAGGTAGCGTAGAGAGGGGGGATCATCAAATTAGGCCACCATGCCCTAGCTGACATTAATAAAGCCAAACTGTGAGGAAGGGGTAGGGATGCTTCAGTAAGACCAACCAGTGAAGATATTAATTTATAAGAGAACTAATGATCATAATGATGATGTTTTGCACTCTTTCAGGTTCATGATCTCAAGGTTTCTTGAATTCAATTACACAATTACCTTGATTGTGTCCCTTTAATCACACTGTTTGTCAGTTATGTCTCCTGATTGTGTAGACAGGGATAATGAAAGGTGAAAGGAGATTGATGTGACATTGTCATGGAGACAGAGAAGGAGAAGAAGACCTTGTGGAAACCACGATACTCTATCAAAAAAGTTAATTCCACTTAACCACATCTCCTCTGAAAGGAATTGCGATTATCCAGTGACATTTATATATAAAAGAAGCATTTTGTTTTGTAGAAAATGATGCAATTAAGTGGAATTTGTGCTTATCTAGATTGTAATTAAGCGGAGTAGACTGTTTGAAAATCACTACGGCATATGACAACGTACAGTATTCTAGCTCAGAGTCAGATTTCAAACACTTACACTGCACTGACAGCTCCACTGTTTCTGAGACTGTGTCTCCAATACCATTGTCAGCTACACACGCATATGTACCGGCATCCAAACAGCCAGCTCTCCTCAATGCATAGGCAATCTAAACAAAAAATGTATGAGATACAAGAACTGATTATAAGCCAGCCTGAATCTGAAATGGGGTCATTCCATGAATAGTCTTACAAATTTTACTGGCCTCTCCGGGGTATAGAAGGAGAGAAAAAGCAACAAGGGACACTTCACTCATTTGAATTCAATCACATGTTTCACATCAGAGCACTGTTTTCTTGAATTTCACATCTAACAGATTCTATACTGCAAAAAAACTTTGCAGATCACCAGTTTCTGTTCCTCTGAACGTTGTGGTAAACAAAAAAACTGAAATAACAATGTCTATAATTTGAAATATAGAAGCACATCCGAGTTGAACAGTGTCCATGGCCATTTGCTATCTGGTGGTAACAATCAAATTGCATGGCTTTTAGCTAAGACTTTTCAGCTTTTCCCCAGTTTATTTTTATCTATATGTTAGTGTCAAATAGATGAACAACGCTCAATGATGTGTACCAAATAACTTAGTGATAGTTCCACAGACAGACATGTATCTATTGTATGACAAACCTGTGATAGATTTGTGACAGAAATGATATCAAGGCAAAGTACATCAAAAGACATGATAAAATTTTATAGACATGAAAAGTGTGTGACAGGTTTGTGATGGATAAGTGGCAAATCTGTGTTGATTGTGACATAAATAAGACTAATTCTAATAATTGCTGTAACCTCAGAAAATGTGATGTGAGAAAAAGAAAGTGTGAGAAAGACAGAGCATGAGTGTATATATGTTTATATGGTAGGTTGTATAGACAATTAGTATATGTATTATCTTGTTATTTTAAAAAGTATAGTGCTCTCAGTTACTATAGCATCTACTAGCGGTGTTTCTCCTACACATTCTGATGTTTTTGTGAGGAATTATTCCGTCAATGTGTGATCTAAATTGCTTTGGCCAATGCCTAATTTCAATCTTGAACTAGTTTGACTTCTCTGACCTGTTTGTGGTAGTCATGGGACAAATATGTGAACGTTATAACACAGACACTTAACAGACAAACCTCTGGCACATTTTCTCTGCTGTAGATAATCTGAGAGCCATTATAGAACCTAATACTGGCCCTGGGTAAGGCGTCAACTTTACACAGGAGGTTGACTGGCAGATTTTCCTTGACTGTTGCTGAGAATTTCCTATCTCTTATGGTAAACATTGTGATCATAGGAGGGTCTGCGGGGAAGACATAAACATTGTCAAGTTATGATGATGTTACTGTACAATGAAGTTCTCTTGGCTTTCTCTCATAAATTAAGTTTGGCTTTATAAATAATCCTTATTGGAATGTCATATCCTGCTATTCTCAGCTCTCCAGTGATAAACTTATTGAACACAAACAGCCACTCAATCCCAACCAACCCTCAAGTATCAGTATTTGAGATCAACCCTCATCCTCTTCATGAGCCCACTACCAGTCTGAAAATACAACACTGACCCATCAATCCCAAAACCCTCACCAACTAAACTCATGCTATGGCTAGTTGTCTGTCGATCAAAATGCTGTCAATGCTCTGAACACGAGACCCCTGTCTTCATTTCAGGGCTGGATGGGGGGACAATAGCCCTAGGACTCCTTGCCTCTCAAAGTACTGTTTTCCATCACAAAGAAGCCCCGTACTATTTTGTGAGGTCTTGTGAGGAGCCCAGCTTATAACCAACTCAAAGTGCTTTGAATACAAGGACAGGAACAATCACATAATATCCTGAAGGATCTGCCAAGACCTTTGAGAAATGCTCAGCATGGCTATGGAACAAACACTATGAACAGTGGAATGTAAGTACAGTTAGCTTAGATAGACCAAACTGCAACTTTCACTATGGTTTCACCCTGGCTGGGAGGATATGCAGCACATGGATTCACAAAATGGAGGTTGCAGGTTCAAATCCCTTTCAAGACCAAAAACAAAAAATTCAACGGAAGAAGTTATGATCCAAATGTGGTCTAGTCCATTTAGAGTTTCAGGAAGTCAAAGATCAAAACAATCACCAGATTGTCCTCAGCCCGTTGCCTCGTTCTTTGGATAAGAGGGTTTCCTTTCCATCTGGCTTAGGGCTCCACACCAATAATAACTCAGCCTTGCCCCTGTCCCAATCCATTCAGTCCAACGCATGAAGTTGGTATTAAAATAAGAATACTTACAGTTTACCACAACTTCAATTTGTGCCTTAGTCTGTCCATGAGGGTTATTGGCAATACATGTGTACATTCCTCCGTGGACCCTTGCAGCCTGAGGACATTGACAAGAGAGCAGGTTACTGATAAAAAGCACACATGCAAATTACATGGAGGAGTGTGAGATATTATCATAACTACGCGTACTTTGTGAAATCTTCACAAAGATAATAATTGACCAATTCAGTACAAGATCATGTATCCAAGTAGCAGTCAGGAGCTGATACAAAGACACCGCCATCTGCTCAGAAGTCTTAAAACAAAACAATGGTAAATACACATGTTAACAACTTAGCTACAAATATATTCTATGATATTTTGCTGCTAACGATCACAGCATTTATCCCTTTTTCCAGACAATGAGCTTGAATCTTGGAAAAGCTACTGAAGAGTGCTAAGTGGTCAAGGGAAAGGAGCCGTAAATTCTCTGTCCACACCATAAGACTCCTAGGTATTGTCCCATCATTAAATTTTATTGACACTCAGATTTACACAGTTCAGCAGCACTGGTAAATTTAGCTCTCACTTCCAGTACAGTGGCACAGCAACAAAGTGTTAAACTCATCAGAACTTCTACAGTCGACAACTTGACCATATGGACAAAATGAGGGATTAGTGATAATGTTACCTCAACACAGGTACTAGATAGAAGACTTTCTATTACACAATGGAACTTTATGTACGAAAAAAAACACCTGTACATAAGAATAAACATAAAAAGTACCTGGTCCAAGGCAAGGACAGAGCCCTGACTGTACAACTTGTCCTCCTTAAGCCAGGCTATTTCACACACTGGACTGCAGTCAGCACTACAGGTTACATCTGGCAGCTTGGTGCCTTCACTGGCTTGGTAGCTGGGCAGTGGTGGGTCCAGGCTGGGTTTACTGGGTGGGTCTGAGCATAACGGAAGCATAGGCAGTGTGCATGTGTGTGCAGGATTAGACATGCATATAAGGAATTGAAGTAATGAATACTTATGCCTTTATTCACAATGCTATATTTTACAGTACATCTCATTCATAAAAATAATATAAATATAATATATAACATTACAAAGTTATTGCTAAAGACCACAATGCTGTGTCCTGGTCCTCCTAGCTCTAAAAGCTAAAACCAGGTGATACATTTACATCTGAGACAAGTGAGAAAATGGGTGTCTTGCTAGTGACATTTCAGTTTATGCCATCTGATCCAAAAGCCAAACCCACAAATCTTAGATTTGATACTCTAGTGGTGGTGATAGAGAGACATGAGGCATGAGTCCTGCTCCCCCCCCCCCTTNCCTTCCCCCCAATATTACAAATGGAAAGGATGATGCATCTTTCATCCCCCATCCAATCCACTCTAATATTTCAGGAAAAAGAAAATCTGTAAAGTATACCGAGAGTGGGAAAGATGTGAAAAGAAAGAAAGATAAAATGGTAGATGAGGAGAAAGATTTCTTCAATTACAACTTTTGAGTGACGGTCTGCTCATCACAACTTCACTAAAAGAGAGGAAAAAAAAGATATACTGTAAAACCAGAGACTGAATATTGTGCATTCCTATTTTAATATTATATCCTGTCATTCATATCATGTACAACCTTCAGTGAAGGATTCTTAATATTGTTATAGTAAGTATGAATACCTAAACTAACGAATTGATCTGCTGTGTTATTCTATTGCCCGTATGATATCTATATCAGGGTAAATGCTACTCACATTCCACATAAAGCTGAAGATCAATCATCCGAGTACGGCCAACCCCATTGTCTGCATTACACGTGTAGGTTCCAGCATCATTTCGTGAGATCAGAGGAATGGTCAGTGTTCCATTGTTGTTCTGGTAACAAGAGGATTAGTCCCATTGGCTGTTATAAGTACTCACAAGCAATGTCACAACAGAGAGAAGATGAGTGACAGATGAATGCATAAATGAAAGGATAAAGAGGAACACAGTCTCCGTGGAATACTGAGCTACAAAAAGCAGTTTATAGATAAATCTGATTGAGAAAGTTGTGTTATGAAACTGTTACTCTTACTGGTTGTAACAAACCTCCTTTTTCTGGGTTTAATATGAGAAGGCTTAGAGAACAGCATTGGGTGGATGGATGGATGGATTGTAGGATGGTCTGACGAACGGAGGGATGAACGAACAGATGGATGGATGGATGGATGGATGGATGGATGGATGGATGGATGGATGGATGGACGGACAGACAGACAGACAGATGGATGGAGAGATGGATGCAATACATACCTCATACTTGAAATTGCCCACATACCAAGTGTATGTGCAGGCAGGGAGACAATCAGCCTGACAAGTTACAGTGAAGTTATCTCCCTCTAAAACTGCTCTGACCCTATCAGGGGGAACTAAGCCAATGCTGCCATCAATTGGTCCAACTGAAATGGGTTGGGGAGGACAGTGTGGGACAACATGTGTGAAGAAAATAGATCATTTATAAAATTGTGACTTCATTAACAGGCTGCAAAATGGAATCTCCTAATCATATGTTTTGTTGCTGGGATTTTAAGCCCTTTAAAATCAAAGCTTATTTTTGTGAGTGTCTATAAACTACTGCACTGCAGTCGCTGTAAAGAGAGGCACATGATCACTGCTGCTCTTACTAAACATCACATTCAGTTTCCAGAGAAGAAGATAAGAAGACAGAAATCCTCTGACCCTCTGAAAGACAGGCAATATAAGTATTGTACGAAACTAAAAGATGAATTTCACTGTCTGATCACATATCCATGCTCTAAGAAATTTAGGGAAACTGCTGATTTGTTAGTTTTTGCAGCCTGTAGACTAGTAATAGTATTGTAGATGCACATTATTGGATAAAGATATTGTGAAGACCTTGTGAGAAAATTGTTGTGTAGGTGATAAGAATAAAACTTACATGTGACAGTGACCGTCAAGTCCACTACAGCCGGTTGACCAATTCCATTCTCAGTCTGGCATCTGTAGACTCCACTGTCCTGTGTGGTCACAGCTGGTAAGAAAAGATTTCCCTGCAAGATATGTATAAGCAACAGGTAAGGAAGATATGGGCAGGGAGTTGAGAACTTACAAAAAGCACAGTCAGTATACCTGACCTTTGCAAAAACATTAAGTTTGTTATTTCCTAATTCCAATAATTATATGACCTTGGTAAGACCATGGTTTAGGTAATATCATAAAAAAGAATATTCTGTTCTTATGTTCTTCCCTTTACATGGCACTCAGTGCAACCACCATACAGAGCATATGATACTGACTTCACCTGTTTTAACCCATCTTTGAAAACAAACAGAATTCATTGATGACTCCCTCCCTTAGACAAAAATTCTGTTAGGTCAGTGGATGTATAGTTGATTATTTTATGTATGTTCTTCAGAAGGCTATGAAGGGGAAACCAACCAAAGAGTCAAAATATCATCATTCATGCTCCCTATATTCCTTGACAGACTCACACTGGACAAACTTACATTCTCAACTCCATCCAGCAGCTTTCCATCTTTCAGCCAAGTAATGTTACACTCAGGACTACAGTCGGCCTCACAACGACTCAGCAGGGCCTCACCCACTGCCAGACTCTTGATAAACACGGCAGGAATCAGGCGGAGGGAGGAACCAGGTCCATCTGGAAAATGACAAGAGAAATTTTAATAATGGTGTCAACATATCGCAAGTGTGAACTCAGTGTTCAACAGTATAGATGAAGAAAATCTTTCCACCTGCTCTCATAATGTTCGAGTTACATAATGTTTGAGCCTTAGCTTGCTGAAGACTGATCAGTTTTCCAGTGACATGTTGGAGACATACTTGGAAAGTAGAGTTTTACTGGCAGTGGTTTTGTTGATTTTATCATTGTTGTCATTGCTGTTGCAGTAGTTATGTTTCCATTTCTGTTAATGCTGCTGCTATTCTTGCTTCTGTTCTTATTGTTGCTGTTGTTACTCTCATTGTTATCACTGAGATTACTTAGTGCCATGGCTAAAGAATACACCAGGACTCACATGTGACATCCAGGGAAAGCAACTGTGAGAGTTCAGTTCCAGCAGAGTTATCTGCTCGACAAGTATAAACTCCCTTGTCTGTTCTCTCAACCTCAGGGATCTGCAGTATAAGCAAAACATTACTTTAAGATTCATTCTTGATGAACTGTTATTACAGTGTTCTAAACTATAACATTATCTCCATTTTGATTGCTCCTGTTTTGGTCTCATAGATTGAGTGTTTCAGCAAACTTGCTGCTCCCATGAAGGAATAGTTAGGATAGTTTCTTTCACTCCTCACCCATGCTGGCAACTCCATTCAGAGAATGGGGAATTAAACTAGATCTTCATAAATGATGTTGTCATATGTTTACCTGCAATGTGGGTCCCCCAGCTCTGACCAGTCCATTCTTAGTCCAAACAAACTGACACTCAGGTGAACACATAGCCTTGCAAGTCACAGTGTAAGACAGGCCTTCTCTGATGGTCACCGAGGTCTCTGGAGGTTCAAACTGGATGCTGACTCCACCACCCGCTGGAATATAATTGAAATCACAGTTAGCTCTGTTTTACAGCAATTCCTACAGGTGCTATTAAAGAGATTGGCAAAACTATGGTGACTTGTATCATGTTGTTTGAAATCTACTCTTATTAAGCAGAAGTTGTAATTAAGAGGATTACAAGTAAATAAAGTGGGCTGTATTAACAGTGGTTCTGCCCTCTTCACTCCATATCTCTCTTAAATCTATGTAGAGGTCAACAATATCAGTGTCGGCCATAACCCGTTCAACTACTGGCTGCTACTGTCCACTGTTCAGGACACAGGAAATAGCCAACTCCACCAAACCCCACCTGCTTAACCACAACAATTTTCAGATAACAGAATGCAGCATTTTCTACAAAGTGGATAACCACAAGTACTTTTCACAGCAATAATTTCTTTTTCCTCCCAATTAGTTATAATCAACCATATTGATCGTATCCATTTGTTTCATTGCTTTCTTGCTTAAAGTAATGCATCATCCACCCTACCCTCTCCCACCCCAACGATTCACCTGTCCTCTCCCTGCCCCAACTCAAACTCTTCTGTTTTCCTTTCACCTACTATCAGTCCAGTGAAGACAAAGTATCTACTCACAAATAACTGTGATGGCTGCCGTGCCTGTCTCAGTGCCAACAACATTAGTTGCTGTACATGTGTAGTTCCCAGCATCATTGGTCGTGACATTGGTCAGAGACAAAATACCCTGCAAGGAAAATTGTCAACATTGTAAACTTTCAAAAACCCACATAGTCATCATCCTGGTTACAGTTCCTTTATTTCTTTTGCTGAATATTGACTCACATGGTCAAATTTACCCCTGAAATTCAAGTTCACAGAATCTCACTGACAGACTGAAGACAAGACAACATACCTGAGGTGAGAAGAAGTCTTGCGGACCCCTGGACCAAGTGACCTCACAGTCTGGATTACACCTGGCTTTACAAGAGATGCTGACAGAGCCACCTGGGGTCGAGGTCACTTCAGGAGGGAATAAGGTCAAGGATGACTCTGGGCCATCTGTCAGGACGAAAGGCGGAGGACGGATGATAAGAGTGAAAACAGTGAGGAGAAGAAAAGGAGGAGACATTATCTGAGGAAGCCTCAAGGTGAAAAACAGGTAAAACTAAACCACAGTCAGCACTGGTTAATCACAACTCCTTGGAAACATATTGCAAGTAAAATGATCTGTGAATGTACAGTGAGTTTTTATTTATAAAATACAATATTCTGTTAATTATGCTGCAATTAATGGACAGTTCTGACTACAATGATGATGATGATGATAATAATAATGAGATTTATAAATTTCTTATCCAAGCATATACCTGCTCTCCATTCTTCAAAATATTGTAATCACAGCAGGCCAAATCACTCAGTGACTTTCTCAACTTTTAAGGAGCATAAAATTTCATATACATTTAATAGCCACTAAATATTAGCGTTCTTTTTCTGCTGATAGCCAGGTACCCATTTTATGAACATTTTACACACACATGTACTGCACAAGACTTACAGAGAACATCCACTACCAACAAACGACTGGCTGTCGTGCCCACCCCATTGTTGGCATAACATGTGTAGTAGGTTGGATCATCACGCTGTATATTATTAAGTCTCAAGATTCCATCTCTTGAGTTGGGGATCTCCACACTGCCCTGCTTCCACATATATTCACAAGCTGGCACACAATCGGCCATACATGTGACTGAGTAGTCAGTCGACTCTTGGACCCTTGGGTTGTCACTGGCTGGGACAAAGCGAATGGAGTTGCCTGGAGGCTCTGAGGAGAAAACATTATGCAGTGTTTACTGTTGATGTCTAAATTTCATGAGAAGTAGAAAATGACTTTTTAATAGGATCTATATTTTCACAAGTCCCATGAGCACAGAAATTGAGTGTTATCTGGAGTGACATTACAGGAATGCAAAACTGGCAACCCTGATTTGGATCAATAGAAAAACAATACTAGAATCAGTCATGTCTGAACAATAACGGGCAGTACCTTGACTAACTGTACTTGAAATTTGAAATTCCCTTAGAATTTAGCCAAGTGAAAAAGTTTGGATGGAACTCTTTTTATGGAATGTAACTGTTGCCAGAAAATATCCGAGTTTCATGGGTTTACGATTATATGATGAATTTTATATTGAAAAGACAGTGCAGTATTTTGTTATCTAAAAGAAGATGTACTTAGATGGGAGTTACTGGTACAAAGACTGATTCATACAATGGCTTCAGCCATTTTCATAGTGACTAAAAAACAAAAGGACAAAAGTCAGACAGTGTCCAGAACAATATCACATAATTTATTACATTCTCCCCTTGTCTCCCTCCTCATATAACATTCTTGGAACTGAAATCTTTGAACCATGATGATTTCAAACCAAGTCAATAAAACAACTTACTTAATACTTGTACATTGACAGCCTGTGAGCTTGTGGAATTGACTTGGTTGAAGGCTTGACAGAAATAATCTCCAGCACTGTCCTCTCTTGCTGGTCCTACCACCAACCTTCCTCCCTCTGAGAATACCTGGCAGTGATAGACAGATATAATTTCATTCCAGACAACTTTCCTGTAGATCAAATATGATTCTCTTCTAGTGTGCTTTTGCCTTTTAGTGTTGTTTACCTTTCTGTAATCTTTTCAATTATTCAACGCAATCTCAATGGTCTTGTTAATTTTAGAGGCTGCAACACCACACAATACTGGTTGTTAATGACAGACATAAGATAGCAATAAATGGTCCTGTTAATTTCAAGCTATCCAGACAACATTGTACATTTACAATACTGCAGACTCCAGTACATGTTATGAAGATTCAGCCTAAGTCATCCTCTCACCTCTCTGTTGCCCTTAAACCAGCGGTACTGACAGGGTGGGTTGCACTGAGCAGAGCAGCGAAGGGTGACAGAATTTCCCATTTCCACTTGCTGGTCTTCCTGTGGGTCTAGCATCACCCCATCTGTTGGCCCATCTAGGATAAGAAATATCACATACAGAAGGAATATTAAAGTTTGACAGAACAAGGATAAAATTTCTTCAGTCTTTGAGTGGTGAATACTTAGAGACATATAATCTAAATCTGTTAGAAGCTTTTTATGATATTCCTTATCATAAAATAATAATAATGCAGTGTATAAGTCTTGTATCCTGGCTGATGCCATTTCCAGGAATTTATTACCTCAGGAGATCAGGTCATGTCAAGACTTTCTCAACTCCCTAGGGAATATAGAGTGCCACTACCATTTACAGGCGCTGATCATTAGCATTCTAAAATCTTTCACTGCTTATTACCAGGTATCCATTTTTAAGATGAGTTGACTAGAAAATGTGAATGAATAGCTTTTCCAAGGCATTTTCAACACAACTATGAATTCTGAGTCCAACACCACTACCATTCAGCCATTGTAATGATGATGATGATGATGATAATGGTATTCATTAAATGTTTCATGCCACAATCTTGAGAGTTTTTTAATATTATTGAAAATGATGATGATAATGGTGGTGATGTTGATGGTGATGAGGTGATCTGAGTTCTTAAAGGAGAAAGCATAAGCCAAAACACAACAAAATTTTTAAATAATACACAACTGACCCTTCAAAATTCTAAAATAAGCTTTTTTCATGATTAATCCTGGCCAACTGACACCCATTTTTACTTTATTTTGCAGCTCTGTATTCCGATCACAGCACTTGTTTATCAATAACTAGAAGCATCACTCCATCATTCACACGTTTATGTTCACGCTCAGGCCACGGCAAATGCAGAATTTTTTTGTCTTAGTTGACTGATTTAGAAAGGTAAATTCTTGGTATATTCCGCTCGGTAAATTCTCCTAGAGTTTTAATGAAGCTGTCCATTTACCAATTTACAAGAGATGGTGATGATTATAATAGTGATGTCATATGTTTAGGTACTTTGATAAATTATAACTCACACTGCACATTGATCTGAATCAGTCGAGAACCTTGCACGGCCACATCATTGGCAGCATAACAGATGTACGGCCCAGCATCAGACCTGGTAGCCATGTCTCGCATGAACACACCATCATTGGCACGAGTCCTATTATCACCAACATACCACGTATAGGTGCAAGGGGGAGAGCACACCGCGGAACACTTAAGACGGAGTGCTGTGCCTTCATTCACATTGTAGACAGATACGGGTGGATCTATTTCCACAGTGTTCACTGGCCCAGCTGTGGAAACAAAATACAGTCTCATGAGAATTTGAAGTTTTGGCTGTAGGAGAGTGATCATGATATAAATGTTAAATGTATTGGTTCAATCATGATCATCTTCATCATCATCATCATCATCACTGTAAAATTAGTGAAAATCTTAAAACACTACTTCATCTGACAGCTTTAATGAAATTTGATAAGAGCCAAAGGATAAACAGTCTAAACGTTTCGGTAAAAGCCTTCTTCATTTGAAATAAAATAATTCATCATCATCATCATCATCATCATTTAAAATTGAGAAAAATTAAAAGCTCAACTTTATTAAAAATCTAGTAAAGAATTAAGACCAAAAATTACTTCTAAATGTTTCAGCTCTATGGCTTTTATCAATAACTCATCACCATCATCATCATCATATAAGAATATTAAATTTAGGAACTCTTAGAACAGATGTAAAAATTTATTTCAGAGATAAATATTACAAAACAGATTTAATTTAGCAAATTTTTATCTTGATAAAGTGTTCTGCAGGCATTCTATTGTTTTGACATCAGGAAAAACAGAAGTACAGATTAAATATACTCATCAGTGTATGGTGTAGAAGAACTTTATAATTTCACTTGGAAGATACTAGATACAAGGAACTTTATTTTGCTCAAGTTATAAAAGCATTTGAACATCCAAAATAATATCAGTACAATTAACAACTGACGTAATCATAATACCTTTCAAGACAATACAAGGTCCCTTCTTTAGGGTCTCCCACAACTGACTTCAGTCATAAACATATCAAACTATCAACAGCTGGCATGAAATATCATTCTTCTTTCTGATATCAGCAAATTCTCCAGTCACTCCTAACACCTCTACCAACATTATCCTTTTAGCATCATGCCATGCCCCTGCACAGTGCCCCACTTCATAACTGATGCACAATATTTGCTAACCCCTTTGCACCATCCCCATTAGACAGTTGGTTACATTTTGTTTCACAACCATTTTAAGATAATTAACAATGGAGTGAACACTGTGAGGTCAAAGCATTCAGAAGGAAGGAAAGAGCCATGACCACTGCGAAGTGAACATGTTAAAATCAGAGTTGATTTAAGCAGAATGCCACATTTTACTAACTCTGAACTTTGATGAGAACATTCCTCTCTGAGCTGCGGCCAACTCCATTAGATGCCACACACTTGTAGTTTCCTCCGTCTGATTCAGTCAGACTGACAAGGGAGAGAACTCCATCACTCATATTCAGGGGAGTTGTCACAAAGTACCTGAGGAAAGTAGTAATGATATAAAAAGCTGTTGAGCCTGATCAGTAAGGATTACATTAATGGCTTGCAACATGTCCCATGTACTTAGCATGTGTAGTTGATATCAACTGAGTTGATATTTGGATCAGCTGTGGAGAGAAACAAGGGATGATGATGATGGTAACGATGAATTCGGCAGCTTATCTAGAACAATATCTCTACTTCAGGGTCTTAACCTCTTCATCTGCGATCAATCTGTGAAGTATGATCTGATGCTGAATATTCAAAAATGATCCCCTCCCCCTCATGTAAACAGTTTGCAATAATCCTATACATGTCATTTATTATAACTACAAGAGTAGATAAAAACGTTTGTGGTCTTACCAAGAAAACATGAATTTTTACATAATGAAAACAGCAGAGAACTCGTGACACTACACCAGATTTCATTATGATACATACATGTATTTTATGTGACCTTTATGATTCAGTATGTTGTTGTCCCCTACCCTAGATAAACATCACAGTTGTAAGGCATTCTAACCAATGACAAGCTCATCTGCAAGACATGACAGCATGCCATATTTCATATCTGACTTCTCACAGAATCTACCTCTAGTTATCCTGATGACTGTCACAAGATGTGACTACAGACTGAACAAATCGTCACTGTGCTTTGAAAATAGCCTCAATTATATTTCACATTTCTAAGAGAATGAGGGTGGAAAATTTTTATGGCAAAGCAAAGTAAGTCAGGTGAATGCAGCAGTGCATCCATATGGTTGCAGCACTGGATTCAAGATCTAAAGGTCATGGGTTCGATGCTCAACTACAGTTGTATTGTGAGTGCCTTGGAACTGCATTTCATCCACATTTTCTTCAGTCCACCCGTCTGTAAATGGACACCATGGCTATGGGCAATGAAAGATATTATCAGAACGCAAGTGATGAGCACCTCATAATGACAGCAGCACTGTATATTCTCCAGGGAGTTGATAATCCTACAGTGATCTTGCCTGCGAGGGTAATAATGATGTAAAGTCATGTGAGCGGGCATTAGCCTGGATACGTGACTTATAAACCGCATTGTTATTATCATTGTTTTCCCACTGCAATACTGGCACAAACATATTGGTGCATTCTAGTTTTTGACATATAACAAGATGGCCCTTAAGTTCATAAAAACATGGTGCCTTCATTCAAAAATGGTCTGACTTAGGCCATTCTCAAAGCATGCTGACAATGTGATAGCAGAAGATTCCTTGGGCGTGTGAAAAATGTGTATCAATGCTCTTTCTGAACGATAACATGTATATTCTGTGTGTTTGACAACTCTCACACTTACCAGTCATGGGTACAAGGTGGGTTACACTGTGACCTGCAGCTGATCTGGAACGACGCCCCTTCATTTAGTGTCTGAACCTCTCCAGCAGGAATCAGTTCTACAGAATTTCCTGGACCATCTGATGAGATGATGAGGATAATATCAAGAAATCATCCAGTTGGACAAATTATGTGTATCATGAGAAATGTTGCAGGGTGACCTAGACAAGATATTCAGCAGAGCACAAATCTCTTCAAGGGATATGATGACTAGAAATAATCTCGGGTTCCTAGTTTAATGTTCCATACAGTTACTTC
>JAWQUT010000185.1:875835-893849 GCA_033807755.1 Ellobium chinense | reverse complement strand
ACCCTCCCCCCAACCACAAATGATCCAAAAAAAATTTTTAAATTAATGTAAAATTGCTGTGATTATTTTAGCAATTTCTATTCCACATCAGGCCCAATTTTTACACCTAGTTTCATTGACTCTGGCTTCAAGCTTTACTTTTAATAAATTATTACCTTGTTGACAAATGAACAAACAAACTCAGGTGAAATCCTCCTAGAGTATGCTCTCCTCTCATTCCTTCCTCCCTCCCCCCTCCCCTTAATAAAAAAAAAGAACTTTCTACATTCCTTTCCCCCACATAGAGAAACTTACACTGCACATCCACAGACAGGACTTTACTGGCTTGGCTCCCCTGACCATTGGCTGCGACACATGTATAGTCTCCCATGTCTCTGGCGGCCACGGCGGGTATACTCAGCAGCCCATTGGTGGAGGGAACTTGTCGCTGACCTAGATTCCATGTATAGGAACATGGAGGTGTGCACTCAGCAATACATCTGACTTGTAAGGTGGTGCCTTCTATCAATGTCACTGTGTCATTCGGAGGGTTGAAGCTGATGCTATTTGGATCAGCTGTGGAGAAAAACAAGGGATGATGATGATGGTGATGATGATGATTGTAGTGGTGGTAAGGTAGATGAGAAAGATGTGGATTTGTTTCCCATGCAGGGCAGTTTTGACCATTTTATAATGGTGGGGGTGGTGATGCTGACAATTCTGACGATGATGATGATGATGATGGTAATGATGCTGAGGATAATGATGATATTATTGAGATGTAGAAGCACTGCTTTCATGCGTGAATGATTTATTAGTAAAATATAACTAAAAACTGAAGATGACTGATTATGATGATAATGTTTTGTTTCTACTGAGAGGCTGCAACACCAGGCTCAAAATCCCATAAAGCACCAGACTTTATGATGATGTTTATGACAGAAATAAGATAGCAACAAATTATAGGAAAAATACACATGAGAGAAAGAAATGATAAGAATATAAAACAAATGCCTAGAGCAAAATGTGAAGGAGCAGGAAAGAAACTATCCGGTTCTAGTCTCAGATGTGGAAAGGCTAACTTACACTGCACAAACACTGAGACACTCTTGGTTTCTCTGACACCAACATCATTGTTTGCCTGACATGTGTAGGTTCCTCCATCTTTCAGACCCACGGACTCAACCTTCAGTTCGCCTTGCCGGGATGGAATTTCTTGCTGGCCCAGGTACCTACAGATATATACAGAAGAAAACAACTGTAACACTGTTTGATAACTCAGTCTTTAGCTTGCTTCTGTACGTTATGTATGTGCTGAAGAATTTTCTTTGACAATGTTTATTTCACTCAAACTTCCAGTGAGTGCTCAAGAAAACCAACTTTATGCCTTTCACAGGCATCCTCTTGTTGAAGCCCTTGTAAAGTCCAAGTCTTTTCTCTGATATAGCCACAGCTGTGCTGAAGAGGCATTTTAAAACAAAACACAAATAAAATCACCCTCTGTTTATGAATAGAGTTGTTCTGATAGCAATAAATGGGGAGAGAATGAAAGAAACAGATAATGATGATAGTGATGATGATGATGATGATGGTGAATATAGCAATGACAGTGAAGACCTACCACACATAGTTACATGGTGGAAAGCAGTTGGCCACACAGACAATGTTGAGTGTTTCTCCAACATCCAACTTTTTTGTTCCATCCGGTATCAATCGGGTGCTTCCTTCAGGTCCATCTAGGAATAAAGAAATGGACATGACTATTCACATTAAACTCTCACATTTGTTTTTCCACTCAATTTCTCACTTTGTCCCTTTCAACCTCTTCTCTTTTTCTCTCTCTCCCTCTCACTTCAATGTCTCTCTACTGCTTCTCCGCTCCTCTGTTTTTGTCGTCACATTTTCTGTCGCTTCACTCACTCATTCCCTCCCACAATTTCCCTCTTTCCTCTTTCTTATCTACCTTTCTCTTTCTTTCTTTCCATTTCTTTCTTCCTCTAACTTTTCCCTCTTCTTACTCTCCCTCTCTCTCTTCCTGTGCCTCTGAAAGTGTTGATGAAAAGTGCAGTGTTTTGTCTACCAGCTACATACGTTTTCCTCACATGTCCTTTCATACCTGAGGGAATCCATTGTTTCTCTCTAGCAAAAACCTCTCCTTTTGTTGGTATACCAACAGGATTACCTATAGGTAAAACTTAGTGCTAAAGGCCATGGGTTCGAATCCTGCTAGAAAGAGTTAACTACTTGACTAAAGAGCACCTTCTTGTCAATGGCCTGACAGGATTCCAAGTCTCCTCATAGACCAGCTGGGCAGTGAGAGGACAGTAATACCCCAACACAGACAAACTTTTTTTTCTGTGTATGCCTCAAAGCTGCACATACACATTGTTGAACACAGTGTGTATATCTACAGTCTACTTACACATGACCTCCACTGCCAGTTGTTTGGAAGAGAGACTGTCCAAGCCGTTGGTGGCGAAGCAGATGTACACACCAGCATCTTGTCTAGTGATGGAGTTGAACACAAGATCTCCTGTGTCACTCACGTTGGTCGAGCCTGTGGACGAGGGCAGAGGCGGACGATAATCATGAGTGTATGTTTAGGGTGGGGGAGAGGGCGGGGGGAAGCGAGGACACAAGAGGGGTATTGTCACTAAAATCTGAAGCTATTTTCTGTCATGGTTTGCGGTGGAAGGGAGGGATGATTGTTCTGGTATAGTTCAGGTTTTATTGTAGCTCTAAACTCACTTTACCATACAAAAATACTTGAAACTGGAACAGAATATATATTTTTAAACAGTGTTGTTGTTATTTTGTTGTTGTTGTTGTTGTTGTTGTTGTTGTTGTTGTTGNGGATGGATGGATGGATGGATGGATGGATGGATGGATGGATGGATGGATGGATGCATGGATGGATGGACACCGTTTTTTTTTATCTTTGCTGTAAACATGATGTGCCTAACATTTGCCTAAATCTGGAGTTTTAACACAGTATTATGTTGTTGTGGTATTGCCCATATCTGGACCACAAAATCGTGATGTTATGTTCGAATACTGGCTGGACCTCAGAGTAAAAGAATCTCAGTCATCTTGATTTGTGGCACTTAATGGACTGACTTCCTTGACTGACCTTGAACTTGCAGCTGGATCTTCTTGGTGGCCACGCCCACTGAGTTGGAAGCCTGACACGTGTATTCACCCTCGTTATCAGGGCTCACAGAGGGCAGGTTCAGAATTCCATTGCTGACCTGAAAATGGTGACGTGGTTAATTGATTACTCTTTCTCGCTTTCTTTCTTCCCTCCCTCTCTCTCTCTCCATCCCTCCCCTTCTGATAAAAATAAAAATCTGTCAAGGTTTGTCTATGGTCTCAAGCCTCTTCCCTGAATCATCAACTGCCCAAAACAAAAAACAAGAAAAATTATGTAGATTGTCAACTAAGTGTGAACTACAAACTTTGATAATATTTGTGTTATTATTTCGTTCAAGATGAACCACATTAAATTTCTGATACTCTATTTAACTATACTTTTAAAACGTGAGAAGAGAATTCACTTCCCAACTCACATTAGGATACAAAAAATACTTAAGATGAAATAGCATGATATTTTTTCAGAAAGCTGCTGCTGTTGCATCTGTTGTTGTTGCTGCTGATGTTACATATGAAATACGTAACAATGTTATCGATAGTAATAGCGTTGCAGCGCCCTGGTTCATCCCCCCTCCCCCCGCCCCAGGTCTAAAGCCAGGTGTTCATTAAGACCGGAGTGAAGTGGGAAACAGGAGACAAGTGTCTGTCCCAAAACCACACAAACCTCCCTATCTCATATTTAACAGTCTTCAGAAGGACGCTGTCTTCATGCCCCACCCCTACATTCCCAAACCACCCCTCTAAACAGAGAGTAGAATGTTTTCAAAATGGCGCATCTAACCACAGTCAGTCTATAAACGACGGAAGCCAATCATCTCCACCCCCTCTCAGTCCACAACCTCTCACCTGCAGTTCTCTGTTGCCAAAGAACCACCGAATCCGACATGGAGNGGACGCTGTCTTCATGCCCCACCCCTACATTCCCAAACCACCCCTCTAAACAGAGAGTAGAATGTTTTCAAAATGGCGCATCTAACCACAGTCAGTCTATAAACGACGGAAGCCAACCATCTCCACCCCCTCTCAGTCCACAACCTCTCACCTGCAGTTCTCTGTTGCCAAAGAACCATCGAATCCTACATGGAGGGTTACAGTCATCTGAACAGCGGGCCTGGTAGGAGGAGCCACGGCTCACACTCTGTACTGGCTCGCCAGGGAAAATATCAGGCTCGTCTCCAGGACCGTCTGTGGATTCAGTGTTACTTGTAATAATAAGAAGAAGAAGAATGATAACAATGATGCAGTTTATAAGTCTCGTTTCCGGGCTACTTTTCGTGCGACTTTATTATTACTCTAACTGGCCAGATCACTCAAGGACATTTCCAACTCCTTGGGAACATACAGTGCTGCTGCCATTTACAGGCACTTAGCATTACCATTCTGACAGTATCTTCCACTGCCTACAGCCAGGTACCCATTTTACAGACAGGTGGACTGGGGAAATAATGAATGAAATGCTTTCCTAAGGCATCCACCAAATGACCAAGACTGGGAACAAACCTACGACCTTTAGGTTTTGATTACAACGCCATAACCGTTGGCCACACCGCTCCACATGTCATGATACACACCACGACATGGCCCACACCAGCTGGAATTCCAAGAAACCAGTCTATAATTCCGAGTAAAAGAAGAATTTATAGTCTGTGCTAGTTGGTGGGTAAAACCTCAAACAGACGATTTTAAAACTGACTCTTTAACAGAGCACTACAATAATAATGTAAATGTATATACGATAACATTCGGGTTTGGGGTTGAGAAGTCAATTGTCATTCTAAAAATGAGGTTCGTAAAGTCTTGTCTCCAGAAAACGCAAGTTCACATGATTTGACACACCAGCGGACCAGGCCACTCAGGAACTTCTTCAGTTCCCTCGGGGGCATACAGTGACGCAGCCATTTTACAGACATTGATCACCAACATTCTGACAATTTCTTTCACTGCCTACCGCTAACTTCCTGGTCTGTGGACAACTTCGGTTCGTGTTTCTACCATCATCTCAAGCTCGCACCAAATGTTCACAACAACAACAGCTCTAGGCCCAAGATCTTTCCTTCCATAACCCTCCTCCTCCTCATGGCGACACCCACACTACAAACCCTCTACTGCTTTACACTATTTTCACACACTTGACTTGGTAGACAAAGTTTACTGTATGTGCGACGTGTGTTCCTCTGCATGCAGTGGTGTATACTCACAGGCAACATCCACGGTGGTAGACTTGAAGGCAGGGATTTTAGCCGCATTCTCAGCAATACAAGTGTAGATACCAGACTGAGAACGAACCATATTCTCCACTACCAGTCTTGGACCTGAAGACGAAGAGAGCACACATGTAAAATGAATAGTTAGGCCTGTATACCCACAATATATTGTGACAGTAAATGAAGCCGTTTCCGCTTAATCGGAACTTTCCCTTAATCACATTTGTTTTCAGATAACAGTAGACATTGTTTTTAATATGATAGTCATTGGATGATTGCAACCCTCCTACATCAAATTTTTTCATGCGCCAAAGGATATTTTCACCTTTCTTACTGAGTCAGTCAGGACAAACATTCTTCTATTTGCCATGATGGTCTGAGAGTGACAGTGAGGCTCGAAATCGTAAATGACTGAGTAATATTGAAAGTTCTACTAAACAATGGTGTTATGACTGAAAAACACATCTGCCAAGTAAATTAAACGTGGGAGTCGGCTGGCGTAGTATTGCTACGTTTAAAGTCTTTATTTTTTAGGTTTTCAGAAAGGTGAAATGATGTCCTTGACAGCTTGTTTGTATTCTTCATGCAATTACTGAATAGTTTATAACCTTTCAGAAAATCTAAAAAATAAAGTCTTTAATCTTGGCTATACTACGCCAGCCGACGCCCACGTTTAATTTACTTGGCGGATCTGTTTTTCAGTCATAACGGCATTGTGTAGTAGAACTCTAAATATGTAGTAATGGATTTTATGCTTTTTAAACACATGTTTTCCCAAGTCTCAACTCATCTTGGCAATCTTATATATGTTTTGAATAAATGTTTTTCACTGTGAACGTTAGATATGAAGATATGTGAATTATATGTTGTCCGTACCTGTAGCGTAGACGGTGGTTCCTTTCAACCAGCGATAGGTGCATTCTGGGTTACACTGAGCAGAGCACGTGACATTCAAGCTCCGCCCCTCTTCAATTTGTGTTTTTTCAAGGTCAGGGTCGAGACGAATGGAGTTGGAGCCACCATCTGTTGAGGAAATAAAAAGACAATGTTTAGAATAGTCTAGTCAGTTTTATTTTACTTCTGTCTGCTGACTTGCCGATATAGCAAAGACATATATGATGAAATCTATAGCCTCATCATTTTCTGTTTGTTACCCTACGATTTTATTGTTGTTTGTTTAAGTACTGCTACTGTCTTCTTCTTTTTCTACCGCCTCTTCTTTCTCTCCGCGTCCACGTCCTACCTTTTCTTCTTCTTTCTTCATCCTCCTCCTTTTTATTCCTCGTCTTCCATCTTTTCTCCTTTGTTTTCCTTCTTTTTTTATGGTCTCGGTCTGCCTTAATTTTTGTTCTTGTGACTATTATTACTTCCGGTGGAGCTATTAACAGAAGTGCGAGTAAGTAGATATTATAGTAGATACCATATACAGTCGACTCCGCTTAATCGCCCTCCGCTTAATCGCCTTTTCCGCTTAATCGCCTCATTTCCTAGGGAACCGAATTTTTTCTATATAAAAGTCACTGGATAATCGCCTCTCACTCCGGATAATCGACCACTCTTCAGCGCCCATGAATTCAAAGATCAGCGGTTGAAGGGTTACAGTTGACAAACAAACAATGTACACAGACGGTTTAACTGCGCGACGGATGGCAGACCGGCTGACTGAGTGATAGCTGCCACCCCGAAATAGGTGTGATAAGCCTTTCCTCTCCACCTCCCCCTCCCCTTGTCCCCCTTCGTCCCAGGCTACGCATCACCTCCTTTGCCCGTCCGATATGCTACTGCGCCGAAATCCGTGGTATAGTCTCCTCCCCCCACGCTGGTGGATTTCGGTTAGATCAGAGAACGTGTCATGTGGATGAACGGCATTGAACGTCTTCCCCGACCATGCCATCCTACTCCTTATTGTCTGCTGGGCTATTGCGAGGTGGCCAATGAGAGAGACCGCGGAGATCAAACATTTTGTGCGCTAC
The DNA here is from genome assembly GCA_033807755.1 of Ellobium chinense. NCBI lineage: Eukaryota > Metazoa > Mollusca > Gastropoda > Ellobiida > Ellobiidae > Ellobium > Ellobium chinense. The sequence continues at coordinate 886,543 of JAWQUT010000185.1, read as the reverse complement.
AACACCGTCAAACTCGAGTTTGTCCTGAGTCTGGCGACAAGAAGGTGTCAATGCACGATATCAAACCACGACATCAAAGAAATTTAATCTTTTTACCAAAAATATGGCCGAAATTACTTCCTCCGCTTAATGGCCGCTCCGCTTAATCGACCACTTTTCCTTGATCCCGAGGATGGGCGATTAAGCGTAGTAGACTGTAATATATACTAAGTAGATAGTATAGTAAGAGACCTTTAGCCAATCTTTGGCCGCTTCAAAGGCAGATTTTGTTACAGGTGGCACTAGTCACCATATTTAATGCCTCATGGAAATTTTTGTTTACAACTATGAATGAACGAGGATGTAAAAGGGCAATCGCGAATTTCTAATTACGTGGGACGATCTAGTTCCTCCATAGGAACCACTGTTTTTCATGTTTATCTTAATTATGTCACTGTGGTCGCGGTACTAGACTACGCTATTCCCCGACACGTCGTGCATGGCTATATCTTATCATACAATACAATGCATCATACACGTTTTTCACCCCCTTGACCAATTTTCAGGTTCCTCTTCCTTCCTTCCTTCCTTCCTTCCTTCCTTCCTTCCTTCCTTCCTTCCTTCCTATCTTCTTTCCTTCCTTCTTTCTTTCTTTCTTTCTTTCCTTCCTTCCTTCCTTCCTTCCTTCCTTCCTTCCTTCCTTCTTACAATATCAAATTTACCTCTATGACCATCACTACGACTATCATGCCAACCACCGTAAACAGCAAAATGTTACTCACACTGCACATCAATCTGTATCTGTCCGGTCTCTGAGCCAATAGAATTCCTCGCCTCACATGTGTACAGTCCAGCACTGGTCCGCACCACGTCATTCAACATCAAACTCCCGCCCTCGCTGGAGACAAACTGGCCATCTGCAACAAGGCAGGTCGGTAAAAATAAGATACAAGTGATATGATAGGACAGGAGATGATGTCTAATGATATCAGACACACAAACATCTATCACATTCACGTTGTTACCTAATAATAATATGGCTTATTCATGACTAATGCAGTGTATGCATGACTACCTGGTTTGGGTCATAATATATTGAAACACTGAAGAAGTCAAAATCGATGTAGCTTAGTATGGGCACTGGCGCAGGCCCAAGTGGAAGGGGAGGGACAGGGAAGTGGGGGGAGGGGAGAATGGGAGACAAAGTGTGCACGAAAGGGGCACTAAAACGTGCATTGAATGCTCATTAAATTCCGTAAGTTTGCAACGTGGAGCCATGTTCTTATAAATACTTTTGCCCCAGATCATATTTTGTCCTTACATTACTGGCATTTAGGACATCCGTGTTTGTCACGTGAGTGATGCCCGACTATTATTTCCGCAATGGCGGCGACCCATTTCACACAGCATAAATCCCTTTGCCCCTTGGAGTCGCCGCGAGTCGCTTCTATCGCTAACCCTTGGAGTCGCCGGGCGTCGCCGCCACACCCCCTTCACACCCCCGTTTGATGTGTTTCCTTTTCCGGTTCTCGCGCCGAGCGAGAGAATCGACGTACTCTGGCGAGATTTTAGCTGAATAGTAGAGTGATTTCCCTTGATTTACGTCTTTGTTTCGACGAAATCGGCCGACGCATGCGGGAGTTATGAATTTTTCAATTTGTGTCTGATTTTGTGGATTTTGCTGCCAACATGGGGGACATTTTAAATTTACGCTTGTATCGTGAAGCTACAGGGACTGTATATGATGACAATGTAGCTGGACTGAGTTCTAGTACTGACACTAGATCTACACTAGACTACAGCATCTTCTATTCTAGTATTTCTAGACTAGTAATCTAGTCTAGTTCTAGATCTAGATAGATCCCATCCGAATCCGGGAGGATCAAATGACAGTGACAATGAGAGTGACGTTGATGAAGATGTCGTTGTTGGAGGTGATGTCATTGAAAGTGAAGAGGATAGTGGCAGTGGGAGTGAAAATGAGGAAGATATAGCCACAGAAGAAAGAACCTGGACAAGGGATTTTAGTGATGTAGTCTAGTCATAGAGGAGCTGAAAGAAGAGATTGTTGTAAGATTTCACAAAATTTTGACTTCAAAAATTTTTTTACATATGTAAATATCAATACAACACACAAACAAGTATATTTTTAGATACTTCNGGAGGGGAGAAGGGGAGACAAAGTGAACATGAAACGGGCACTAGAACGTGCATTGAATGCTCATTAAATTCCGTAAGTTTGCAACGTGGAGCCATGTTCTTACAAATGCAGGGAAATCTTTTGTCCCAGATCATACTTTGTCCTTACGTCACTGCCCCTTATGACGTCCCTGTTTGTCACGTGAGTGATGCCAACTATTTTTTCCGCAATGGCGGCGATCCATTTCACATGGCATAAATTTTCCTCCCTATCTCAATCTACTATTTACTTCCGGGTTGTGACTCACCTTTCCTCCAGATGTACTCACAGTCCGGTTTACACGTGGCCCGGCAGGACACAACAAAGTCTGTGCCTTCTTTCAGGGACAACGGACCTCGGGGAGTGATGCTCAGCGACGCTGGCCCCACTGAGAGAGGAAACATATTTTTTTCTTTGTTTTGTTTTGTGCTTCTATTCTGTTTTTGGTGGTTTTGTGTGCGTGCGTGTATGCGTGCTTCTGTGTGTGTGTGTGCGCGTGTGTCTGTGCGTGCGCGCGCGAGTGTGTGTGTGTGTGTGTGTGTGTGTGTGTGTGTGTGTGTGTGTGTGTGTGCGTGCGTGTGTGTGTGTGTGTGTGTGGACGCTGTCATCGTTGTTGTTGCTGCTGGTGGTAGTGGCGCTAGTGGCGCTCATGGCAGTGGTAGTGGAAGTGATCACAGTGACCACTCAACATGATGGTGGTGGTAAATGGATAGATGTGTTAAGCTGACTATCAATCTGCATGTTTATCCATTCGTCCGTCCGTCCATCCATCTGTCTGCATCTTTAACCAGCTGTCCGTCCATCCGTTTGTCCCTCCGTCCGTCTTTCCGTCACTATCTGCCTGCCTGTCTGCTGTCTGCCAGTCTGTGTTAGTAAATCTGTCACCCCGTCTGTCTGTCAGCTGTCAGCTGTCAGTCTGTCACTCACCTTGAACGTTGACAGTGATCCTGGCAGTAGCGGTTGGTCCAACACCATTACTAGCTCTACACTCGTACACTCCACTATCGTTCCTCGTCACCGGGTCTATATTTAGCTCGCCCGTGGACGCGTACTCTACTCCTGTGTCCTTGACCCACCGGAAGTCACACTCAGGGTCACAGGAAGCGTCGCACATGACACTGATGGAGGATCCTGCTGTGACGTCATATCGTGTCTGACGTGGAGTCAGGACAATGCCAGAGGAAACTGGAGAGAAAGATGGAACACAAAATTCAGAGATTTTATTTTCAAGTTGGGGGCTAAGTTTGTTTGGTTCCTGCAGTTTGACAAAAAGGGAAGACCTTTTAATTTCATGTTAAATTCTCCTACGGACATTTATGGCAGAGGTGGGCATAAGCACGTGAAATCTGTATCGGAAATGTGCATAGATCTAGAACTCTTATAACCTGGGGTGACGATAAATTTACCTCAAGAAACACAAACACACACACTGTACGTACAGGTGACATTAAGCTGGAAAGACTTGGTATCCGCTCCGAGTCTGTTGGAAACCCGACACGTGTAGACACCTTCATCTCCTCTGGCCACAGCGCCCAAACTTACGGTGGTATTACTGGCGTCGGGGTACGGGACTGGTTTCCATGGTAGTGGTGGAGGTGGTGGTGGTTGTGGTTATGGTGGTTGGGGGAGGGGATGGTGGTAGAGATGGAAATGGGTTAGAAATAAGAAGTGAAACGAGATTCGTTAACGCTTCATAATCACATAAAGGAATCAGGAAATTGAAGAAAACTTTTCGTGAGACACTCACATACAACACTGCAACCCGTACAATGTACTGAGAATTATGACTGACCGTGTGTTTTCAAACATTTGTTTTCATTGGCTGTCACGATAGACGTATCACACTTTCGGGTTTGCTGAGTGTTACCACCTAACTGTTCTTATGACATTCAGGATATATTAAAGAAATGACCAACATTGAAGTAAACTGCAGTATAAAAGGTTAGTTCAAATTACTTGAGCAGAAACTATCGAAACGTTCAAGCATTAAAAGTGTTGAAACAATAGGCCTATATTATGCAAGCATTCACTGTTAGTAAGATTGTTTGTGGTGGGTTTAAGAACCAGATATACACAGTGACGTCAGACTTAAACTGTCTAGCACTCATATAGATGGTAATGGCGGTGATAAATTTGAGCTGCTGTAGATTTTGATGATGAAGACAATGACAATGATGAGATACATACTGTTATTCTTGAACCAGGAAAACAGACATGGCGGGTTGCACTGAGCTGAGCAGGTGACAGCTGGCATGACGCCTGTGTCCGCTGCTAGACTGTAAAATTCACGTGCTGGAGTCAACGTCAGATTTTTCGGGCCATCTACAAGTAAAAGAAAAATAAAATGCTGTAAATTATTATATTAAGACACGTATAAAGATTTTCCCTCAGATCAGAGATTTTTAATGCAACTGATAAAACGTTAGTCGGATAGTATCGTTTCTGGGTATTGGTATTTTTAATATTTCACTATTTCAGTGCTATATCAAAACTCAAGCTCTACAGTTTCCATCCCATCTCGATACTTTCAATGTTGTCTGACCCAGATTACCAAAGGTACCAATGGTATCAAGAGTTATCAAAATTATCGGAGGGTACTGAAAGAGATCAAAATACTACCTTATCCGAATAGAAATAAAATCTATTTCTTCCATACGTGTATTATAATATAAAGGTTGTGCATACGATACTTAGAATTTCATGTATCTGCCCCACAGCTAAAACTATTATAGCTACTACTATATACTGTAGTAATTTACATATATTATACCACCGCCACTACTCATGGTACTATTGTTAATAAAAACTTCAACAAAAGGAACAACTACATACAGGATATATCCACTCTCAGCTGTTTCTGGAGTTGACCATACGAGTTGGTAGCCACACATGTCCACAGACCGGCGTCTGTCAGATCAGCCAGGCCAAAGTCGAGAACATCCGAGGCCACGGCAGGCGTGGAGAGATCGTTGTCTTTGTACCTGTCAACATCATCAACGTCATCGCCTTCATCATCCTTATTATTATCTGTTGCTGTTGTTGTTGTTATTGTTATTATTGTTGTTGTTGTTGCTACTGCAGCTGCTGTTGTTATTATTATTATTAGTATTGTTGTTGCTGCTGCTGCTGCTGTTGTTGCTGTTGTTGTTGTTGTTGTTGTTGTCATGACACTTATCGATATTATTATTAGTATTAGCTATTCGCAGAGGCGTCCCGGCGCCGTCCGAGAAAGGGAGGAGGGGGTAATCAAACTCAAAGTCAGTCGTCCGGCAATCCAGTCTCTGGTGAGAATATCTCCCTATGTTGTATCTATTGTTTGGAGCATTACCAGATAGACACAGACAACATCCAATCCTTTGATAGGCCGATTATTATCATTGGATGAATGGAAGAAATCGAGATTGGAAGATAGTCACAGTCAGACAGATGACGTCATACAAAGAAGGACAACTTCAGACAAGGGGAGCTAACCAATCCACTCACCAGTTGAGATTACACTCGGGCATACAGTCGGCGGAACACGTGATTGGCTCTAAATTCACGCCCTCTTCCACGTCATAGGAGGGCTGAGACGGGTCAAAGGTCATTTTCTCTGGCTTGTCTGTGGATCAAGTGATGATGATGACAGACAAAAGAAGCCATCTTGTCTCTTGTATCTTGATTAGGTTGTTAAGATATCTTAGACTAAAAGGAAACTGACTGTACAGGACTAAATGTATAGATGAATGAAAATAGAAAATGCCTTACTGAGTCTTACAAAGACTGAGGGATGGAAGGATAATAGTACACTTTCACAAATGGAAACCTTGCTAGACAGCCACCTTGAAAGATAAAAACGCCAAGTCAAATAAATAATATATTCTCTTGCAACCTGACAAAATACACCATAACAAATAAAATAACAAGCACAGGTTCTGACAGGCAAACACTGTAACAGACAGATACTGTGACAAATTGATAGACAGAGAGATAGACAGACAGACAGACAGACAGACAGCCAGACTTGTAGAGAGATAGCCTCACAGACAAACATTCTAACAGACAGATAATATGACATACAGATGAAAACACCTTGACAGACAAACACATCTTCACACCTCAAGAAGCAGTTTGACAACAATCACTGTGATCGATGGCACAACAAGCACTTTGACAGACTGACACTTTGACAGACTGACACTTTGACTGACAGACAGACAGACAGACCAGACTTACAGTATATCTGTACGTTGACCAGGTCACTCAACTGTTCTCCCAGCTGGTTCCTGGCTAAACACTCGTACTTGCCGGTGTCAGCCCGTGTGGCTGTACCCAGTGACAGACTGTTTCGCCCAATGGCTGTGTTACCTGTAAAGATCACCCAGTTTGGAATATCTTGGTTGTCAGTGACAATGACAATGAAAATAACTCTTTATTGACATTCATTGTACAAAGGTATATGCACAATGTGGAGCATTACAGTGTCTGTAGAGCAAACATTAAATAACAGACAGATTCACATTCTCGCAGTACTCAAGCAAAACCGTTTCTTTATAGATGATACAAACACTGCTGAAAATATNTTAAAATCGTGTTTCAGCAGCATAGAAGAGCATATTTGGCGTTTCAGTGTCTGTACTTAAACAAAGTGTTCTCTGCCAAAAGACGACGACAAGCCCCTGTATTGTCGATGAAAGATGATAACGACACGGTGCCTCTAATATCCCGATCAAAAGAAATGCTGTGGAAGTTCCGTGCTTTGTTTCGTTATGATGCCTAAAAGTAATGACATTTGGCAAATGTAAATTTTCAAGAAAAAATTTTGAAATAAAACTGGTTCATAACAGAGAAAGGTAGAAAGAACTGTTCAAAAGTAGGTTTGTGTTTTACTGTGGGAACTGTGACATGAATAGTAAAAACCCATTCTATACTTACGAAGATCATCATCATCATCATCATCATCATCATCATCATCGTTATAATCCAACAGATATAGTTCGAGTCTACTCACCTGCTTCTCTGAACCACAACACCTCACACTGTGGATTACAGTCCGCCCGACATGTGATGTCTGGCAAGATGGCCGCATTTTCTTCCAGTTCGTACCGCAGAGCTGCTGGGGTCAGAGTGGGTCGGCTGGGAGGGTCTACAATGTGCAAGGAGAATGAAATCACTCTTTTACAAATGAATCACGTGATTATTGTCAAATTCTTAAGTCACACTGTGACATTTCAAATAATTTACTTCAAATGTTTAACTGAACTGAAACTGAAACGTGAAGAGAACGATGACCAAAGGTAAGAAAAACAGACTGAAATATATATATTTTTTTTAATCTAGACAGAGGGAAACCCCACGGCAGTGAAAATAGTTACGAAAGAAATGACGTTACACATTCATGACCACAAAAGAAATGACGTCACATATTTATACGCCTAGGGGTCTCCAAGGCTTCCAATCTAATTGTTCATGGATGTCAAGACATCCCATAATAGAACAATATCATAAATACACTGGGAAATCCAAGGCCTATCTCATTACAGCGAGCTTTTCAAATGGAAGCAGCCAGTCAGAGTTTTCCATACATTCTGTTTTTTATTCTGACTGTCCTCTAGAAGTTGTGTCCCTAACAGAACCACCAGCAAGAGAGGTATCTGCCACCAAAAGTCAATGTTTTATATTGCATTAGTTCATCATTGATTATTTTTTAACATTTTGAATTTGACTGTCTAGAAAAAGTTGTGCTCCTGATTTATTTATGTATGACTTACACTGGACATCTATGGTCAAAGTCTTCTCTCTGGTTCCCTTGTCATTACTGGCCCGACATGTGTACACTCCGGAATCGGCTCGGCCAACCTGCCATAGAAATATGTTATTAGTACTTGTATGTTTATATAGGTCCCAAATGGCAAATATCAATTGCCTCGATTCTTGTCAACGATTACATAGACCTGCTCCAGAGAATGGGTAGCACAAAAGATCTGCCTACGTAAATCTGCTCACGGCAACATAGAACATCATTCGATCATGCATACATCTATAGCTGATGAATATTCATCATCTTACCTGTCCAAAATTGATTCCATCGCTTTCATAGAGGAAAGAGCCATTTTTGTACCATTCAAATTTGCAGGCTGGTACGCACTCGGCGTTGCACAATATTCCGGGAAGTTCCGAACCCTCGGGAACTGTGTAGGCATCGGCAGGTGGTGAGAAGGAAATGTCACCGAGGCTCTCTGTCAGAAATGACAACAAGAGTTAAAAACTTTGACTGTTAGGTAAAAAAGTATTTCTAGAAGCAAAGCGTCTGCGTATGTATTTATCTTCAGTGATTTCTTGACCTCATGTTCATCTCTTGGAACAGACAATGGTCTCAGTGAGTTATGCGTTCATTAAAAGTTCATTCAGTCATTCAGTTGTGATTTATTTATCCTCACTCCTTTGTTATCTTCCATCCAAATGTACTGTTTTGTCTTCTTTCTTCTACTGCTCCTCTCCCCTCCCCTCTCTCCGTCCGTCCGTCCGTCCGTCCGTCCGTCAGCCAGTCTTTAATTTATCTATTTCTTCATCGGTTCCTCTATTTTCTCATCATCCCTCCCTCCTTCTGCCCACCCCCTGCACTTTACCTTGAACTTCTATCTTGATCGGCAGCAGTTTATCTCCAAGACTGTTGCTTGCTTTACATACGTAGGTTCCCGCCTCATCTGACGTCACAATTCCCAAACTCAGTCGTGTCCCCTGGGCCACGATGGCTTGCTGGTTTGGGGCTGTCGGAGACAAGAGAGAAAGATTACAGAAATGTGCAAGAATTTTTGATTTATTAGAGTCGATTCTGCTGAATCGCAATATCTCAAGAGCATGGGCAAAATTAGGTATTGTCAATTCTGTCATGTGACCAAAGGATTGTTGCTCATCCGTGGTTTGTTAACATGGTTTGCGCATGTTGGGATACTCTCGATGAATCAAGAGCAGTCACGCATGCGCAGAGCATGTCAACAAACTATCGTGTGAACCACGATACTTTATCACGTGACAGAACTGAAAATATCAAATTGTGCCTTGAAGAAGTTGAGACAATCCAGTGATCTCTTTAAAAAAACGTTCATTTGGTCATTTCCATTATCCGGGAAATATTGTGATTAAACGGATATTGCCAATAAGTTGAGACGACAGAGTCTAAAATACTATTATTGCATCATCTTCAAAGTATGTCAAATGATACTAACATCAATATGAAACAGTCACCATATTACAATTAAGACAAATAGTATTTGTGTCTATCAGTGTTACCATCATCATCATAAGGCATTTTGATGAGAAACACAGAAAATTCATCATCGTTATATCATCATTATCAACAACAACAACAACAACAACAACAACAACAACAACAACAACAACAACAAAACAAAGTCACTATCATAATCGTTATGTTTATCATCATCAGTAAAAGCCATAATAACATCAGCAGTATCCTCAATGAGTCATTCTCATTATCATCGTCTTCCAAAGCAACGCCATTGGCATCATCATCATCATCATCATCATCATCATCATCATCATCATCATCATCGTCATCATCATCACTATCCTCGTCATCGCATACCTTTGTACCACTGAAAGTCACAGGGTGGGTTACAAGAGGCTGAACACTCGATATCTCCGATTCGCTCATCTCGTTTTAGTGTGTATGACGTCACATTAGGGCTGGCAGAAATTCCTGTCGGGGCGTCTGTCAACAGAGAGGAGAAACAGGAAATGGTTAGTAGAAGTGCAGTAGCACACTTCATAAACTCTAAATTTTGGTCATCACTTTACGACTTTGCTGCCAGCTTTTCTCAGCTTCTCATTTAGCACTGATTGTGTGGCCTTCCCATCTGGCGCCGTGCTTGAAAATTATCTAAAACTTCAGTTTCACAGTGATTACAATACGTTTTGCTACCGTTAATACAAGACACAATCGATTCTCACAGGTACTGTATGTATGTGGGACATGCAATATAGAAGCAGTATGATTATTTGCTTTCTTTTTTTTTTCCTCCTCGTGAGTATCGAAAACTGTTTCAGTAATAAAATAAATATAAGACGACTACCTGTAGTTTCTCTGGAAATATTTCAGTTTAATCTCACATGGATGGATTGATGGATGAATGAATGGATGGATGGATGGATGGATGGATGGATGGATGGATGGATGGATCGGATGACTTACACTGTGGATCGAGCACGTAGACCTCACTGTCCCCTGATTCTAGGCCTGTAAGTCTGTTTGTCACTGTGTTCAACTCATAAGCGACACACTGAAACTGTTGACCCTTGTTAGTTGGTGAGATTCCTCTGTGAGATCACAACAATAATGGTACACTAAGGAAGGTGATTTCGATACTGACAATAAAGTGTTCTGTTATCTGAGAAATTAAATTGCGATAAAGTGGGAGTTGTGATTAGGTGATGTGTGGCTACATGGAGTCAATTGTTTATCCATGATTGCAGATGTGTCGTTTAGCAAAGGGCATCAAGGGCTTGGAGGTGAAATACAGTCCCTTAGTCCCACTTTCCCTCTTTCTC
>JAWQUT010000185.1:851306-863918 GCA_033807755.1 Ellobium chinense | reverse complement strand
TGCCCCTGCAAAGAAAGGTTCATCGTAATACGAATGACTGGGGGTGAGGGTGGAGAATGGGGTGAGGTGGGGGGGGGGTGAAACTATTGTGAAGAACAGTGATTTATGCCTTAGTGTTTCTATTTTTCTCCGACGTCTCTGCTGCTTTTCATAATGGTTGTTGTTGTGATGGTGCCCTGACTGCCGCTGCATCTGGTGATGGTCGACGCTGTTTCAAACTTGGACTGTGCACCACTCTATAACACTATGATATACGTGTGTTGACCAGACATGCTGGAAGCCTCTTGTCCCCCATCCATCCTCAACCACTTTTGTCCCCGCCTCTGCAAAACCTAGTGTTCTTCATAAAACTACAGGTTTCAGTTATGAAGGGGAAATAGCGAGGGAGAGAGAAATTGATAGGAAACATCTCTGAGAAGTGCCCTCTTTTGAAGAGGTAAAACTTGTGAAGAAAGAAAAAAAATTATCATTACCATTATGAAAATAAACCTTCGACTACGCTTAATCGCCTTAGTGATTATCGCGACTTCCGCTTAATCGCAACATTTTCCACATAACAAAATGCTGGATCTCTTTATTAATTTATATTAAATTCGATGGATAATGGCAACTCCTTTTTTCGTAACTTGTGCCAAGCTCCTGGAAAGTTGCTATTAAGTGCCGTTGACTGCATAAAGAAGCAGTTGGCTCCGCTTAAGTGCAACTCTTTGGCAGCATTGAAATCAGTGCAATTAAAAGAAGGTGCGATTATTCAATACGTGTGTAGCTGCAAATGTTGTTTTCAATTATCTGAAAATGTTGCAATTAAGCAAAGGCCAAGATTAAGAGGGTTGCAATTAAGCATAGTAGACTTTACTTTATAGAGTCTTGAAATGCAGTCAATTCAATTTAATCTCAACTTCTTCAAAGCACATAAAAAGTTGCGGTTGAAAGGGCTTGCGAATATCCAGTGACTTTTATATACAAACATAATATTTTGTTATATGAAAACTGTTGCCATTAAGCGGAAGTTGCGATCATCCGCAATGCTATTTGGTAGTCTCGTGCAACTGAACAGATCATAAAATGAGAAGGGGAGGGAAGAGAGGGGGGGGCAGAGGGGTGTGGTCATATGTCTGCCCTTGACTCCTCAAACTACCTCAGATTCCAGTGTAGTCCAGTAATTCACCCATTCCGTGATATTGATCTAATCTATATATGTTGACCAGTCTGTGGGAGAAACACCCCGGAAACAAGATGCTCGGAGGGGAAAGGGAAAGAAAATTTGGGGTTGGCGAAAGGGGAGGGTCTTAGCTATGTCGCACTGGGGATGTATAGAGTGGGAAGAAAAGGGATTGTCTATACATGTGGTAGATGTTTTCGGCAAGGTAAGGATATTATATATATATAAAAAACAAAGCTTGCATCTCTCTCTCTTCCCCTCCCATCCCCTCCCCTCCCCCCGCTCCTCCACCTATCAGGCCATCGACATGAAGGAACCTTTTAAACATCGCGAAAAGAAAAGTCAAACGAGAGACCTGGCATGAGCAGAATTCGAACCGGGACCTNGTGGGAAGAAAAGGGATTGTCTATACATGTGGTAGATGTTTTCGGCAAGGTAAGGATATTATATATATATAAAAAACAAAGCTTGCATCTCTCTCTCTTCCCCTTCCCTCCCCTCCCCCCGCTCCTCCACCGATCAGGCCATCGACATGAGGGAACCTTTTAAACATCGCGAAAAGAAACGTCAAACGAGAGACCTGGCATGAGCAGAATTCGAACCGGGACCTTTCAGACAAGTTGTTATTGCTAACCAACTTTAATGTGCGCGGCAGAGAGGTGTCCCCTTCACCCCTAACCCTGTCGTCCCTCCCTTTTTTCTTCCCCCCCCCCCCCCCCNCACAACCCCATCTTACCACCACTGCACACACCACAATAAACCATGATACCACACCACCCCAGAAACTAGGAGCAGTTCTGCGCACAAACCACACTGAGTGTGAATAAGGAAAACGACAGGGCATTAATCTGATAGGCGATACTGCTGAAAGAAAGGGTGGAAAGGGTGGAAAGGGTGGAAAGGGTGGAAAGGCTGGTAGTTACTGTCTGTTGAGAGATGTAGTGGACAAAGGATGAAGCTGGATTACCGGTACAGAATGTCAAACGACAATATCACCGCACGACAGCATTCCACGATGACCCGTGATTTGCAAGATTCAGGCATTTGGTACCAAAGCGTTTGACATAACACCAAAAAGACACGGTGGTCAGTACATTCACCGTGAAATGTGGCGAGATACAGTGAGACTGAGATGAAAGACCGTGACTAAATGTTACACTCAGTGAAATCCGGTTTGGGCGTTGTCATTGTTGATGTAAGATATGCCGGTATGTTCATGAAGATAAAAGATGCGTGAGTGTTCTGACAGTGAATATTGCCAACTGATGACAGCCATTCGGTAACAGTTTGGGGTTTTTTTGTTCTGCGCATGCGCCGCATTGGACTTGAACTGAACCCGGAACATCTTCTCAAACTTCCTCACTTTTCTTTGTTTGTTTGTTTGTTTTTCGTTCGTTCGTCCTTTGTTTGTTTGTTTGTGTGTTTGTTTGTTTGTTTGTTTGTTTGTTTGCTTGTTTATTTTTGGTTCGTTCGTCCTTTGTTTGTTTGTTTGTTTGTGTGTTTGTTTGTTTGTTTGTTTGTTTGTTTGTTTGTTTATTTGTTTGTTTTTGGTTCGTTCGTCCATTGTTTGTTTGTTTGTTTGTTCCCCTAAAAAATGTTGAAGAGAAAAGTAAACAGCAATACATATAATTTTGGTTAGGATCTGAAAAAGGAAAAATTGGGGTAGAAGCCAGAGAGACAACACAGGAAGTTATAAAAACCAAACATTCACAATGATCTCCTACCTTGTATCCAGAAGAATGCAACACAGATCAAAGAGATGACTTGATACGATGTCACAAGTGTCTTTGGCCTCACCATCCTTGAAGATGACGTCATTTTCTTTCGTGTCTCTGGCTTTGACTGAAGAGTGGCCTACTCGGCCCCAAACCACACCATAAGAGTAGAGAGTTCAGTTGTATCTGAGCTTCCAATCTCAAGAATGTCTTACAAAGTTCATGGAAGTCAAAATATCACACGTATGTTTATGGGACAGTTTCAGCAGGTAGCTCCGCTCCTGAAGAAAATGATCACTGGTGTATCCTTAGCTCGTTCGACTGGATTTAATGTAGTCTTTTTAGCTTTAGCCGGCTTGAGAAATTCTACGAAATAAAATATCACCACTGATTTTCCCTGAATGAAACGATGTCACTGCTTGAGCCTGGACACAGTTAACACTGCCAGATACCTTTTGAGCGTCCAGCTGTCTTGAACAGTTCCACAACAAAAGAAGTCACGGTCTTTATCTGTGACTGGCCTGAGATTCCAACTCTACTTCAACTAGTGTTTAGAAGCCAAGCCGATATAGATCATCCAAAGAAAATAATTTACTGCCTCCTAAGAACACCAGATCCGTTTTGGGTATTGTACCAAGTTGTAGGCTACTTTTCACACCCGAACTGTCCAAAGTTGAAGAGATGTTATAGACAAGATATTCTTGCCACAATGAACTTGATGTCCGGCTTGTCGCATAAAAACAGTATCACATTAAGGTAGTGTCAATGAACTAAAGCTTCCAAGTGCTCAGAGATGACAGTTTCACGTATCTTAAGAACGTGTGTGTATTTATTTATATATATAGTAGATTGGTCTGTGCGACAACGGTGCTGTTGTGAGGATCAGAAAAGAGTTCAGAAAATGTCTGGTTCCGTGGAAATGACTAGTCTATCTGAAAATGCAAACACAAAAGTCCGCTTATTAGCATAGTGTTCAAGATAATTGTCAAGACATTAAGAAGACAGAGAGATAATGTCACAGTTCCTGATATCATCAAGATAATAACTCAAAAGTCAAATACAAGGATATTGACACGACCCTCCGTCAGAACATCAATATGGTAAAAATGCATGTGACTGTCCAAATAAAAAGGGAAAAGATACATTTGTATATTTTATCCTCACTATACTACAACGTTTCATCAAGACTGGTAGAATTTTAAAGTAATTTAGACTGGGCTATAATATGCAACCTTCCCAGAGATTACGAAAGGGAAGAGAGAGAGTAATTCTAAAGTATGCATGAAAGGTATCTCAGCACACGGTACTAAGTAATGATAAATTTCATGATTCATAAAGTATTATATTCAATTTTGACAAATAAACAATTTACTGGGTGCAACATGTGTGTGGTTCTAAACATGACAAAAATATATAGCATTACTAACAACGTACCGTAATTCCAGGAATCCTTTCTGAATAATAAAAAACAAGTCAACAAAAAATTCTGTGTGTTGTGATGTACAGTACGCCTATACTGTGTGTTTTGTAAATTCAAATTCGAGCTCACAAATGTCAAATGTTGATTGCCGATACTGACACTATTAACACTGAAATCATTCACAGGTGCCTTTGGCTTGGTCATTACAAAATCTTTAATTTACGAAAGCCGCGGAAGAAAACCCATTGTCTTCAAAAACAAACCATTAAAGTTGAGGGTGGAGACTCAGCCGAGGATATAAAGCCGACTAGGTGGGCAGTAACTGTGCCATAAACTCAGAATCATTCTTCTTTTCTTTCTCCGCTATTAAAGATGTCATAACGAGGCTGGCCCATAATGCCGTGGACAACTGACGACACGCGCACTCCGTTTCCGGATCCTGTTGTGGAAACGGGCTTCGACCCGGTCGGGCATATTGAATAGAATTCATTCTAAGGACAGGCCAGCATTGTCAACATTTCTACCCATAAAGATGACTTAGTGACAGGACGAAGACAGTACATAGCTCTCTACGCTGAGCGAGCGTTTTTTTGTTTTTTTTTATAGTTTTGTAATGTCTTATACTGCGGGGGTGGGATAAAATGANTGGGAGGGGCGGGGGTGGGGGTAGAGGGCAGTAAAATCGGATGTTAAAATGAGAAAACAAAAGCGAATATGAATATTAAATCGCTGTTTTGTGGCAAAGAAATCTATGGAGAGGAGCGTTGAAGACTGCGCTCATTAAACTCTTTACGCAGTTATTGCCCATGTTGATGGGCAAGGTCACATAGTGTAACTGAAGGCGAGGAGAATCCCCCAAATTATGACACTATTATTATAGTGACTTTCTTGCTCATAGTATCTCAAAGAACTAAAAGTCACCTTGAGAATTGGTATTAAGGAAGATATTTCTTTAAATCTACCGGTGCTGTGTACACATAATGGAAAACTCCTACTGCAAATTTTACAAGGGAACAATATTTTTTCCTAGATAAAGGTAGACCAGGTAAAGGGCGAAATCTTTATGAATATTTATTTAAAAAAAAAAAAAAAAGAGTACAGTATAATAATTCAAGGTTGTACGAAAGTAAAGTATCTTAAATAATTGAGAACCTGCTCATTACTGAAGACATTTCTTACCATGGTAAGTAAAGATTTACATTGATGCAATGGTGTTGAATGCACCCTTTGTAGCATTCATAATGCAGACTTACTTAATGTAATTCTTACGATGGTAAGAGTCCATCGTTAATGCGCAGGCTCTCAAACAATTTTGATGTTTTTGATGTTCCATGTTTTAACCGGCAAATGCGATATGGAGTATTTTTCATGGTCTCTGAGAAACTGAAAGGACGAAATGGTAGTAAATTTACACTGTGTTAATTAAACAAAATTGAGTATTACTAGAGAAGCAGTGAGGTTGGTGAGCTCGTTAACTTTACTGTCCGTTTTTTTACACAAGCAGTTTCCGTACATTAACTTCGCTCATTACAGACGCTCCAGCGATCCCTCTCACTCAACTTGTTATTTGCAATATGAATATTTCACACACTAACAGGCTATGACAAAGGCATATTAAAAGCCCGTCTCTCGCTGGCTCCAAGAGATTTGAGTTAGGACATGTTGTCGTAAAACTCCAGGCGTCACACTCATAAACCTGGGCCAAAGTTGATCTGATTTAATACCCGTTAGGATTGACTAGTCCTTCACTCTAAAACCTGGCCAAACTACACCCGTGGAATGAGCACAGACTGAGAGACTAGGAGAGGAGGAGAAGATGGAGGTGGGGTGGAGGAGGCAACAAGATGAAGATGGTGGTGTTGGAAGAAGTGATGCTTTGGTATCGATAGTGATGCCCGCGTGATGAAGTGGTGCTGCTGCTGCTGCTGTTGTTGCTGCTTCTGCTGAGAATGATGATGATGACGATGATGATGATGATGATAATGATGAAGTATTTCTTCATGAAACGATTATTTTCATTATAAATTCATTAATTATCTTTCAAAAAGTTTTGTGTTTAGTCTGGACAGAATCATACTTACGTTTCAATGAAGATGATGATTATGATCATCAACATCATCTGAGAGTCTTAGAGTTTCTATCATTTTGAAAATGATGATGGTGGTGGTGGTGATGTTGGTGGTGATGATGATGATGATGATTTTGGTAAGCGAGTCTCTCTGTTTTATCACGGCTACTACTACTAGGTGGTAAAAGGGAAGGAGGGGGGGAGGGGCTGAATCCAAGAGGTATCCTTCGCGACAGACTAATTCCCCTGTTTCTCTCGAAACTTCCGGTGAGTAGGCAGGGGTTGTTAACTCTATAGGTTCGGCGAAGTCGATAAAGGACTGTAAAATTATTACCATTCTAGTCTACTCCTGACTTCTGGTGAGTATGGTAAAGAAAAATAACGGAGCTGATAAGTTACACGCTTGTAACTGTAGCTTTGCTGTGAAACTGTGGTAGTCTAAACTATCTCCGGTCCCCCTTTCACAGATATTCTGCAGACACTAATGAAGATCTCCGGAAGTTAGCTCTGTTGTAATTGAAAACTCTCAGTTTAATAGACTTTGGCTGAAACTTTGTTTTCGCGTGCTTGGCTTTTTTTGGTGCACCGGTGACAGTGGAAACGAGAGGGATGGAGCAGTCTCAAAAAGAGGATAGTTTTACTAATAGCCTCCTAGTTCAAAAAGTTCTTGCCAACACTACACTGTGAGCATTGAACTTCTTAATTCTGTGGCACCACGGTCGTATTTTAAGTACCTTGTAGAAACATTTCATTTACATTTTCCTCAGTCCACCTGTCTGCAAAATGAGTATCTGGCAATAGGCAGTGGAATATATTGTCCGAATGCCAGTGAACAGTGCCTATAAATGGCAGTGTATGCTCTCCTGAGAGTTGAGACAGTCCTAGAATGATAATACCGCAATAACAGTATGAGGCGACGTGAGCAGACAGAACTGTAGAAACGACACTGATACACCAGTTATTGTTGTTATCTTTTTGCTCACGAAATTATTTTAGATTGAACAGCTCGGATGACATTGATTTCGGAGCTGGGGGAGGCGGGGAGGTCAGGCGAGTCTTATTTTCCCTACAGTTAAAAATGATCAAAGCCATGACAGGTCTGAAGTCTAGTCTTCTTCTTCTTTCCTTTGCAACTATCCCAAAAAGCCAACCGAAGACTGAAGTCTCGAATCTTGCCCAATGTTAGAAGAAAAAAACAGCACACCAGCCTTGTTGTGTGGTCAACCTGGCACTTCCACAAGTTTAGAACCATAATGGTTACTGTGCGAGCAAACTTGTTATGAAAATTCTAGCGAGTAGGTAGTCTTAAAACCAGAGAGGAGCAATATATCAGTGATCGTGTTGGCATGCCGTAAAACCCTAACTCAAACAAACAAACATACAGTTCTGTATTCCCAGAAGCTAAACTGTGAGGATCACAAGTGTACGTTAGACCTACTGTTAAATTAGATCTACTGTTAAATTAGACCTACTACTACTGAACTCTTTTTCCTTGCACCATGTCTGAAGGATCTAGATACGTTGTGTAGTTGACAAAGAATTATAACTGAACAAATGAAGAAGGATGAGAAAAAAGGGTTCAAAAAGGAAGAAAGATGAAATGAGAAGGAAAGGAAGGGATGAAAAAAATACAAATATCTACCATAGCAAAAGAATATTTCCCTTTGAGCCTCACTACCTATGAAACGATGCAGGGCTTGCTTGTGTAATGACTAATTCAAATGTGCAGTTGCACAGTCAATCTTACATAGAGCTCACTCCAAGTGGAAAGAATACTGATAATACGTACCATACCCTCAAGAATACAGGAAACTTCAACGAGCAGAGTTCTTTTCAATAAAGCTCTGTCTTTCAATAAACTTCTGACAAGTTTGATGATCCTGCTCTCACGTTAACATCTTATTCTACGCCATATCCGAAAACTTCCGATTAAAACAGAGATTGGTGCGACATGTAGACTGAAAGTCATGTACATAACTGATGACGACAATAGAAATTAATGTGAAACACATACGTCATATCCGGTGGCCGTCAATACGCAAACTGTTCACACGATGTTGACCAAGTTTTCAGAAACTGACCCTTGAGGTAGGAAATGTTCTCGGAACAGCAAATATTCTATAAACGTGGTCAGCGGTGTCAAATCATAGCAATATTTCTGTCAACGCACGGTATGCAGCCATGATCTCGAGGGTAACAATTTTTACGACATTATGTTAAGCTAGGGACATCTCCCTGGCCAGTGTCCAGGTGCCGAAAAACAAATAACGGAGACCGGGCTTTAACATGTTCTTAGATTGGTAAAGCGAGAACTTCTTTTTTTTTTTTATTTACTAGCAAGTCAACAAACTTGTCATGTTCCTAACACAATACAACTAAATTTCTCTATGTTCGGCCAATTTCTTCAAAACTGAGCTGCATACATAAAAATAAAAAGAAGCAACAAACATATTATCAGAATTTCATTGATAAAAGTTGCCTCTGACAGCAATAGTATTCATAAATATACGAAGCATAAGATGGTATGGCAGAGTTCGCACAAATTCACAGAATCTGGTTTAATGCGCTTTCCACTGGTCCTAGGTCCTTCAACTTTTCTAATGTTGCTAGACCGAATTCAGCGCAACAGCTCTTCTGGGAAAAAACGTATCATGAAAGTCGCTGAAAATAATTTCCTTCCCTTTTAATACTATTAACATGTACAGGGTAATTGTGAAAAGTATTGGCAGATGTCTACAATTACAATAAAATGAACTGAATATTTTTTATGATACTAACTTTGAGGGCCGCTCATGAACGGTAAAAATATATGTAAATACAAATTAATGAGCCAAGACATATTATGATATATGTCTATATGTATATACTATATCCTCGCTGAAACTTTACGCCCAGCCAACCTAAGCTGTGATATGTGCATTATTACACCAGTTTGTTGTTGTTGTTGTTGTTGGTGGTGGTGATGGTGGTGGTGGTAGTGGTGGTGGTGATGGTGGTAGTTCGTTGAAAGGTCCAAAAAAAAAAAATCATGGTTCTTTGTGGACTGTCGAGAATTGTTAGCCATCTGCTAGATTCAGTGTTCGGACAATGAAACGGAACAAAAGAAATGAAAGATACGTCATAAAAGAATATTGATCAAGAGTCGTTTTCAGAACAATAAATAACAATGTTAAGACATTAGTACTAAGTGAAACACAAACATTTTCCATGCTAGACACTTACCGTATGTTACACCTCACCTATTTCGTGAAAAACAAAGGGCAGATAATTGTCTATTATTATGAAGAAAACAAACTATTTTTCTGTGAAACAATCCAAAGGGGACATAACCCGACCAGTTATGAAAGTCCTATAACACTAGCTCATAAAATCAAAACATAAAAACATGAAAGGATCCTTTAACTGTCACCTCTCCTCAAACCTGCCCTCTGTCTGTATGGATGAGCTAGACCTTCAGTACAATGAGGGCGTCTTTCATATCTTCTCACCCCAAAGCTTCACGGCAGTTCACAGAGGCGGCGCTGAGCCAGGCAGTCAGTAGGGTAGGGGCGTCTTTAACGTTCTCCCCCCCCCCCCCNCCCCCCAACCCCTAAATCGCAACATCCTCACAGTTTTTAGTACAAAGGGACTGTTTTTAACATCGTCTCACCCCCATCTCCTCACACTATTTGGCAGGGTCGGCGCTGATCGAAGCCTTTTGGCATCTCTGTCTGTTCACCGCTCAGCTTTACACTGGTTCGCAGGGGCGGCGCTTCACTGGAAATTTGTTTGCCAAGGCATCCCATTGGTTTTACCCCTGTCTTCATGTAGTACAAATTAACGCAATGGAAAATTTGTTCTTGTTGTTGTTGGTGGTGGTGGTGGTGGTAGTGGTGGTGGTGGTGATGGTGGTGATGGTGCGGGCTGTTGCTGCTGCTGCTATTAGTAATAATAAGGACTCACGAGAGATCTGTAAAACATTGTAAGCTATTCTCTAGTTGTGAAGGAGTTATTCTTTGTTCAACTGCCACTAGACAGACAGCCCATGTAAGCAGCCTGTAATCAGTACAGTATACTATACTACAGTTGTAACAATACTGACTCGCAGTGCCAACCTACATTCAGCTTCTTTTACTATGGAAGAGCTCTAGAGTGACAGAAATAGGTTAAATAACCTCCTTTGCATTCCTTAGGGCAGTAATCCACTGAATCCGCACACGGCACTATACGACAAAAGGGGGAAGTGGATAGCTCTATTCCCCTTGTACAGTGACGTCAAAGTCGTGTCGTGTCGTGATGGATCCGGTAGAATCAGTTTCATCAGGTTACTTAAGAAAAAGAGATGGCACAAAACGTCCTAGCGAAATATGTCGAAACGTGATGTGTCGAGTCCGGCTCGAATGGATTCACATCTTTAACTACAAGAGACCATATCTGATATTACCGGCAAGCTTTTGGCCACTTCATGTTGACTTAGGTTGTCTACGCCTTCAAAAGCTGGACATTACTGTATTTAGACTGTTCGGTAAAGGTACCACGGACTGAAGATGTGAGACTGATTTCAAAGAGGTTTGAGCAGGGAGTGGAGGTAGAGTGGGATACTATGATATAACAGTTCATGACAACTCAATACATGAGAGAGGGGGAAGGAAGGAAGGAAGGACAAATTTTGATATAAGCCAAGGATTTGCGTGAGTAAGGTTGTAGTACTTGTAGTGAAGAAGAAGAACAAGAACAGTAATGACTTTTAGTATTGAACATGTTGGCACGTGATATGTTTCTCATTCTGAAACTTGATGATTTCGTTGAGCGCCGCGTTTGTTCATCGAACTCTTCATAGAACAATACTTTCATTTTTAACCCGTCAATAGTTCTAGATGAATACATATTATGTTCCACTTTCGTCATGGCTTTTTATGTTTTGTTTATGATGGTAATAACATTTAACAATGTCCTCTGGTGGGACTGTACCTGTTTAAGTCTGACAGCGAGAGAGGAGGGGATTGAGGAGGGGTGGGGGGAGAAGTGTGGAAAAAGTGAGATGCGACAGAAGGTGGGGTAATAAAGGGGTAATAAAGGGGAAATAGAGGCAAAAGTCTGAAAATAAACATTGTGTCTGAGACCGCTCTCAGTTATAATGTTGGAACAGCCATCTTGACATTGCAAGCCACAACTACAGCAATGATTACTTCCGCTTTCCAATCCAAGTTTCCAGTGTCAGAGAAATATGATTGGCTGAAGTAGTCTGTTCCAATGGTTTTTCATTGGCTGATGAATCGAGATCTGATAGAGCAATCACATGACTGTTTTGCTTAAACCAGAAGGAAACTTCACTGGAGTTGACTAATTATTATGAATGGTGTTTTGGTAGAAAGGGGGGTAACGGTGGTGGATTTTCAGGGACAAAGAATAAAGAGGCACCAAATTTTGCTTCAGCCAGAGTTACTTGTACTTGTATACACTGCTCTCAAAATCACTCACAGATTCCCACTGAATATGGATTTAAAGATGAGGTAGGAGAGGGGTTGTTAGGGGGAAGAAGTCAGTGGGCGTAAAAGAGGAGAGGAAAAAGAATTGGAGGATAAAAGGATTATGCATTCCATGTCACTATGAGAAATAGGCAGCCATTTTGTCTGGGGTTAATGCGTAGTTGGAACAATCAAAGGATGGTTTGTGTCTGGGAAGNGGTGGTAATGGGTGAGGAGAGACCAGGGCCTACAAAGCAAACTATACAATTCGCAGGTATCAAACACTGACGAAGGTTAGGGCCGTTAAATGGTTCGGTCCGTATTTTATGCTTTCGAATATATGCAGGCGGTTAAAGCTAGGATGATCCAAGATGGCCGCCCCCTGGCGAGAAAGGGGAGGCAATAACAAGGGGTTATGTTAGTTTCATTGTCACACCGTGTCTCGGGAAAGGGAAGCGCGGAGAGTTGTTCCCCTTGGAGATGCTACCGTTTGCATACCATGAATCAGGAACATGAACTGAGTGATAGCTACATAGTATGGTTTTGTTTTTTTTCCTTTTCACCATTTTAATATTTTGTAATAAGCAGGTATGCGTGGCTCCTTTTAATTTCGTGACTAAGCGAACTAGCGCTCCCCCCCCCCCCCCCCCCCCCNTTTTCCTTAACCCGCCTTCCCATCATCATTTCTTCTTATCCAAGATAAGACCTTGACCAAGACTCAGCCAGGCATTTTTTTTCTCCTTAATCCAGACTGCTGACAATCCTGGAGCTCAAGTCATAAACATCTTGGATTCTCCCCC
>JAWQUT010000185.1:829519-851298 GCA_033807755.1 Ellobium chinense | reverse complement strand
CCCCCGCCCTAAAATGAAGTATTTAGTCCTTCTACAGTATATAAATGTGTCATGCCTGATGGCGCGATCTCACCCAATCCTACCAGAACTTTCCAGTTCCCACTCATAATGGTGACAGAAACAGAAAACTTTGATTTTAGCAGTCAGTAATGACGTATTGCTTTTACTGGGTTTGTGTCAATAGCAGCGTCTTTGAATCGGGTCGCAGTATTTCATTTCGACCGTCAGTTAGTAAATGACACAAAGAATAAACCAAACTCCTCACTGAGAATCGTTGGCATAATTTGTTGACTTAAGAGGTTAATTTGTTTCGGTTAAGGTGTATGGCGCGTTTTCAGGAACTACATAGGCTACAGAAATTATCCATCTAATCATATGAAATAAAACAAACCCACGACGTTCAAGTTTTGTAGGTGACCGTGTGTTTTTACCCTGTAATATATATATATATATATATATATATATAGATAGATAGATAGATAGATAGATAGATAGATAGATAGATAGATAGATAGATAGATAGATAGATAGATAGATAGATAGATAGATAGATATAGATATAGATATATATATATATCCTTTGTCAACGACAATTATTTTCTTGACGGGCCTAAAGACCTTGACTACAGCTTACAGTGACTAACAAAAACCAATTCATCCGTAATGACCTTGGGCTAAATGTGTATTTGTAGATCAGGTGGGCGAGAAATTTTGTAGAAACCATCAAACATCAAAACAGCGGAGAATTCCCCATGCCCTTCTTCTTCGTGCGTTCTAAAGCAGCAGGAATTAATACATACACAAAGATTAGAAACTGGTTTATATGAAGGTGGAGTCTTTCTTCAGATTTTGAGTAAGCTACAGAGAATGTTATCGGTATGAGTGAATTTCAGTACATAAGCTCAGGATGAAACACCTGGCAGTTGGATAGGGAAGAAATTTCGGAAGGAAAATGGTAGTCGAAGCCTCAGTCCAGCCAGAATTATTCTTAAGGCCTAGCCTATAGATCAAGTAATATATTCCAAAACTGACCAGGTCAGTGTCATATTGATAAATATTTTATCCACAGTCAACAGAGTATTCCGAAATTAATAACCTCAATATAAACAAGAACAATGGCCCAGTAACCTCAACAAGCGAAAACAGAAGTTTACTGAATGATTGACAAAATCTAAATTTTATTTTAATAAATTAATCACCCCTGTGAATTGTCAAAACTGACTCGGACTAACGTTGTGGTCCATCAAGTAATACATTCCAAAACTGACCAGGTCAGTGTCAATGTTGATAAATATTTCATCCACAGTCAACAGAGTTCTAAAAAATCAGCTGCGTTTTTGTGCAGGTCAATTCTGCAGCGAGATATAATTTACATCATAATATATACATAGTCGAACACCTCATATTACTAGCTAACACAAGCATGATAAAAGATGAGATTAAAAGGAGCTGAGATTATTTAGGAACTTTATATAATAATATACAGTATAGAGCATTCAGGTACTGGTATCTGAAAATGTCGTGATTAAATAGAAGTGGCGATTTAGTGAATTGTAGTTAAAGAAAGTCGACCATATACACATTTCATATTACATATTACTCTGTCTTATCAAAGAGCATCTAAATTCAAAACTAAACAAAATCTGAGAATGAATGTTCATTCTAGTATCCCACCGTCCCTTTAAGCAGGTTAGATCTGATTACAAAGTCTACAAATGAAATGACCAACTGACCATATAAAGCCTCTAAGTTTATGATACACTTTCAAACTTCTCTTTCTCTCCCGCCTGTCAGCTCCATTTCCACCACAAAAAAAAATACACACTGTGCATCCAAAAGAACTGCACATGTTTAAAACTTTACGACCCAGTCTCGTATGGACATGTACAACATATCTGTATGCGAATAAATTCCCCCAGTCTGTTGATTTCATTTGATTGTAATTTCCCAGGAGCACACAAAACACTTCCATCTGCAATTATGCGGTGACCTTTATGAAGAAAATCCAGTATTCTGTTAGCTAAAAAGTTATGTCATTAAGTGGAAGTTGCAATACAGTGTTCAGCGATTAAGCGTAGTTGAGTGTAGAATTCTCTATAGCTGAGAGTTCTGAAGGTCTATGGAAAGCGTGGGGTGAGATCCTCTCGCAGAGATTGTTCTATGTCCTGTATTATTATAGCACTGGTTTCATCTGCTTTCATCTCCTCATCGTCCTCGTCATCGCTGTCCAAGATATTGACTGTGTCATCGGTATTTGAGTCATCATCTTCTATTTCTTCCTCTTCATCATCGCCATCATCGTCGTTATCGTCTTTGTTATTGTCTTCTTCAGTAATGTATAACTGTCCTGGGGTGACGGGTTCGTCCAAGGCAATAGCGCTACCAGAACTGTCTAGACACCCCTCTTCTTTCGCCCCTCCTCCTCCTCCTGCTGCTGCTACATCGCCTTTTATCAGTTTTCCCTCGTCCGCAAAGGCTCGTCTTTTTTCTTCCATCTCTGCCCCTCCCACTTCCAGTTTTCTTGCTCCACCCACTCCTCTTCCGACTTTTGCAACTCCTCCCATTGGTTGTCCTGTCGCTGCCACCTCTCCTACTTCTCCACTCCTTGCTCCTCCTTCTCTTCCTTTGGCTCCACCTACTTCTATCCTGACTCCATCTCTTACTCTTCCATCTCCTTTCATAGCTCCTCCTTCTCGTCTGCCTGCTTTTCCTCCTTCCTCCCTCCTTACTCTTCCTCCTCCTCTTCTCAAGTTGTGACTCGTATCTCTCGTCTCCTCCTCCCACGTGACGGTACAAGCAACTTTAGATTGCCCTTGGTAGTCTCCCCTCACAGATCTGCTGGTGTCTTTGACACGCCCAGTGCAACTGTCTCCACCTAGTACATTTTCCTTGAAATATGATTGGCTGCTTGAAATGATCTCTTCTACTCTAGACCTTGATGACATGTGAATGACACGTGGAGGGGGCGGAGACAAATTGATACTTTGACTGACAGGCACTCTGATGACTGACACCTCTCTTTCATCAACAACTGACAACTGATCCACGTTTTCTAGGCGTGGCCTAGTAGCGTCACATGCTGTCACATTACATGATAAGGGTATATTATTATCTGTGACATCACCCCCAGCTTTTGTGATGTTTTTCGAGTTTTGTTTGTTCAGCCGGCCACACGATGGAACAGTAGACTGTTTCTTGGACTGAACACTGCACAGATCTTCTTCAATCACTGAAAGTAAAACAAAAGGCGCTGGCGACAACGAATGAAAACAAGGGGTCATAATACATATACTATAGCTTATATTATTATACTGATGACTCGCTCAGTTCCTTGAAAGTATTGGTTTTGCTTAATCATTTTAGCATGCGACTAACTTTTTCCCGTGTTCAAGCAAGAGAAAAATGATTAAACCAGATGGACTGTAAACAGTAGAAACCCCTTTGGTTTTAATTTACGTTCCCTATGGTAAGGTTGCCCTATCTGAGGAATCGATTGTACAAGTCAAGCTGAACCAGATATAAGAAGATGCAGTAACAAGGGGCGACAAATGCTGCAGAGCATCTCTATACACAAACAAATGCATGGATGGGGGCGTTTTGGTCCTTTAATGCTATGGAACCAACTTCAATCCACGAGAGATGAGGGA
Source organism: Ellobium chinense (assembly GCA_033807755.1). Classification (NCBI taxonomy): domain Eukaryota; kingdom Metazoa; phylum Mollusca; class Gastropoda; order Ellobiida; family Ellobiidae; genus Ellobium; species Ellobium chinense. The sequence continues at coordinate 847,651 of JAWQUT010000185.1, read as the reverse complement.
CTGAGGCGATTGACCNCCCCCCCCCCCCTCCCAACCATCTTGCCCATGGTTAATCCGATCGTGCAGGCAAGCAGAATATTCTGACCTGGGTGACAGTATTTGTCCTGAAGTGCTCTGTAGATCCACCGGTCAGTGTAAGGGACATCATCGAGGTACTCCGTCACGTACTTTTCCAAACAGTCATGGATGTACACGTACTGATCCTACAAAGCAGATGGGAAAACTTACAGTATTACTTGCCATGAAAACACATTTACCATTCTGTGTCTTGGAGTGTGACAGAGATTCCATACGTCGAAAGGATGCCTGGTCCTAACAGTCTTTCTAAAAGCTTCGATGACGGGCCTGCTATAGTTTGTAGGCAAAAGCAGTCATATCTGTTTAATCGCAAATCCTTGGGAGCAAGAAAAAGCTGCGACTGAAAGTAGCTACAAATATCTTGTGTCTTTTACATAAAAATATAAATTTTGTTTTGTGGAAAATATTGTGATTAAGGAGAAGTTGCTATTATCCGGATTGCTATTAAGTGGAACAGATTGCAACAGCTTCTCGGAATGAAGTTCATGTCGCTAGATAGATACCATGATGTCGGACTCAGAAGATGTTTTGGGTCTTTCAATATTGAATATTACTTGTTCACTGCAAAAGTAGGAGTGATAATAATTTATTTACAAGAAAGTATTTGTTCTATAGATAAATTATTATTATTTATGGCTATTTCCTTACTTTTCCAGATGTAAATAAGCTTTATATCATATACAGTGGAATTTCCTGCCATTGTAAGAGGAAGAAACAACTACAGTAAATATCAAATTCAAGACAGAAATTGTATCCTCCATGTTATGATGTAGAAATGTTAGAGCTTTATGAAGCTTTCCGAGTAGGTCAACCACTCACAGGAACTGCAGGAATCCGAATTAAAAAAAACTCTTGACGCCACAAGAGTCACTTAATATTTACGTCATCTGTGGTCGCGAGGAGTATCTATGGAATGCTCGATGCCGATCCATCAAAATGATCTATCTAGCGTGGTGTTAGGTATTCACCATTGGGGTGGGCAGGTTGGTTCTTGTTGTTTTTTTTCAATGAAACTTTCACCCATGACATCGTGTATTCAGATGGATTGTTTTTCCGCACTGGCTGAAAATCGCCATAGGAGTTCCACAACGTGCCAGGATGTCGATTCTGAAATCATGTAACCAAGTCTGTCACCAGGCGGATTTCCAAGAGTCCTGTCGTGTCGTGTAGATCTTATATAAACCAACCTGCACGACCGTGAACTTACGTAGCTCTCCACAGCCCAAGGTCGTCTCCTCCTCAGATGCTTGATCACGTGGTACACGTCCACCTTGTTTTCCTCCTGCACGCGCTCGCACACTAGGGCGCATGCGCAGAACAAGCTAGTGGCGCTATTTCCTTCCGGAGCATGGATAAGTATGGGCGAGGATCGCGGAGGTGCGGTCCCAGTGTTCGGACCTGTGGCCCATTTTCTCAAGGGCATCGACTGCCAGTCCAACACCAACTCCAGCAGTTCTAGCAACAGGGCCGGCGAGACGAGAGGAAGGTTTCTGTGAGATGATTTTGTAATTTTGATGACATGCTGTTACTGGCTCGCTCACATAATAATTTATCCAATCATTAAAGCTAGCTGGCTAGCTAACCGGCTCGTTCACCGACGGACCGATCGATTGACCGATCGACTGACTGACTGACAGACTGACAGACTGACTCATTCTCTCCTCACTTGCTCCCTCATTCAGCAAATAAAATCACTAATTCGTTCGCTAAGGACAGTCACTGAGCCAGAGATCTTTTCAAAATGGTAATAGATCATTTTCCGCGTGTTTCAACTGTTACTGATGTTCAGCTACATGATGATGATGAAGACGATGATGATGATGATGATGACAATGGACATGACAATGAGAGTGGTACTGATGATGTTACTGTCGTCTAATTTACTGCTGCTTTTTCAATGAGCACAGTGACTATGAGTATCACCAACACCACTATTTGTATTCTCACACTTTCCATCAAAATAATTGTGCTCTGCATGACAGTAACATACCTTGAGTTTAGCCTGGAGTGGGCACCATTCTTTCTAATGGTTCTCTTCCCTTTGAGCCTAGCTTTCCTTTGCAGACCGCCCCTGTAGGATGAGCTTTCATTTCTGTTCCTGCGGCCTCCGACGTTCTGCATCCTTCTAGAATTACACCTTGTGGATATCTCCAACAATCTGCTTCGCCCAGAAACCACCACTGTCGATCCTCGTCTTTTACCAGCCATCAATCTCCCCTCGTGTTTTTCTGGCTGTCGTCTACCTGGGGATGCTGAGTTATGATTTTTGTTGACAACATTTTTGTCTGCATTCACGGCATTTTGATTTCTCTTGCCTCGCAGTGTTGCGTCCAAACTTTTAACCACTCGGAGGTATTTGTCATCTGCATTGGGAGATTTGAACTCCAGACTTCGGGGATTAGTTGTCTGACCAAACTGGAGTCTTGGCAGAGGTTTACGACCGGAATCCGTCCTGGTAAATTTCGTGGCTTTACCACGTTGCTCTTTCCGTCTTGACACGGGTAGCTGAAGATTAGACGGACACAATCGTCGCAGACTGAGGGACGGGGATGTAGCAGAGTTGGACTGGTTTAGATATGCTGCCTTTAAGAACGAAGTAGAAAAGCTTTGTTTACCGACAGGCAAGCGGGCCCTATTTTTGACCCCAGCACTGCGGTCTGGAAGTTCTTGTGATGAGTCTCCACACTGTTTACTTGAATGACACTCATCAAACCGTCGATTCTGCTGAAACAGATATTCGATGGTATGACCACTTTGTGGTTTGTTTGATTCTTGAGTGTGATATTCAAAGAAGCAAATCTGGCCTTCTGAATTCCTGTGGCGGGTACGAGAGGAAGTCGAGGAGGATTTTTCCATATCATGGGGTGCTGGCGATGCACATGAGCCACCAGCAATGGCCGAGTTTGACCTGTTCATGTTCGCAAAACATTTTTTTTGCAACGATGTTTGAGGTCTGATGAAGTCAGGATTTTCGATGTAAGTAACTTGTTTGTAAATTGGACCTCTTGTATCTGAAGATTTTTCAAGTTCTATCGCCCTTAACTTATGTACATTATTAAGATTCATTCCTTCATGTGTTGATGCCTGGGTGCTCCCATAGGAAGCATTCCAATTACGGTACGCACTACGCTGTGGACTGTAAGAGTGGTAGGATGGACGTCGGTGGTTGGAGACCCGTCTAGGCTGATACCTTGACCTGTGCTCAAGTGGGATACCGAAATTTCTCTGTGTTGGATTTGCCCAGCGTGGTGATGTCCTTGTCCTGCCATGTGCACTCCAACGTGAACCTCGTCGGAAGCGTGGCGGAGGCCGTCGATAGATGGGATAGGATGCCACCGTATTTGGAGTTCTCCACGGCTGATTCTGATACGGTTGAAAGCATTGGACTCTGGGTGCAGGATACAGCTGGGACATGAAGTTGTGCTGTTGAGGTTGTCTCCTCCGTTGTCGTTTACGCTTGCCCTTTGGTCTAAATACTTTCACCAGTTGCTTGAATCTCATTTTTCGTTTCTTATTTTTTCCCTTGGGATTTCCGCCATGTGACCTAGGCCTTCTACTATGTTCATGTATGGACCTCATACTCATATGTGACCTGACATCGTGCCCACCATAACGTCTATTGCCGACCTGCGCATGCTCCGGCGGACTGTAAGCGGCGTGTTGCTCTTTCCTAGTTTTGGAAGAGATCGGGCTGGTGGGATCCGCCTCGTCGTCGCCTGAGTCTTCATTTTCGTCCTTTCCTTCCTCGTCTTCTATTTCTTCATCACCATCACCATCACCATCATCATCATCATCATCATCATCATCATCATCATCATCATCGTCATCGCAATTATCTTCATGTTTTTCTTTTTTGTATCTCTTCGTCAGACTTCTTTTCTTGGACCACTTATCTTCTTCAGAACTAGTATCACTTTGATCCGACGAAGTGCTTTCAGAGATCAACTGCGGCTTTTTGTCAGGGAACATTATTCTTTCAGTCTTTCTGTCCTTGGCGGGGTTACTTGTGTTTGTAAGCTGTTGATGTGGTAAGGAAAAAAGACGAATTTTTCTCACGGTCGCCATCTTGCCTCGTGAAGTTCTTCGAAGCCGAATATCCCTGACCAAGATTGTGTCCAATTCGTACAGCGACACTGTCTCTACTTGGAAAGTGTCCTCACGATCTTTCTTTACGTCATCTGTCAACTGTTTATAAATTGAATCTTCTTTCTGATAAGACGCCCCTTTCGTTGGTTTCTTTCTTTTCTCTCTGCCTAAGTGGACTATGGTTATGACGTCATGTTTGCACACAAATCGCCAAAATTCCAGGATGCTTTTGGTATCGCTGGGGGTGACAGCCGTAACAAATCGTTTTCGATTCCGATAGCCATCGATAAAGACGGCATCAAGGGAAGGAAACGACTTGCAAGGGAGGCCACTCTCATCCATCGATGAGAAACTCTGGGAACAAATTAATTGTTCAAGGTGGAACGTTGCCTGGCTGGCTGGTGCTGGTTGTTTGATTCAGTTGCATGAGCGCTTGCTTGCTTGGATCGGTCGGCCAGTCTGTCGATCAGTGAGTCAATTCTTCTGTCTTTGTTGTTGTTGTTGTTGTTGTTGTTGTTGTTGTTGTTGTTGTTGTTGTTGTTGTTGTTGTTGTTGTTGTTGTTGTTGTTGTTGTTGTTATTATATACACATGGTTGCATATACAACTCAGCTATACAACGACTATAAGTGAATCAAGGCAAGTAGATTTTGTTTGTCTACCGAAGCTGAAAGCTGAATAGTCACATTCTATAGAACAAATCTAGGAAGGGCTTAATGAAAACTCCACAATTCACCTGAGGAAAGCGCCCATCAACCTTGACTTTCCTCTCGCCCAGTTGCCTAGCAACGGTTAAATCTTTGGCCAGGATGTCGAGGGTGAAGAAACTGAGCAGTTCAAACTGATCCTGTGAAGGATCATTGAGAGACTGTCATTGGCTCTGGGCATTAGTAGAGGTCTTTTGGAAGTCTCCTCGAAATAACCGTTCTAAGAAGTTATAAATACTATCAAGTAATTACTAAACCAACTTAGAGCCTAGCAAATTTCTCTGAAAGGAGTAGCAGTGAGATATTTATGACAATAAGGTTTATAAGTCTCATTTACAGGCCACTGCCCCCACCCCACCCCCACCCCACTCAACCTGATATCATAATTATTGTTATAACCCCAACAAGCTGGATCATTAAAGAACCTTCTCTATTCCTTGGGGAGCATGCATTGTTTCTGCCATTTACAGGCCCTGACCACTGGCATTCTGACATCTTTCACTGCTTATAGCTCTTTCACTGCGTATAGCCAGGAACCCATTTTACAGACGGGTGTAGTGGGGAAAATGTGAATGAAATGCTCTTATAAATGTCTTTGCTGGAAACGGGAATCGAACCCCTACCTTCAGATTCTCACTCCATCGCTTTAACCATTTTCTCTCGAATTCTTCCTCTCTTAGTTGGTCTTACATCACGAAATGGTCCATTCTTCCAGCTGTTCTTCCAGCCCAGTGTAATCTGCTCTTCCAGCCCAGTGTAATCTGCTCTTCCAGCCCAGTGTAATCTGCTCTTCCTAGACCAATCTATGACCTCACTCGACAGAATATCTTAAGATTACGAAATGACACAGGGAGACACCAGGATAGAAACAGACAACCAGGGCACTGACAAACAAACAAATAGACAGATCACTGTAGTACAGCTTGTATTATGAGGTAGAAGACTCTTCTGATCATTTTTTTTTCAATGACTGCTGCATTAAGATATGAAGCTTACCTCTAAGTAAGTGTTTTGTGTTTTGGGGTTCAGTTGCTGTAGCTCGAGTCGCCTATTTTCTAAACCGACATCAAGATCTAGACTGGTGTCTCCGGCTTCAAAGTCTTCTTGCAGTGCCAGGTAAATGAATATGTAGTGATCTAAACATCGAACCTGTCCGGCAGATAGGGTCAAGGTCAGATCAAGGTCAACGTCACGTTAGGTGCGATAAGCATTACAATCTTCCCTAAGAGTCAAGGAAGTATAGCAAATTACGTGCTACATATCGAGATTTCTGCATTCCAAGGTCACAGTCATTCAATCAAGGTCACGTTATCACCTGGTACATTACATAAGCATTTGCTGACATAAAACTTAATAATTGATTGCCTGTTTCAATTTTCTCTTTATTTAATTCCTCACACAAACTAGACCTATATCTTACAAATAAAATTTCTCAGTTTGAATGTTTGAAACCAGGTTCTGTAATGAAAATACAGTTTCATAATCATGTTAAATGTACCATGTATTTGAAAAAGAAACTCATTTATCCGTACCCAACAGAAATGATTAACAGTCAAATCTCGGTGATAAGCACCACATGACTGTGTACATTAAATAATATACTGGATAAAAGACACGATGTCTAAGATTCTTAAACCGATTATGAAAAGGTTAAACCTGATGCATAAATCTGTCTCATCTGCAATTTATCTAGAGTTTAATGAAATGATTCAGTCACTAACGAGGTAAACGTGTTATTGAGGTGTAAATTCTTAAGAGAATTCCAGTGTGCTTTACCATCATTGGTCGATCACGGCGCATGCTCTGTACAAAACAGAAAACATTGACTCCGCCCTCCTGCTCGTATTGATCAATCAGAGTGTCGATAGCGATGAAGGTGGCAGTGCGCGAAACACCGGTCCCGCAGTGTACCAGGATGGGCGTGGTTTTGTTTGTATGATGAACACGTATCTGGAAAATGACAATTAATGAACATTTAGATTCAGAGAGCGGCAAAACAGAAACTGGTTGTGTTTTGATGACAAAAATGTTCAGCTTTTACTGTTACTCTGTAAACTTATTTAAATACCCTTTTATTTCTAGAATCTAGCTCTAAATGTTTAACTTGTCAAGATTTTTCATGATTATAAATGGTACGGTTTCCTAGACACGAGGTAACTGGTATTTGGACTCTTATCTAGAAACCTGCATAATTATCTCAAATGAACCATAACCTTTTTGTAAATATTAACCAAGTATCGCATGCAAATCCAATTGCTGGCTGGGCTGAAACATCATTTTATCTGGTGCTGTGAACCAGCCAAACAGGAAGGAAATAAAATGTAAACATCAATGATAAACTTCAAGCCACAGAACCACATATTATATTATACAAGACTAACACCCCATTTAACAAATGGGCAGCCAGGCAACGCACCAGCGGCGAAAGAATACCTAGCGCACCGAAAGGCATCATAGACGAATGCATTAGACTCTGTGAAAAAGTTGGACGACTGGCGAATCGAGCGGATTGAAAAGATCTATCGGAGATTGTATTTCGTTGCTATACACATTCTTTTTTTTAAAAAAGGGTCAAAAAAAAAAAGAAGACTGATGTGTATAGTTACTTTTTGTGTATTTTTCTACGCATTTTAGTGAAAATAGCATGTTTTTACGTTACGTAGTTCTCAAGAAATCTGTGACGCAAATTTGGCTGAAGTGTTTTATTAATATATATATTATATTATATTATATTATATTATATTATATTATATTATATTATATTATATTATATTATATTATATTATATTATATTATATTATATTATATGTAACAACTGTTACTGGGAGGAAGGTAGAGAGCCAGGAGTAGGAAACGCTCACTGTGGAAAGGGAGACAATAGAGGCTCATCAGAGGAAAAACCCTCCTACTACAAACGCCAGTCACTGCCCTTTGTATTTCCTGATACACGAATCGAGATGGCCGGAATACACCTTGGTAAAGAATCCAGGTGTCCTTCTGTTGTTCTTGATATATTTTGGAGGGAACTACAAGGTTCGAACCTGCAGTCTTTGTTATTCTGCTTCCCAGACTCGCCAGGTATTAGGATGTTACCACTTGGCATAGCGACAACTACCACTTTCCTACCTACATTCACTAAATAATATCCTATTGCTCATTTGGCTTCGCCCAGCTAGCTCAAGGCTTTCTCCGCACCTTCTGCCTTCAGGGTGTGGATGCCTCTGACCATTCACCCTTTGTAGTTGTTACTTAATTTGTCTTTGTCTTTGTTGTTGTTGTTGTTGTTGTTGTTGTTGCTGTTGCTGTTGCTGTTGTTGTTGTTGTTGTTGGTTGTTGTTTGTTGTTGTTGTTCTTGTTGCTGCTGCTGCTGCTGCTGCTGCTGCTGCTGCTGCTGCTGCTGCTGCTGCTGCTGCTGCTGCTGCTGCTGCTATAAAAGTTACCTTGTGTCGCATCTCCAACCAAGGTACAGGACTCATGGGTACACCATGAAGAGGCCAAGACGTGTAATGAAACTGTGTGACGTCACGACAGCACATGTCTGTTTGACTCTTCAGCTTGATTTGTCTGGAGGTTTCGGCAGAGAATATACAGAAAGTAAACAGTTTTTTATTAATCAACTCCAACAAACTCGCGCTCTGGTTAAGAAAAATGTACATGCAGGCCTATATAAATAATAATGCAATTGCGTCATCAAATCTCCTTCTGAGAGTAAACGTTGCAGTAGCCAATAGAAGCCCTTGTTTAAAACCACATCAGCCAATAATATTTCTCTAACAACGGACATGTAGAAAACAGAAGTAATGATTGCTGGGGTTGTGGTCTGCGATGCCCGGATGATCGTGTATGTTAAATAACTAAAAATGATCTGTCCCATGATGGCTTCTTGCATGAAGGTCAAATAAACTGACAAGACAGGCGGACAGGCAGGCAGGCAGGCAGGCAGATTAGTTTGTTTGTATGCAAGCAGGCGACTATGCAAAGAAGCAAACACACAAACAGAAAGACAGAGTCAGAACAAAAGCACGCAAGTCTAAATAGACGTCATCTAAGTATAGTAAATGTAAAAAATCTTTTTTTTTTTTTTTTACAGCAAGGCAGAACGGCAAAGACCAAGTACTGTTGTCACTGGTTTTATAATGTTCATACAGCAACAAGACTATCAGAAAGAGATCACTGTTTGTCCTAAAGTTCTTTCGGCAGAGGGGTTTACCTGTCCCTCCTTTTTCACATTTTACTCAATGACGGATTGGTATCTTTTTAGTTAGTAATGAGCATGTGTTTACAGGTTTCTGTTAGCTCTGATCTCACGGTCATTTCTGTCTTTCTAATTCTGTCAGTTAAGTGCTATGGTTGCTGTATCTAAATTTGATCTAACTTACAGAAAAGCTATTGAGCAGCCCGTTTTGTCCGGATTTCCAAATGAGATCAGTCACTGTATCAATCGTTTTATGAAAAACGATCATCATATGTGCCAGAATCGAGATTTTTATAGAGGACACAAAACACTTTTGAACCGCTTCTCATTTCATCAGTTGACTTTTTCCAAACAAATGAAGAAAAAAAAAGCCTCCACGTGTCTCAACGAGACCACCCGAGGCCTTCAAATGGTTAAACTAGGCCAGTGTCGCCCACTTTATATTTTTTTCTTCACAGCTTTGTTTTCCATTCACAAGCCTCTTTTGACCAAGAACTAGAAGCACTGCTCACTCATTCACGCTTTAGAGCTTCACCCACGGGATTCTTTGCCATGGCTAGCTGATTCGGAAAGGTAATATAATCACTGTGCGCATACGGTTGGCTTTCTCGGAAACTACCAACGCCAGAGGTAAAGACAGGTGAATATTAAAGGTCTACATAGAGGTATCAAGTGTGTGACTGACTTCGTTTGGCGTATTGGCCCGTATGATCTTCTTGTAAAACACTACAGAATAACAATGTACATCAGCACCTGATGACATAGTCTGAGAAGAATTTCTCCTCGACTGTCTGCAGTAAGAAATGGCCGAAGGTTCGAACTCTTTCCCCACAAGGCGGCCAGTACTGGGCACACTTGACTATGCCTCCCTCAACCACGTTGGTTGTCATCACGATGGTATTTATGTCTTGTTGGTAGATCAGTCTGGACGAATAAATTGGTGCAGATGGTGGTAACAGTGATGATGGTGGTGCCGATAACGGTCATGGTGGTGGTGGTGATGATGGTAATGGTTGACGTGGTGGTGGTGATAGTGGTGCTGGTAATTGTGGTGATGGTGGTGGTACTGGTGTGATGGTGGTGACGGTACCGTTGATGGTAAAGGTGATATGGTTTATCTATTTATTGCAACTACTGCTGCTGCTGTTCTTGTCATTGATGATCGAGACAGGTACAGTATAACTACGGGCAAGGTGCTGATAATGGTAACATACTGATTTCATCTTTAAGGCAAGCTGCGTATTTAACGAGCAGATATTGGTAGCCACAATCAAAAAGTACAGCAGAACTCTGCCGCCAAGACCCTCGCCTACCCGAATTCTTCGCTTGCTCGTTGCAGATCTCCAGTGACTTTTTTCATATTTCCTCAACAAATTAACCCCACTAACTCGAATACCTTACATCTTCGAATTTCTCTGCCGCTTCCTTGAAATTCGAGTTCGTGAGGTTTTGTTGTAATATCTAAGAGCAAGACCGGCCCGAGAAAATTGACCTTTAAGATTTGAAATGTCTGGATCCATAATATCAGTTAGAAAATAATTGAATATCACATGTTACTGAAACAAAAGTTAGAAATTTTGTGCAGAGCGGTGTCAATTTATTTCTTTAACGATTTCACTCAGTTTTGCCGCATGAATTTTAAAAAAAAAACTCGTGACCCTTGGTTGATTAGCAGCTGTGTATCTCCTGCCTCCAAACTGATACAAAAATGATTTTCCTACATCTGAATGAATTATTATTACAGCTGTATTTTAACTGACGTCTATTCACGTGACGTCACTACCCACTATGTTGCCTGCAGCCAACTAGCGGTATGAGATTGGCAGTTTGGTTACATGGCGGTGACCTCAAGATAAGATCAAGATTAATCTTTTCCACATTTTTTATTTTCTCTGAGCATATTCGTTTGAACACAATATTCTTGGTGTTAGAAAAACAGGCTAAATGCGTGTAGATGTGATTTGGTCGAAATTTTCGCAAAATATGCCGGCAAATGTGCAAAAGTCTGTCACAGATACACAGACCTCCAAAAGTCCAGCACAGTGTCAGGGTTGTAAGGACTCATCGCCGCTATATAGCTCACGCTGTTATTATTGCTGCTGTCGCCGCAGTAACCGTCGATAAAGTTGGCGTGGATGATGGTGTTGTTGCTGCTGGCGTCAGGTTGAAGACGGACTCGGCTGGCGTCACAAAGAGGAATGTGAGGGAACCTGGAGGTTGGAGGTTGGAGGCGGTGTGGGATCGAAGGGGGAGGGGGAGTGAGGGGGTAGCACAGACAAGAGAGGAAGAGAATGAATCAGCATAAACTAAATGCAGCAGATAAATGATTGAATACAAAGAAAAATATTAATGCACTTTCATTTATCTTATGAGGACGAGCAGTTATATGTCCATATTTTTCAAAAATTTCAAACTGAAATAAATCTATACATACAACCAAACACATCATACAAATGTATAACGAAATGTTAACAAATTCCCATTGTACGAAAGGTCTTGCCAGCATGGATGAGCTGTGGATGATAATAATCTCAATAGTAGCCTAAGAGAGGCTGACAGAGAACAACATAAACATCTAAAACTGGACTCGCTCCTAACAGCACTGTAAAATAATGAACGCCTCGGCAGCCATTCAAAAGTTAATCCCGCAGCGGATAGAAATCCAAAGTTACTGATAGAAATAAACATTCTGTAATGTCATCTTGAAATAAACATTCTGTATTGTCATCTTGAAATAAACATTCTGTAATGTCANTGAATACAAAGAAAAATATTAATGCACTTTCATTTATCTTATGAGGAGGAGCAGTTTCATGTCCATATTTTTCAAAAGTTTCAAACTGAAATAAATCTGTACATACAACCAGACACATCATACAAATATATAACGAAATGTTAATAAATTCCCATTTTACGAATGGTCTTGCCAGCATGGATGAGCTGTGGAAGATAATAATCTCAATAGCAGCCTAAGAGACGTTGACAGAGAACAACATAAATATCTAAAACTGGACTCGCTCCTAACAGCACTGCAAAATAATGAACGCCTCGGCAACCATTCAAAAGTTAATCCCGCAGCCGATGGAAATCCAAAGTTACTGATTGAAATAAACATTCTGTAATGTCATCTTGAAATAAACATTCTGTAATGTCATCTTGAAATAAACATTCTGTATTGTCATCTTGAAATAAACATTCTGTAATGTCATCTTGAAATAAAAATTCTGTATTGTCATCTTGAAATAAACATTCTGTAATGTCATCTTGAAATAAACATTCTGTAATGTCATCTTGAAGTAAACAATCTATAATGTCATCTTGAAATAAACATTCTGTATTGTCATCTTGAAATAAACAATCTGTAATGTCATCTTGAAATAAACATTCTGTATTGTCATCTTGAAATGAACATTCTGTAATGTCATCTTGAAATAAACATTCAGTAATGTCATCTTGAAATAAACATTCTGTACTGTCATCTTGAAATAAACATTCTGTAATGTCATCTTGAAATAAACATTCTGTATTGTCATCTTGAAATGAAAATTCTGTAATGTCATCTTGAAATAAACATTCTGTAATGTCATCTTGAAATAAACATTCTGTAATGTCATCCCTTTTGGTAAATTTTATGCGACGACGGCGTCTCAAAGACGATCATTAGTACGACAGTCATGAAATTTGGAAGCCACGCGAGTCATGAAATTTGGAAGCCAGACAACCAGTATTACCAGAGGATTAGAAAGAGGAGCGTGACAATGTGGTAAAGTTTCCTTTGTATTCGTGTGGATAAGAATCTTTTAAAATTTGAGTGCTAGTCGCCGCGGTACAGTGCTCTGGTCTATCAAATGCACTCTGAAATTACAGTAAGGATTCTAATTTTAGTTCAGCACGATAAGTACAGTACTAATAGGACATTGTCCGTGGAATGGCAGGAAACAGACTGACGTCCCACCCAGGGGCGTAGTGCAATGGTAGTCAAACAGTCGTTGACCACCACTTGGAAAAAATAATGCCTCGTCAGATTTAAAAAAAACAACAACAGATAACCAAAAAGAAATAAGAAATGCCAGCACTCATAGCTTATTATGAATCCACAACCTGGTAATAAACCANAAAAAAAAAAACCAACCAAAAAAAAACAGATAACCAAAAAGAAATAAGAAATGCCAGCGCTCATAGCTTATCATGAATTCACAACCTGGTAATAGACTAATACCCCACACACCCCGCCCCTTTAAAGTAAAAAAAAAACCAACTGCACAAGTCACTTGAAATATCAATTACAAGAATGGCACCTGCACCCCGACTGAGCCCCAAACGCAGCTCAGTTTAGTCAGCCAAATAGTCATTTTGGATTTTGACTACGTAGGTTAGCTCACTGGCAGCTCGTTTTCTACTGTATTATGCGCGAAAATCGGCACTTCCACCCAGACTGAGCCCCGGCAGCACTACGAGCACTGCTAGAATTCCCATTCTTGTGGGCAAAATATATAAATGCCTACGGAAGAGAAACAAGGCTATAAAGAAAGAGACGAATGACTTCCCCTGTTTTCATTCGTAGACTTGGAATGGGGTTGTACATAATTATTGGCTAAAGCCTGGGTGGTTTCTTGTTTCGGTGCCTTATGGACTAGATAGATCTAGGTCTTGTGGCTAGATCTAAGACTGAAATAACAAGAGGGATTCAGTGAAATCCTCTAGCAAACGTGGCCAGTCGTTTTGAAAGCATCCACTGCGAGCGCTTGCAACGAATAAAAGACTAAACACACTCAGCTATAACACGAACAAAACATACATGTAGGTCTATACTGTGCCTTGCTAGGGAAACAAAGTTTATTAGAGAATTATCATTAACACATTCTTCCAACAATATCGACCTCAATCATTTTACCCACATGAAGGAACAAACAACAGAGGGTTCTGAAGTTGTCCATCTCACCTACAAGAAGTAAACAGTAAGTCAGTACTTGTACTGTTGCAATTATCGCTGAATATGTTCTTGTTATTGTTGCTGTTGTTGATGTTGTTGTTGTTGTTGTTGTTGTTGCCATGATATTGCACTGTTGCTAACATGCTTTCCTGGTTTAGTTGGTAAAGCAAATTTTTCTTGCATGCTACCCTCCTCCACTTAATGTAAATGTAGAGGGGACTTTGAGGTAAACGTACGACGATACCCTTAACCTTTGTGCAAGTTTGCCTACCTAGTTTCGACACCCCACGCTACACCCCTGGTCCCACCTGTTTCTCTCAACTGCCCGGTAAAGTGCCGCATTGTCGGACACATTCTCTCCGTCACGGAGACTGAGGAATTCCTCCCGGAAGGTGACCCCCTCCTGTCGCTCATCACCATCATCATCATCATCATCATCGTGGTCGGCATTGTCTCTCTCCTTGACTGGCGTCTCTTTCAGACATTCTCTTTTGTCTACCAGATATCTAGATGGATGGGAAATAATAAAAGGAAGCAGATGGTGGGATATACGGTTGTGGGAGTCAGCTGTGTCCAGACACCATCTATTCTCTTTACTCGGACTGGACAGTTTCCCCATTTTATAAGGAAATACCCAAGACACGACGAGTAAGAATACTTGGGAGTGCAGTGAAGTTGGGGGGGGNGGGGGGGGGGGGGAGGAGGGGGTGCTCCCGCCTTTTCATTCTTTGCATTTCCTATTTTTCTTCTTCTTCTTAGTCTTTTTTTTTCCTCCTTTTCTTCTTTACCTCTTTCACATTAAGATCTTTTTGTCCTCTCCTTATTACTATCTTTCAACCAATCTCTTCCGCTTGTTCTTTTCATCCTTCTTTTTCGCCTCACCACTTCTTTCTCTCTGTCTGAACCAAATTTACGCCATTATTCTCTCTTTTTTTGCAATCTTAAGTTCCTCTTATTTCTCTCTTTCTCATGGCACTCTTTCTCTCTCCCTCTCTCTCTCTGGCTCTTACACTCTTTCCTTCTCTCGTCCATTTTTAGCCCTAAGCTGACTTTACAAAATGTTTCCTTGGCAAATAAGACATTTATTCCTTATAGTTAAAAATAACTTTCAATATCCGTGACTCCAAATCAACATACAATTTGTTTTGTCATTTTTTTATTTATATGTGTATAGTTTAATGACATCCCGTTTTTAAGAGGAATTTACTTTGTAGGTGTCTTGTTGTGATTCTTATTATTGTTGTTGATGCTGCTGTTGTTGAAGAGGCTGTTGTGAATGTTGTTCTTTTCATTGTTGTAGCTGCTACAGGGTTAGTTTGAATATCTACATGTCTCCAGCTATGTCAGTTGTAGATATATGACATGATATAGTCGGTAGGACATGGTCCTCTAATTCCTAGCTTGTAACAATAACACGTGTTTGTGAAATCCATTGTTAGTCATGAAAATATCTGCATGAACATCTACAGACAGGCGATATTCGGATCTTCACAACGTCACATGACTCACCTCTTACTGGCCACATCTTTCGTCTTGTTCCAGTGCGCTTCCGGTTTGTAGACCTCGCGGAGACGGTCAACTAAGGTCTCATCCTCGTTCATTTTCCGCGACTCATCATCACTATCGTCATCATCCTCATCATTATGCTTATTATCGTCATCATCAACGTCGGTGTCTTCCGTGTCTCCTTTCCCTTTTTTATCCCGATATCTGTCGCTTTTATTCCCTTCCCATACGCCTAGTGATTCCATGTCCTCATCTGACCCCATGACCTCTGCCCCGATCGGACTGGGTTCATCGCTGACAGACGGTTGCACTGTGGGATATGGCCGCGCCCACGCGCCTTTAAGCGTGGAGTTATTTTGTGACTCCCCCGTGGTAGTACCCGGGAAGTACATATAATACTGGCCGTGAGGATAATACTGGCCGTGAGGATAATACTGGCCGTGAGGATAATATGAAGGGTAGGTTGGTGGTGGACTGTACACCGGTGGGGAGGAGTATCCATAGCCAGAGTAATCTGGAGGAGAGATGGATGTTCCAATATAACTACCATCATGGACGTCCGCTGGGCTGGCGTAGTAGATTTTAGCACGGCTTTCTGTCGGATCCTCAGGGGGTAAGCGCAGCCTGTGGTGAAAAATAAGCCAGTAACGCAAATCTGATAAACAAGGCCTTCATTTTACTCAAATTTTAAATAGAAAGCCATATTTTTTCCGCCCAGAATCTTCAAAATACATTTGAAAACTATACATATATAATATTATAATGAATTCATTTTTTTTTAAAGTCCACATTTCGTATAAGAACACTTCTCCGGGACTGAAAAATAAATTAAGAAACATACAAAGAAAAGCAGGAGTACAGACTTTCAAGGGCCAGCAGAAACAGAAATAAAACTAAATTATCATGTCATATCTTTCATTCATACAAAGCATGTGTGACGACCGCACTAAAAGTAGGTTAGCTTCACCTATCTCGAAATCACCTTCCCTTTCCGTTACACGCTATGATGGTAAGTTCATCTCTTCAACTTCAACAACCATTGTATTCCCTCCTGTGTCTCCTTCCAACCCCATCCACCCACTAAAAACGCCTTTACTACGCCACTGACTTGAAGTCTTCAAAGTCATTTTCATTGGGTCGCGGCTTCCTCATCCTTCTGGAGCACCACAAGAGGAAACAGCCGAGGAGGAGGACGAACAGACAGACCGCCAACAGCGCCCCCATGAGAATCACAAAGAGAGGGGAGACAATCTGAGGAATTTCCGGCTTGGTTGTGACGTTGACAGAGCTCCACGAGTGCTTTGTGACGTCAGCTACGGTACTCAGGACGGACAAGACCACCTGTCACGTGACATAGGGAGATACTTAGGAAAACATATTATGTTCTTCTTGAAGGAGGGGTTAATGGGGGATTCAATCCTTACAAAGTTATGGCCAATCTCAAGCTGGACATGTTTTTTCCTCACGACATGCCGTTCTCAAAATCACAACTATCCTGTTTTTAAATGTTCTGAGGTAATTTGAAATCTCGTCTGTAGCATTTCCCATCTTGTTTTTTAAGTACATTGCTGACTGAAATACCCGGTCATGAATTTCCTCTTTTGTCAGTCTGCTGTCCACCACAGCATTTCACTGTTGTTTTGTGACCTGACCTAGTTTGTCACACCATATATTACCATTACAGCCATTTTTAATATCAAGCAAATTATAGAATTGTGCAAACCGAGCATTTTGATTTTACATTGATCTTTGAATCTGACTGGGTTTATTTTTGTTAATGTCGTATGTTTTATGTAAAAGAAGATTCAGTTACTGGTTTAGCTGTATAGGGAGAATGTTGTCGATTCTGCCTTATGATTTTACGACCACCATCTCGTTGCATGTTCTGTCTGCTCACAGCATTTCATATTATCATTATGAAGACATCAGCAGACTATTTCCTTCATGGACTTTCTCAACACTCGAGGTGTGTGCAAAGTCACTGCCATTTACAGATGCTAATTAGTAACATTTTGACAATATCTTTTACTGCCTATAGCCAGGTACCCATTTTACAGTTGGGTGGACTGAGGAAAATGTAAATGGAATGCTTTCCCCAGGCACTTGTAACTCGACATTGGTCGGGAATCGAACCTTTGATCAGCACATATCTAAATCTTGAGTTCATCGCTATGAACATTGGGCCACTCTGTTCCACAAACCAGTACAGACTATCAAAGCCAGAATACTGATCTGTAAACTAAAGACCGTTTCTGTGCTCATGGTCTACAGCCACATAAACTGACCTCATACTCTCGACCAGGATCCAGAGGCGGATTAGGAAGGTCTCCATGCCGAGTTCTGTTCCCCACCGTTATGTTCTGGGCGACGCCCCTGGTGGTCCGGGCAGCAGGATAGCCGGGAGGCAGCCCTAGTTTGGCAGGGCCTGGAACTTGTCTGCGTAGGATCTGCCACATGGGTGCAAGGGACCACTTATAATCTAAACCACATCACAAAACTGTTTGTACAACATCTTATATATTATATTATATTATTATATTATATTATATTATATTATATTATATTATATTATATTATATTATATTATATTATATTATATTATATTATATTATATTATATTATATTATAT
>JAWQUT010000185.1:790005-819230 GCA_033807755.1 Ellobium chinense | reverse complement strand
GGGGGGGGGGGGGGGGGGAGAGAACAGAGACCCAGAAGTGCTAACCTTTATGTATTTGGTAGACCGTCAGGAGCGTGATGAAGAGAGTGGTCCCGGTCATGCCGATGAAGATGTGCATGCAAAATTTCTGGTCAAGCTTGATCTGACTCATGGTCGATCCTTGAAGTCAAACAGACGGGTCAAACGCCTCTTGAGATTGCTTGGTTTAGATCTAGGTCAGTTCTCAGACGAATCAATGCTTCTACTGTAGTTTATTCAGCTCCGACTGTGTAAGACAAACAAGGACTCTGACTGATGCACAATTTGTTAGAGGTGGAGGGATGATGTAGTTTCTGGTTGGCTGAGGGCAGACAAAAAGAGATAAAGCTACTTTCCCTATTGGATCTAGCCAGTTAGTGCACTACCCCCGGCGCCGCGGCGCTCTTATTTTGAAACAATAATATTGTGATTTAGTTCTGTGATGTCACCTGGTGGCATGAACCCCAGTGTGAATCATGGCCTGTGTGAATATGTGAGTGTGTGCTTGCGAGAGTATGAGTGTGTATGTGTATGTGTGGATGATCCTGTGTCAATGAGTGTGTGATGGTATACTAGTCTAAGTGTACGTGTGTGTGAAAAAAGGAATTCTTGTATTAGAGCAGTGACTGGATTCAAGCGAAAATGAATCGGAGCGGGTTGAGGGCTGAATACATCATAGTTTGTAGTGTTTTTGATTTCTAAATATGTAGCGGTTTATTGCTTGTGATGTATGGAAATGGCCAGGAAGGCCTACAAATAAACAAATCGTAAATCTTAACACTTATTGGCTCACATTCGGCAGGACAGAAAAATATAGAGCGCCACAACTACCAGTTAACTATAGACTGAGATCAAACAATATTGTGCGCATTGAAGGAAAAGGGGGGGGGNNNNGGGGGGGAATGAATTTACAACGTTATCTGGACTAAAGCCTGCCATCGCCACCACTGACTGGCCCAGAGTGGTAAAATCCTCAGACCCTCCCACGATGTGTTTGGGTTAAGGTTAGGGGCCAGTACGGACCACGATTAGGCTTTGGGTCAGTCGCTACACCCGAAAGTCCCTGGACAAGTTCGGGATTCCTTCAGAGGTGCCTCAAACTCAACCACCTCACTGCGGCCTTCAGCCTAAACTAAGCGCATGTCTTTGGAGAGTACCCGAATTCTGCTGTTCAGGTACAGAGCTCTGCTGGGGGACTCTTCTTTCTAGTTCTTGATCTAGGGATCAGGGCAGGGCTAGGAGAGAGAAACACGTCTCATTCATGAGAATTTTTTTCCCTCTAACCCAACCCCATACTCTGCCCTTAACCCGAATTCAAGGACTAGACTAGAAGGGAATGTCCCGAGGTACTGCTAACTGTAAAAGTATAAGGTAAACCATGCCATATAATGAGTTCATCTACAAGTTTGTCAACTAGTCTAGGCCTATGGTGCAGCTACCAGCATTGAAATCCGACCGCCATTGTGTAATACGTCACTAGCGTATAGAACGTCACTAAACGTAATTACTTATTGTTGTCCATGCAGTATACCATTAAATTGCGAGTCTTTTGGTTCAAAGGAACTTCCCGAAAATAATCTTCCTCTTCAAATGCCATCATGTCAAATTACGTAGGACTAGTCTACCATTTCTGGACAGGCTATCATAAAAAAACACCACCTTTCAAAGTCGGAAAACTTAACGAATTTGAACGGAACTGAAATGAAATTTAAAGCAGAGTAACAGATGAATTCGTTATTGTGTTGTACTTGTTGTTGTTGCTGCTGTACTTGTTGTTGTTTGTTGTTGTTATTGCTACTGCTGCTCAGTTTCTCTGGGTATTCCAGGCATCGTGGCCATTTTAACACTGCACCCAGAACTGTTGTGTTATCCCAGTATAAAACGACGATTTAAGTCGGATGGATGAAAGAATTACAAATGAAAGATTGCTTGAATGTATCAATTACCGAATGAATGAATGGCCCATGTTTTCTCTTGTCAACAATACGGTAAGAGATAGATTCTGTAGTAGCCCTTTAATGTCAAGCGGTGAAAATTTGGATTTTTACCTGCAGTCTGTAGAGGAAACAAACTGATCGCCATCAATATCAATCTCTAGTCAAAGCCGGCTCGAAATGTCTGTACAGTCATGGTTTTATTCCGTCCCTGTCACCTTCCAAACTCACCCTGCACAATAAGAAAAGTCAAGCCTACACCAATATTTCTGTTTTCGCCTGTGGCTGGGGTTTGTTTAAAGTCGTTATCCACTTCATCGTAATTTCAACATTTTTGAGACAATAATGTACTGATATGTACAGGCTGATCTTTTAATTGGTTTATTTTTGTTCATGTTCCCATGCAGTCAGTTTAGTGTCTCTAATTCTAAATTTACTTTTGTAGAAGTAAAGTATAGCTGCTGGAAACTGAAATCAAAACCTGCAGACAATCCAGTAAACACACATAGTAAGTCCACTGGGAACACTCACGCTTTGTAATGTCCTTTCCCAATAAACGTGTCCCTATGTGGATTCAAATAAACCTCGTGAAGGATGCCATATGGGATCCATGTGGAGCTTTGCTTATGAGCAAACCAAGGCTTCCTGCTGGACTGTACAGAAAATGCTTAAAAGTGGAGGTGCACTAGCATGCCTGTTCACAAGGGAAAACCATTGAGCGGGAGGGAGGAAGGGTGGAGGGGAGAGGGGGAGTTGTGTAATCCTATATCAGATAGGCTTGCCTATTCCAGACATGAAAAGCCACATGAGTTTCCAGAGATGAAAAGCCATGTGAGTCTCAACTGGAACCCTGACTGATACTGTGTTTTTTAGATGAACATTCTTAAGATCAACCAGATTCAAAAACATGTATAGCATAATGTATAGGAATATGGATACTCCCCACAAACACATTTAAGAAGACAACTTCATAAACAAAGCAACACAAAATCTTCAAAGTGATGAAGATAGTAAGATCTTTATTTCGAATATTGTTGCATTAAAATTTTACACAACTTTCGACACATATGAGAAAAGAAAAACCACAGAACTACTATGTGTTAACATTTAAAGCCTAACCTACTTTTTAAACAACCAGAAATTTTTGTAATTGTCCCCCATTATTTTGGTGAACAAGGGTAGTGGACAAGCTGGCAACTATGAACATTTCAGTCTTATTCTGCCCAATTCACAAGGGGTCAGATTTTTGCAACAATTTTGATTGAAAATTCACTCTACATGCAGAATTGCAGCATTACAGCTTTTAAAGTTTTCCACAATGGCGAAAGTTCCAGGTCCAAATATTTGTGACAAAATTAGGATATGGTTAAGACCACAGGAAGATGTGGCACTCTACCAACGTGACAGTTCTAACAGGGGGATTCCATAAATATTAAATTTGTCCATCTATGGCCAAAAGGAAAAACAAAACATTCAATCCGACTCCCAATACTAACCCAACTGAGTTTCACTGGGCAGTTAGAGGTAACACAACGGAATGTTGGGAGGAGAATAAATAATCTAACACGGCTAAAAATGTGATATTACAGTATTATGGACATCAAAAAGGAACTGAAAACGGGCAGACATGTGGGTGATGTAGTGTACTAAGGTTATGATGTTACTCTTATCTGTCCCAACACTGCGAACTTGCCAGTTTGCACAGGCTGAAGACAGTGTGTGTGACGACAATAACACAGTCCTTTCCAAAACATGGCCGTGGAGATTACGCTCACAACGTTGGGGCTCTATAACAGTGAAAACAAGAATGGCTTTGTGGAGTGAAACACAATGAAAGTGAACTATTTAACACAATAACTTCAGGTTTATGCCAAGTTTGGTCCACTTTTCTTAAATAAATGTGCATATCATTTTTGAAAACTAGACTATTATAAATGTACTTCCCAATTTTTATCTGTTTGTGGAGCATTTTTTTTTGTTACCAAAAACCCAATACAAACCATCTTCACTTTATGTCTAGTGCTTTCATTTATTCTGGTGCCAAGAGAAAAGTAATGCTGGAAGTTACAATTGTTGTGAAACTTTCCACGTATAACATTAGACCAAATTAAAATGACCCCTTCTTCCACCCCTAACAGAGATTCTCAACAAAGACACAATAAAGTCATATGTGTTTCCTTCATTACAAAACTCACCATTCTGTGTAAATATTGCAAGTTTGAGTAAATGGAACATAGTCTGTAAAGAAAATAACAAGGTGAATCTAAATTCATATTTTGTATATTTTTTTTTTCTGTAAAAAAAAAAAAAAAAAAAAAGGGGGGNNNNGAAAATCTTGATTATTATGAGTCTGTACACCAAACAACCAACTGGGTCAAAAAAAAACAACAAATAGATAAAATAACATATGTTGATGCATGATAATGTTCCTGCTTGCTAGGACAAGAGCATCATATACAAAATATAAAAGCCAAAGTAAACATTATGATACAAATCAATGTATTTCTTTGTCCCAAATAACCTTGATGTGTTGTCTCTCACTCTTGTACAGCTCCTGACACGCTACACACTGACTTGCCTACATGTGAAAATATATTGTGTTTTTTAAAAAAAAAAGTATTGACTACAAATATGCAGTTACACACCTGCTACTCCCACTGGGGCATATGCGTACACTTGATTTTCCCCAACCCAAACTGCAGGGCAGGCAGGCCTAGGCGTGTTGCACTTCATGACACTAGCCACTCAACATTTAAACACCAAGTTAACGACACTGGCAGAACAATGTATCATGGACACTCAAGAGTACGAACATAATTAACTTCATTTTGGTAGCGCACAGGGTTAAGAACTTTGAATGGGTACCAAGAAATGATGAAATACACAGACAGAAAGGAGAAAAAAGAAAAAAAATGAACATTCAGGATGACTGTGTCTATGTAATGATTACAACTGACTGAAAAACACCATGGAAAGCCTAGGGAAATTAAGAAAGAAAGAAATGTGAAAATGCAATTATTTTTTTGTGTTTCATAGCACAATGAGAAATCGGGTGGGGGAAGGGATAGCAAAGGGATAAGTAACACTTTGCCCAATCTGTTAATTTTTTCCTGGAACAACATGAATTATGCCCCTTCGTTCCCAGATCAGTGCTCTCCCTTGCCATGGTCATACTGGCTAGTTACTGTGTTCACAACAGTTTTTTAAACCCCCATGCAGAATATGTGCACAAGTTAATACCACTGAACAATAACAGGGATAAGAAAAAGACATGACTGGCATGGTCATTAAAAATTATCACCTCTGGTCAAAATTAAAAACAAACTATGTGAAACATTACCATTAGACATCATCATCATCATATGACTCAAATACTCACAACAAGATGCATGTGATTTCTTTTTGTTCCAAAGGGCAATCTCGACTTGACCATAAAAACCCTACTCCCTATAAGCTGTCAAAGGTTCAATTTTTGTTACCAAATTTCAAAAAGTTTAGTTAGGTAGAATGAGTATATCAAGAAATTGAGGAAAGTGTGAAGCTTTTCAAGTTTTCTGTAATGTTTCACATTGAACTTCACATCAAACTTGCACAGACTTGAAAAAAAAGAAGAAAAAAATTAGAACTGCATAGTGTGTGACCAAATGGCCATCTAAAACACAGATTTGGACCACAAGGTGGACCAGAACCGCAAGTTGTGCACTCTACCACACGACCACTAGTCTATGAACATGGAGAAACACAGGTATTGAAGATTATAGTAGAACATCTAGAACACTTGACTCTCATTTCCCCTGCATACAGTGCAAGATGCTACACAGTCATTTGTGCTATTGTTAAAATGTTCTTTGTAACAGTCTGGGTCATACTATATATCGTTCTTGCAATAAAGATCTGAAGTTTTCATTCATACCGTGACATTCTGACACATAAAAATGAGAACATTTCATTTGACAAGAAGAGAAGATGGGGAACAATTCTGCAAATATTTATTGTAGATTGCCTCTGATTGTCCCCTGATAGTTTTGTCGTCAGCCCTTCCAAACAACGAGGAATGAGAAGTAGCCCCCATGTACACAATACAATGTATCAGTCAGATTCTAACTTCATGCGTACTTACAATTAAAAATTATCTTCAGTTTTTCAGAAATCCCTGTGGGCAAACCATACCTATACATTATCGTCATTTCATCTCCTACAGATCACCATTGATCCCCAACTGGCCCTCAACTCTGATCACAGTCAATCCCTCCCCCACTACTAAGCTCTTCATACAAACCATGCCATATATAGATGACCACTCCATCCAGTCCAGACTCAATTCTATTCTACTGAGCATATCAGTTGCTTTCAAACACCATATCCTGCCCCATTCAACAATATAAAAAATACACACCCACACAAATATTTGCCAGTCTCACAAACATCAATTTTCCATCACTATCGCTATAACACAATGACCCACTCTGACAGCTGTTGTTAAATCACGGCCTACACTGCAGGCGCATTTCGAGTTTTCTGGCTCTCAAACCTCTGTAACAACAACTATGACCTTGTAAACAGTCAGGTCCTTAATAGTAAGTCTCTCTCTCCACAAAACCTCCTGGGTTTCTCCTGAGTATAAACTTGCGGCATTCATCATAAATGAAGATGGCTAAGCTGTATGGGAGGGCAACCAGCCACCACGTGAACCTGTGCGAGAGACAAGTCAGGAATATTTTGTTAAGAGAAGAAATATATATCTAGAGAGAGAGAGAGCTTGGATAACTCCAGGAGAATGCCAAATCAGTTACACTAATTTCTGAAAAGCTCTAATTGTACAGCTACCAGTCTCTGTTTACATGTATAAAGAATTAATTCATCAATACTGAATAAATTACTTAGAAACAACCAAAATTAAATGCTGCCTATTCAAGGCTTTTCAGAAATTAGGATAACTGATCTGGCATTCTCCTGGAATTGCCCATTATAGATGCAAGGAAAAAAAGTCCACAGACATTTGGGAGCAGTTACTGTAACTGTGTTGCAGCAATGCATTTCTCAACAAACCATCTATAAAAAGAAAATAACTTCTTTCATTAAGTGTAAATTGCGATGTATTTAAATTTCTTACAACCTGAAACTCTAATTACCTAGTATCTGCAAGACTACTGGCTTCAGCAGTTTTCAAATCAGTTAATAGCTTTGTCTAGTAGATTGTAAAAAAACACTGCATACCTGAGGGGCTGCATACGTAGACCCTTGTCCAAGCCTGGGCAGTAGCATAGGAATGCAGCCAGGGCAGTCTCAAAGAAGAGACCAAAGGTCAGACGATGATTCCTGCACAAGGAGAGAAGAGAAGAGTTACCTTACATAAACACTACACACCACAAAAAGGCTGTTTATAATATTCAAATAAGTCACATGATGACCATACTCTCATTCCTCATATGGGAAGAGGGCGAGCATTTAGATCAGAGCTTTTGAAAACGTAAATGAGGGCAGATGCCCCTAGATAATGAAATTACTGTGACGCTGTCTTATTCACAATGCTTGATTACAGCTGCCTGCCACAACATTCTATGTTCTTTCTCTTTGTTATTTTAAGCTGTCAGTGTATCATATCCCCACATATGACAAATGTTGACCCATTACCTACTACACATTTTGAACTTGTATCACTCACACCAGAGTTTGCCACAATGTGGATTTCAACTTGCTTTCAAATCTTAAGTTACACTAAAAATTCTTCACTAAAAAGAGTTTGCAAGCATCACTTCAGCAAATAACCAACAAGACTAACTTTCTGCTTTCCTCAAACCATAATTTCTGGCTCAGGCACAAACAGCTTCTTGTCCCAAGCTGATTTTTTCCCGTTCAAAATTTATTCATCATTTTTGCCAGCCCCATAAGGCTCTTTCTAAAATTTCAATCATACTTGTAATTGATTTAGGTAGTGGAGTTAATCCCTGTGGCATGAGTCAGGAAATACCTGATGGAAGGAGGAGAAAAGTGACGACCAAATCAGTCTAGCTACTTACTTCATGCCCTGCTGGAAAAGTGAGAGACGTCTGGTCTTACAAATAATTAGATCAGCCCACTGCACGATCACAATGGACACAAAGAAGGCAGTGTGACATGTGTACTCCAACTTCTTGCGCTGGGCGTAGGTCTGAAAACAAAACAACACAATTCTGCATTTAACACATTATATATTTAAACATCTCTCTTGACAAAAGAGAAGATAGTGGCCAGGTCACTGACTCAAGAGATGTCAACTAAAAAAGCTTGAACTTGCTTAACGATTTTTCCCCACACAGAGCATGTTGAAAAAACAAATTTACATCCGCATTGTTCAGACACAATATAAAGTACATCACCACGTTGTAATGCGATGTCAATGATCATCCGCAAAGTGTTGAGAAAAAGGAGAGTAAACTGTCAAAGCCAACTGGTGAGGAGGTGGAAAAGTGTTAAAAACTATCCCAATACCAGGGTGACATTTTTTAACTTCTGTGTCTTGATATTTCCGCAAAACTTGGAAATTTAGCATTTCCTAGAAAAACAGTGAATTCGATGTCAAATAAAGAGTTGTACATTTACAAGTTACATTCTATCTGGTGATTAATTTCCGAAACGTACCATCTGCTCTAGTAATTCTGTCTGATCAGGATCCAAACCTGTCAATACTGGGTATATAACAGTGGTGTCCAAATAAGAAATCTTGGCGTTTTTCAGACAATCTAAATGCTGTTCCCTCATCAAACTCATCATACAAAAATGTCAAGATTTTTACTCCATGACTGAAGTCAACACTATGGAACAAGTAATTTGCCTCGAACATTCCTCTTTTTCATATTTCATTGGGTTTTCTCAGATTCTTTTTTAACCCATTTAGTTCAAGATTCAAGGTCCTTATTAGCCATAACATAAACTCCAAGAAATCAAAGGCAGTGCGGACAGAGGGAGGTAATACTGATTAAAACTTCTTTATAATTACACATTGGTTGATTTTTTACAGAAGATTTTATTCTTTTCAAGAACTAAGACAGAATTCTAATCATTATCATGGTACAAGGGTGATAGCAACTGATGTAAAATTTCAGACATGATTAACATATGGGTCTCTGATTTAAACAGAAGTAGTTCTGCCATTTGTTTTTATTCACTCACTTATTAAACTGCACTTTTTCTTAACCATTTACCGGCCATAGTCGCCGGGCGTCGCCTCTATCGATTACCGTCCACAGTCGCCGCGCGTCGCCGATTTTACTTGTTCCGTTGTCAAGAACCAACGGCATTTTTAAACACCGCTGTATGGAATACAAATTGCGGATTTTGAAAGTACGAAAAACGAACTTCCTAACAGTCCTTGTTTGATTGAAATCGGACGTGTGGTTGCTTTTTGAGCGAAGTTTGAAGTGAAGTAATTATTTCATGATCATCTGAGGTGATGGATGAAGGTTTACGTCTATTTCGTGAGGCAACAGGCCAAATCTATGATGGAGATATGCACGATTTGGACGAATTACGCGACTTATAGATGAAAATGAGAGTGATGTAGAGGTTCCTGTGGTGAATTTCGAAAGTAGTGATGATGCCCATAGTGACAGTGGTGATAGGCCTAGTGACTCAGAGGAGGACAATCATTCTGAAGCTAGTGCTGATGAGGAAGATCCCAGAACCAGAGCTAGACTTGCTCATGGCTGGACTGGTAACACTAATGATTTTACCACTGATACCTTATGAATTTGGCTATGAA
This sequence comes from Ellobium chinense, assembly GCA_033807755.1. Classification (NCBI taxonomy): domain Eukaryota; kingdom Metazoa; phylum Mollusca; class Gastropoda; order Ellobiida; family Ellobiidae; genus Ellobium; species Ellobium chinense. The sequence goes on along the minus strand of JAWQUT010000185.1, from coordinate 809,537 downwards.
ACAGAATGTCAGCATCAATTTATTTCTCCTCTTTTATGCAAAGTTTAAAGTGTGTGCAATGAATAGTTTTTTTTTTATAAAATTTAAAAAATGTGTACTCTAGTTTTGTCAAGAGTTACTTCCCTTTAGGTGGAATTTGGCACTGGGCCATAGGCCCGGGCCATTGCAGGTAAATGGTTAAACATGGTTTTCCATTGTCTGAAAATTTCTGGCCAGAAAATATTTCTGTGGAGAACTCACCCACTCCTGTCCATAAGAATCCTCCAAGTCATTGATACCCAGTGAGTCCCATTCCTTACGGAGACCCAGCAGACGGGACATCCAAAACCCGTTTTCACCCATTATGACAAAGTAAGTGAAGAATCCAGCACTAGCCTGAATCATACCAATCTGACCATAGGCCATACTGATCAGTCTGTAGAATAAGACAAATCATGAGTTGTATAAGCAGTCCATGAACTGATGAACTAAATACTGTGACAATGAAATATAATAATAAACAAAAGTTGCACAACCGAAATACACAAGTTCATCAAACTTGCGGGGACAAGTACTGTTTCGTGCTGAAGCAGATATCTTTCAATTAAGCCAACACATTACTATTTAAAGAGATGTATTCTGCAGATTCCTTGGAAAGGGAATGAATGTCAGATGTTAAACCCTCCATCCCCCCCTCCGCAACCTCCATGAAGCCTGCTCAGTATTTAAACCAGAGCTTTCCAGCTGTCTCCATATTCACTTCTTGTATTCATAACATAGCCAAATATCACACTTCTCCCACCTCAAAACAAATTTTAAGATGAAAAAAAAACAAAAACACTTGCACAGGGCAAACCTGCATAGGTTACATCTTCTGTTTAAATTCCAAATGAAATAAGGCAATGCATACCTTTCATTGACCAGCTTGTCTGTTAGGGGGTTACGTGGCATACGCTTCATGATGTCAAGCTCAGCCTGTTCGTAAGCCAGGGAGATAGCGGGAACCATGTCAGTGCCAAGATCAATACACAAGATGGTGATGGTGCCAAGTGGGAGGGGAATGTCTGCAATGATGAAGAGCAAGAAGGGGGAGATCTCAGGAATGTTGGAGGTCAAGGTGTAGGCGATCGACTTCTTCAAGTTGTCGAAGATCAGACGTCCTTCCTCAACACCCGTCACAATGGATGCAAAGTTGTCGTCCAGCAGAATCATGTCTGCGGCTTGTTTGCTCACGTCACTACCAGCAATACCCATAGCAACACCTGGAAGACAAATCAGAAGAAATTTCGACAATTAAGAATGCAATCTGTAAGACTTATGTCCATGCTATGCTTGCACATTCACATAATATTGATGCAAACAACGCACTGGTCATTGTGAACAAGATATTAATCATCCTAACTTATAGATCTGTATGAGTAAACAAAACTTTGAAGACAAACATCCTCCTTGATATCTAGTAACTGCCTTCTTATCAGTAAGGTAAAAACATATCACAAAATCAAAGAAACTCTACTGACTTTGAATTCTCAAACCTCAGAATCTCTGCCCTCGTTCAAAAGGTGAAAAATTACCTGGTATAATAATATGTACATGACAAACAAACAATCTAACACTGCATAGCACAAGAAGTCAAGGTTAGCTAAAATCCTATAATCTCCACAGTAAAGCAGCTCAAAACAAAATACTGCACTCACCAATATCAGCTTTCTTGAGGGCAGGGGAGTCATTGACACCATCACCTGTGACGGCCACAATCTGTCCCTGTCTCTGGCAACCCTCCACAATGATCAGTTTCTGCTGGGGTGAAGTTCTGGCAAACACAATCTCAGCATGGTTGATCAAGATCTCGTCAATCTGGGCTGGGGTCATGTCTCTGAGGTCACCTCCATGGATCACAGCTGCCTTGGCCTCTCTATAAGTGATATAAGATTCTAATTACAGTTATGTCTATTTCCCAAGGAAAATGCTAAGGATTTTAAACTGAATAGATCATGCACATATATATAAATCATTAGCCCCAGAACATTTCTGTCTATTTCATTTTGTGTGATTACAAGAAAAATGGGAAAAAATGAATACATTTGAAGGACTCATTTTATTTCTATACTTTTTTGTAACAAGGCTTGTATCTACAATGGGTCTCTATTCCTCAAAGCCAATTTTCTTTCATGTATATGAAAACTGTACGGTGATAAATGGGACAGGCAAGAATCTCAACAGTGCCAAATAATGAGTAAGGAAAAAACGTTCTGAGGCTAATGAAATGCTGGCGTCATTTAAATACATTCTCAATAACCTGTAGTCCATGATGATGTCTACGTAGGTCAAGTAACATTAATTAAATCACATGTCATACAATCGTCATACAATATGCAACAAAAGAATCCAATGAATAAAAAAAAGAAGAAAAATGCTGCTCTCACTCTCTGTTCTCCGTGTTTATGGCTGTTGGTCAATCAGAAATTAAGCTGGCAGAGACATTCTCAACTTACAAGAATTGCTGTCTGCACCTCTGGGATAACATCATGAAGTCCATGACATCAACACTCTTGGAATCTTAGAAAAATGACTGACATTTCATAAGCATATCCTAGGCTCTGGAAAGGATCTCTATAGGTGGACTCTACATTTACCGAAGTTATTGTCTACAAACTGAGCATGTCTTCTCTCTCACCTTGGGTCAACTTCTTCCACAGGGATGCCCCTCTCTGCGGCAATATCCTCAACTGTCTTGCTGCCCTCAGAAATGATTCCGACACCCTTGGCAATGGCCTTGGCAGTGATTGGATGATCTCCTGTCACCATGATAACCTGCACAGTAGATATATTTCTTTTTTATAAACACAAGTCAAGATCATTTCTGAGACTCAAGATAACTGTACAGCATCCGGATTTGTTCTACATTAATTTTTCTTTGTGAACAGAAGATAACAACAACAAAAAATAATGATAAATAATTACAATGAAGGTCTTTCTTTACAGTTTCGTAGCCCACCCTGTGATGAACCCTCAAATCTGCATTTATCTGGCCTCTGTGCCATGTTCTGCTCCATGACTTACCAAGTTTTACAAAACACCAGTAACAATGATGAAAGCTGCACTAGGACTTCCTGGAATATGGGCATCACTGCATTACACATGGCATGAGACTGCTGACTACTTTTCATTGCTTACCTTAATACCAGCACTCCTGCATTTGCCTACAGCGTCAGGTACAGCCGCTCTGGGTGGATCAATCATGGACATGAGACCAACGAATCGGAGACCAGTAAGGGGGAAGTTGGGACCATCAGGGTCAAACTCATAGTTGGGTGGGAACTCCTCGGTGGGCAATAAGTAGTCACAGAATCCTGTGAATGGAGAGTTTACACACATACAAAACATGCTGAACAAAGACAAAAGCCATTCCTGTAATGTTAAGTTAGCTATAGTACTAACCTGAACAGTGCAAGGGTGGTGTCAAGAGTTACCTACCCTACAAGAATGACAGGTGCCAGTCAAGACTCAAGATATTAGAAAACTCGGTACACCAAGGGGAAAAAAAAAAAATGTGACTAAAATCTAAGGTAAAGCTGTCTCAGTAAATGTAACAACATATGTGTTTCTTTGTGCACTGATATTCTTAGCCTTTCCACGTTAGCTAAAAGAATTACAGGCACCACTCAAGAATTAGGAAACTGGAGAACTCATGACATAAAATTACATGACCCAAGATAGCAAGACCAAATAATGAAGGGAGGTGAAACTGCTGGCAACAACTGTGAAACCTACCCAACACTCTCTCTCCAAGACCTCCCAGCTCCAGATATGCAGAATTGAAAGCTTCCCGGAAGTTGTCATCCAGAGGCTGGTCCTTGCCGTGCATGAGAATGGTAGAACAACGGTCCATGATTCTCTCAGGAGCTCCCTTCATCACAAGGATGTAGCGGGGGTCATTGGGATCCTCAGTCTCATGGATGGATACCTGTGGAGACAAACTAGCATTTAACCCCTTGGCTACATATGATGTACATCTACCACCTAAACCTTTGGCCTAAACAGTGCCTGGAAATTGCATTTACATGCTGCATCCGGCGTATCCCCCATGTCTTATTTTCTATGTAATGAACCATTTTCACTTACAAGAGAGAAAAATAGCCATAATCCTCCTAAAGTCACATTGAAGCGCCATAAAACCCTGACTCATACAGACTACTCAGCTCATGATAATTTGGTGACATGGCAGACAGGCTAAGAGGAGTGTTTCAATGATTTAACAATTTGGGATAATTTTGCCTTAAATTTAGTTTTTCAGAAATGGGTTAAAATGGAACTTAAACATCTCATCCATTACAAGGTAATATTACCAAACAGATTGCCCATTTTCTAGCGTCACTCACTCCACCACAGAAAATTTAAAAATGTCTTTGCTTATACTTATTCACTGCGTATTACTTTACATTTCAAATATATCTGCATGTGAATATTAAATGTGGTATTGTGTTGTACATAATGACATCTCCTCTTCTACATGTCCCTCATATACCAAGCTATTTGGTAAGATTTTCTAGGAACTGCATATATATTCTGAAGTTTGTCAGACCACCAACCTGATACTTGTTGGTAGAGTTGAATGGAATTTCAGAAATCTTCTTGTTGCGGCGACGGAATTCAGTAACATTTCCAATAGAAAGTTCCACACATTTCAGCAGAGCAGACTCTGAGGCGTCTCCGTTACATTCCCTACAAGATTACAAAGTGAAGTCTATTACCACCTCTAGCATTGTAAATAAATCACACCTTGCCTGTCAAATCAACACACATGTATTTTGCTTGCCATGACCAAATCTTTTAGTGCACAATACTTTCTTCATCAATAAATAATGCACACGTTAAGAACAATCACTCAAGATTGCTGATTATGACATTCTATGTGAAGACCACTGAGGCACAAAAAAGTTAAGACAAACACAGTAAAATTATATTCCATTCTGAGTTTTACATCAGTACAGAGAACTCTGACATTCCTGCATTTCTAATTACAGTAAATGTAACCAGCAATGAACTAAATTTTAATCTGCAAACAAATACCAACATTCCAGCGCATATAAATCTTGCTAATACTCCCAGTTGAAGGAAATTAAAAATAACCAGTTGAGATTGGTAAATTCTACATTACTCCTCACTACAGACATCCAAGACATTTCGCTTGACTCACCTCTTGAGGACAGGTACATTTTCTTGTCCAACCTTGAACTCAGCTCTGTTACACAACATAGAAATACGAGCAAGTCCCATCCAGGTCTGGTCATTACGAGAGTACGAAGCATCTGAAATTGGACCAGACAATAGACACGTAAGTTTTCTTAAGTTTCATGCACAAATTTAGAATTGACAACTGGAATGTGATACAACATGATATATATGTATGCCAAACATATTTATACACTATCTATAGTTTACAAGCATTTCATTTCTCAGGCTGTAAAATTAATCATTACTGCATCATGAACATAATACAGCCTGGGACTACTCAAAAAGGAATCTCAACAAAGATGGATAGATGAAGTTGAAAATATGCAAAAACCACTATAAAAGTGCAAAGACTGAAAATGACAAAGACGCAAAATGTCTAGTGTGACAGGTTGCTAATGATTATGATCTTCATCCTCCTCCTTCCTCCCACTAAAAACTTATATCAAAAACTAGTATTACAAGTCCTTGTTCTTGAACAAATCAATTTACATAAAATCAATAACAATATTATGTTACAAACATCACTGTATTCATACAAGACAAGATATTGTTTGCTCCCATGTAAGACTGTAGAAGAACTAGATAAACTGACTACATACTGGACTGGTCTTCACTGGTGTCAGCTTCAACAATACGTCCATCAAACCACATGTGGGCAACAGTCATCCTGTTCTGGGTCAGAGTTCCAGTCTTATCAGAACAGATGGTGGAGGTGGATCCCAGAGTCTCCACAGCTTCCAAGTTCTTCACCAGGCAGTTCTTCTTGGCCATACGTTTGGCAGTCAGGGTCAGACACACCTGGTAGGTGAAATGTCAAAATCTGGTGACAACTTGTTAAAACTTGGTGAAAGATTCTGAGCACATGATGCAGAGTGAATAAGTATACATGAAATACAGTTTGTAGCCCATTATCAACAAAAAACATGTCACTTCCCAATTAGTTCAAATGACACTGGTATTAGAATATCCTTCGGATTCCCAAAGCACAATTTATTTTCTGACTATGCCCAAGATAGTATGGTGAGGGCGGTATGCAGTTATCTATGATAAGCATAAGAGTCTCAATCAATAACAAGTCATTTTATCATTCTTTCAACTTGCTCCTTAAAAAATGTGCTATTTTGCATGATTTCATTTTGTCTTCCCAAAATTTTCAGCATTCTGCCATCTCTAGTTTTCAAGTGTCACCTCACTATCAAGTTAATATTCAGTCTGCCTTGAATGTGTCCGGCTGTGAAACATTCCTTGCCATACTCAACACACAAAGCTGAATATTCTGAACCACTTACAGTGACAGTAGCCAGGAGACCCTCAGGTACATTGGCCACAATGATACCAATCAAGAAGATGACAGCGTCCAGCCAGAAGTAGCCCAGGATGAAAGCAATGACGAAGAAGGTCACACCCAAGAACACAGCCACGCCAGTGATGATGTGGATGAAATGAGCAATCTCCTTGGCAATTGGGGTCTCTCCCACTTCCAGACCAGAGGCCAAGTTGGCAATACGCCCCATCACAGACTGGTCACCAATCTTCACAACAATACCACGAGCAGTTCCTGGAAGAAGGGTGAAAAACATCAGCTGAGTGACATTCAATCCCTTGAGGGCGGGCTCTCAATGTACTGTCCAAGAAATTCTTTGGTGTGTGAGAGTCCATCAGTTTTATTGGGACAGAAATGAAAGAAACTGCTTACCTTTTCACTTTACTTGATTGTTGACACTAGTTCTATTCCTTCTTTCAAAAAACTTAATTATGTCGAGGAAATTGAGATTATAAAACTTATGCATGATTCACATTTCAAAGCACAAGAAGATAAAAATGTCCCACGGTTATTTTTCATCTTGGAGTTGTAATGGGGACTCACAAAATTAAGAGACTAGTATTAATTTTCTTTTGTAAGAATACTCTAACCATCATTCATGAAAAGAATCAAATAATCTTTGGTAGCCTCCTGGGCCAAAGCATAATTGTAGACAAAAAGATATAAATGAACAAAAAAAAAGATAATCAAATAACAGGCCTAAACAACAAACCTTCGACAGCATTGGTGGAGAAGAAAGCCAGATTTCTCGTTTCCAAGGGGTTCTCATGAGTAAATTCAGGGGTCCGAGTCTGTGGTTCAGATTCTCCAGTCAGGGAAGAATTGTCCACCTGTTATGTCAAAATCAGTGTATATGTAACAAACATTACAATATATCACTCCACTAAGTGCTGTTGTGCGTGTGCATGCATGCATAATTTTAAAAATTCAATCTTTTGGCTGAAAAGGTAGCAACATTTTCTTAAAAACTGGTCAGGATCAAACCTGGTTCATTATGTATTTGTTTACAAATCTAATGTTTTCACACAAAAAGGTTTATCTTTGCCAAAACTGTTTGTGACCAAAATGGTTCTGTTTGAAATTAGCTCTTTGCTTCATCAAAATTCTTGTCTAATTTCTGTTACAATACCTAAGAGCATTCAAAGTTTTGCAGATATATTCCTTTGACACGAGTATAGACATATAGGTCATGAATGTGCAAACAACTCATTTTTGGGGGGAAAACCCACATAATCTGTTTTGTTGGAAGATGTTAGAAAAAAAACAAGCTACCTCAAAGAAATGTCTCAAACATGCGTATCTTTCTCTTCTCACCTTAAATCCATGCGCAGAGATCACTCTGATATCAGCAGGAACACGGTCACCAAACTTGACTTCCACAATGTCACCCATGCACAGTTCTTCTGCCCGCACACTGAGTTTCTCGCCTCCTCGGACTACAATAGCGTACTGAAATACAAGAAGTTGAGACCGCATGAAATATACAACAAATATAGGCAAGACCAGGGACTGAGGGATGCTACTCACTTTTCATCAAAGTCTCTAAACTTTCTGCGATTTCATATTATATAGTACTGATAACTTCCATAACACAAAAGGATTAACCTGTCAGTGCTTACATGCTCTATATAACAATACCATATCTGTAGGAAAAGTGTCTGAGGCAAGCAAATAAAGAGACAAGAAAAAAAATACAAAATATTTTCACATTGGGATCCCCATCCAAGCAGTGTTTTGGGCTGGTGCAAACTGGCATGCTCGGAAAGACATTTGGCACATTTCTCTGAAATCTTTGAAAAAAAGGGTATCTCTGAAATTCGGATCATTCTACATTACCCTGATTTCTAAAGCCTCTCCTGAAACTGAAATCCACACATCATTTCACACCCAGTATATTCTTTGTTCCTCATTATTGGGTACTACCAGTAATTAAACTGTGTGAACACATCTTGCACATGCATACAATGTGACAACAGTTTGTTTTCAATCAATAGTAAGATTTGAAGATTCTATCATATCACATCAGGTATGTCCAAGTTGTAAACACAATGACTGGCTCTTTTACTTCTAATGATCACAGAAGTAACATTTATTGCAAATGAAGGCTCATTTTGTTAAAATTGTTAAAAAGTTAAAATGTTAACTTTACTGTCGGTGATGATTACAATATATATTTTCTCAGCATGACCAGTCACTTAGAGTAAGGCTGAAAAGGCAACAAATCCTGACCTGTGGCACCATGTTCTTGAAGGAATCCATGATACGAGAACTCTTTGCTTCCTGATAGTATGAGAAACATCCTGTGACCACGACGACAGCTGTCAACACAATTCCGAGGTACAACTGTTGTAGGAGAGAAGAAAGAGGCAACATGCAAAAACAGGTTTATCATTGAAACACAATACATGTGTCGGTCTCGCCAGTTTGAAGAATTTGGTTAAAATTTTAAAAACAATATTTCCGCCTTCCTCCAATTCAGAAGGCAATGCATGTCAAATTGTGATCTTGCTCTTAATCAATTCAAATGTCAAAGTGCTCATTCTCGGTTACTCATTTCAGAGAATCAATTCCTAATTTCCTGAATGACACAATAATTCATATCAAACCATCTCATCACTTGGACACAATACTCTGGTATCCTCTAATGCCAATAATATACTCTGTCATCTTCTACACCCCCCCCCCCCCCCCCCCNTCCCCCACCAGGTTTTGATGGCTTTTGACTGCTACATGTTGTGCATATTGTGAACACCAACAGTGTACATACTACACCAGAATCTCTTTGTCGGCTTGTGAACTTCAGAATGCTAATACTTTTAAGTCAAATGAACCAATGTCCGACTTCTGCTAATATTAACGTTAGCAATAAAAAAACCAATAAAACTTTTTAAAAATCTTTTAACCCAACAAGATCCAATTAACAGACTAAACTCTATCACACACTACGATGGCATTCATCACTAGCAAATACTGCTGAAGAATCACTTTGCTAAAGGCAGTTTTATGAAAATGAGAGTTTCTTGCTTCTGCAGAACTGGACTCTGGCACTTACCAAGGTACTGCATTCAAGCACTGATCTGTCTCACTTTCCAAGACACTTGAAACAGAGAGCCTCACAAAGACAGCACTATCCAGACATAAATTTAAGTCTACAACTTACGTTATCACCAGGTGGGTCTTCATTCTGGCTAGCCTGGATGGAATAGGCAATATAACACAGGATGGCACCAATCCACAACAGAAGGGAAAAGCCGGTGAACAGCACCTTGCAAAACTTGACCCACTCTGGGGTCGTTTTGGGTGGCGTAAGCTCATTTGGTCCGTCTCGAAGGAGGATTTCCTTTGCTCTCTCTGGGGTGTGGCCCTGTGGTTAAAAGAAAAAGGGGTGGATAAATGGAAAACAATTCTTTATTGTGCATAACAAGGAAAATTCTACTGTAAAGAGTGAAATATCTGACAATTTTTAACTGACGATTTGCTAAACAAATCCTACTTCAGGGGATCAGCCACAAATCAGGTCACGACTCTTAATCATCCTATTGTTGCCAGATTTAAGTCCTTTCATACAGAAGCACCCAACTAACTGTGATCAGTCCACAAGCCCTTTGGATGACTACTGAATTCACAGAAAAACTGATTTCCGACTGATTCTTCAAGTTAAAAAAAAAAAATTTCAAACGAAACAAAATTTAAACCAACATCTAAAGTGTTCTCAAGGTCAAATCATTGAGCTTAGTGATAATTTTTGAAAGGCACATAATCAACTGATAAGTCAAACTGCAGGAGTGCAACAATTCTATAAATTAATCTTCTTATCACTGAATTTAAAGTTTTCTAGAGGTTCTATCATCAAATTTTAATTTTATGATTTACTCTAAATGTTCAGACAAGGTCATTTGTGACCTCTGGAGTACAAAACTCAAAACATAAATCTTTACAATTTCGCAAGGCCACGGCATTAAACAGACAAAGCATAGACGTCACAGCACAGGAAAAGTGGGTCAACATGACAACTGATATCTTTATAGAACGGTTACCAAAAAATGCGGTGAATAGAAAGAATTTTTCTGTCAAATCCTTACATCACGTCTCCAAAGCAGTGAATGCTCATTCCTAATACCTTAAGATCACGTTCGAAATGCATTAAAATTTTGAATACCCTGCAATCAACATCTATACAAGACATGAATACAATGGAAAGGAGACTAAAGTACCTAGTCTCTGAAAAAAGAAATGCACTAAAAATAATTCTATGCATTCAAGGTGCAGGCTGATGTAAAAAGAGACCCCATTATATGTTACTGATGCCCTTTTCAGATTTATATCTTGTTTACAAGCATCATTAAGTCAAAGGTGACTTTGGGGCGTAAAGGGTACACAGGGTCAAAGAGGCAGTAAAATGAGAGTTCAAAGGTCATATCAATGTCTGTAACTTCTAGTCTACTTTCAGTTTTACAGATTTTCTTTTTTTCATTCTATGAAATTACAGCTGATTGTATCTTGAACTTACTCCAGATAATCAATTAATTCTAAAATTACCATCACAGGAGATATATCATTCAGCCCGACACATAAAAAACTGCACTTGTCAAACTGCTTTTTTTTTTGTTCAAAGTCTGGGGGCTTAGTTAAAAGTACAGACAGAGGTATCACACTAGATCATTATAATAATATTTTAAATTGCAGACACAAGTGAACAACACGCTACATAATTCCTCCACAATATTCTCTCAAATTCACTTTCATCTCACGAAAAGGACCCCCTTTCAATTTCTGCATTCACAGATCCAACAGAGCTGCATTTTTTTAAGGGAAGGTGGTTAAAGTCTACCGATAAAGGGAAAATAGAACAAAGGAATACTGGAACCAATCCAAGCCCCCAACAACCACCTACAAATCTGACTCACTCCAGTTTCTGTCCAAACCACATAAACCCAGTGCACACAAAAAACGACAAGCTTGAAGCATTAGGCTCAGTTAAAAGGCAAATGGAATCACAGCATCTTTCATTGCCATGGAAGTAGCATAAACATCACTGCCCAGCACCAAGCGTATGAAGCAACATACAAAAAACATCAGACATGACAGTACTACATGGCCAGACTCAGGACATCTCACAAACATAAAGGGAACCATATGCCCAAGTCTCCTAGTATCATGCAATTCCCTCCCTCCCTCCCAAAGCCCCTTAATTTGACTAATATTTTCTTTTAAGGAATGTGGCAATGGGAGAGTCAATACATGTTTGCTCATCACAAAGACAGCACTTCTGGAATATGAGAGAGCAATCGACTGATCTAAATGACCGACACAGGTCATCACAGACCAAATTTTCAAACTAGTAACTTGGCCTGTTGAATTATCTACTATATACTCAGAACTTAAGATTCACTTCCAGTCACTTTGAACTCTAGAATGGCAATTTTCTATCCCTTCTATTGCTGATGCAACTTCATGCAAACATCTGAATTCTTGAACAGAATACCTGTCCTCAACCCCTTTTCCCACCCCATCCGCCACCTGGGATTAATGGTGCCATCTTTTCAGCCAAGTGGTTCTGACACACGGCCAATGAGTAAAATTCACGCATGTTCCCTTAACAAAAGAGAACTGAACAATGGCTGAGGGCATTCATTACACCCATAAAAGCTTGAATTTCTTTAGGCTCTTTCAACAGTGTAACTGCATTCATGAAGTTCAATACAAATGCACTGACATTGACAAACATGGAAAAAAGCAAGCTTGAAGCAGTAGACTCAGCACAACTCCATTGGCATCATTCCTTTCATTGCCATGGAAGTTTGTAAGCACATCACTGCCCACCACCAGAGCAAGCATGCTTAGAACATAACAGACACATAAACATTACTGTCCACCCACAAACGCAAACACATCCATAACATAATAAATGTCACTGCCCCTGCAAATATAAACATATAAAAAATAAATACACAAACATCACTGCCCGCCACCAAAGCAAACAATGAAAGACCAAAAGAAATAACAGGAAAAAAAAAAAAGCCTGAAGCTCTTCATATTGGGAAATTATTTTGGGGTTTGTTTGAAAGCAACTGAACAAAGCACCCACTTTTGGGTATTGTAAATACCACCAGAAACCAACCAGCCATTCAACCCTAAATGCAAACACATATGACAGGAAACTTGTAAAAACTCGGCACTCTATGGACCCAAACACAAGGGGGGGGNGGGGGGGGGGGGGCGCCCGCCGCCTCAACTGTGAAGAAACTAAGCGTTGCAAAATATACTGTATGCAAGTAGGCAGTTATAGTCTGACCCCACTGCAAATAATTATATATAAATTGCACTCACACCAAAACATGTCTATTCAGCATCAATTAGCATGACCCAACTGACTGACTGAATTAAATTTTCATGTTTAACTAAAGACGTCAAGGCTGACTGGTAACAATGTATTTATTTCCACTTACCCTCGCGTCTTTCAGTTATCCAGACAATGTCAATTTATGCCTAATCCAATCCCTGGCCTACATATGACAAGAGAAAAAAGTTCCACGGCCTAGCATGGAAGATCCCCAGGACTTTTTTTCTTCTCTCTTCAGCCATTCAATCCTCTTCACTCAATATTGATTTAGTAAGCAAACTCCGGCCACGGCACTCCACTTAATTGCTTCTTTCCTTCTCCTCAGTGGCTTCGTGAAGGGACTGAGTGTCAAGGTGACTTAAGGTCATCTGACTGAGTTTCATATACCTTGGCTTATGATGCCGTTATCCTGTCACTCAAAATCTCCTTTCCATCTCCCCTACCACTCAAGTAGAAAACTTTTCTTTCTCTTCAGAAACATATAATCATTTCTATATCTGTCCCTCATCATCTATATTACATCAAAGTCCTGGTCTCATCAGGAGTCATTAAGTTCCACCCCCTTCCAGCCCTCCTCCCAACTCCCTACAAGAGTCGGGGAAAAAGGCTATGATAAAAGTCCTGGCCACATCACATACATAAATGATGCACATCTCTTGAGGCAGGATGAACCATTCTATTATGCTAAATCAAACCTGGAAGGTTTGAAATTTGAAAAACACATGCATGGAAAGCAGCTCTAGACAACTATTCCTCACATACTGATTACAGGTCCTCAGTTTTGATACAACTTTGAATTTCAATATATATATGGTAACTGGGTTAACGAGGCTAAAACAATGTTAATTCACAACTGGTTCTCTCACTACATTTTACCACATCATGGTATTTTGTCTTTCCTCGATATACACATTATCTGTAAGCACAGCTGTCTAGCTCACACATATGCAGTGGGAGGGAAGAGAAAGGAGAACTTCCAAACAGCACGTTCATATTCCCCACAGACTGCAGAGCAAACCTAGCCAAGTAAACATAGTATCTAGAACTCATTTGGGACCCAAAATTAGGGTTTTACCTACAACTACATGGGAATGAGCAAAGCTATGTCTTATCAGCATGGTACCAGTAAACATCAACTTATTCAGAATCCTCGTTTACCCATATGCTTCCCAGTCTTTTATGAATGTGAAATTTACACAGAAAGGTAGAACATTCGGATGTCCGGCCAATAAAATGACACTTATGCTTTGCCAACTAGACAGTCCAGTTCTAAAATGGGGAAAATCTCATGAAGTGACCCCTGAGAAAGTGTGGATATGCTTGTACAGAAGCTACTGTTCTTCTTTCTCCCACAGTGGGGGCAGAGGGAAGAATGGAGAGCATCAGAATACATGGTACATATAAACCTTCATTTAAGCTTCATATAATAATGGAGCTTGGGCCCAACGTTGTTCCCGCAAAGGCTTTTTTAATATGCAACATAGAGGAATGATAACTGGCACACGTATGTAAGATCTACCAAAGCTGTACGTGGTCTAAATATTTTTTTTCGAAAACGTATATATTTTTCAGAAATTGAGTCATAATTATCATCTATCAATCAATGATTGCGAATACAACGTGATAATGTACTTCCGTCAAGTCCGTCATTTCCGTCTCAGACCGGAACTTCCATTCTCAGATCGCACGATGTTTGGTGATCGTGACTTTCATTCTCAGATCGCGCGTCATGCGGTGTGGTGAAGCTTTGTTCATTTGTGCGGACAAATGTCAATGTATATTATGTTCTCTTATCATCTGTACTTTTATTTGTGTTCCTCATAAATCTATCTCAAATACTCTTATTTTTAGTCTAGCCTCCTTTCCTTTCCGTTCGTAGAACGGGGAACCTGCTAGTTATCTTAATAAACAAGCAGAGCCGCCAAGTTCATACAACCAAAAACACAATGACTATGTTGGACACTTTGGGAAGAATGCAGGACAAAGATTCAGATCATGGCATGTAAATAAAATTTTTAAAATATACAAATCAGTCAAATCAAAAATAATATTTCAAATGTCCTAGAATCTGGATTAAGGATTACTGACACAGGGAAAATTAAAGATATTCAGTATTTCATTAAGCATTTTTTGCAGCCAAATTGCAGCCAGTTACTAGTGAGTTTGGTAGACCAAGGTCTTTATCTACCTGCTGTGCTAGTTTTTGTGGAACAATAATGTTGTGCATGCTCAAAAAGTAAACTGGAATATGTATTTTCAGAGTCAGACAGACTGGTATAATGGAATGTATGCTTTCAAACAGACTATAGCACATTGGAATATGTTTTTGAACAGATTATAGCACATATTGAAATATGTTTTCAAGCCAAAATATATTGAAGTATAACTTTATGAGACAAAGGCAGTTTTTACTGGACTCTGAACAACCCAGTAAAAGGGCAAAGTCTATTCCCATGCAAGCACTCACATTGGTAGGGTCAGCCCCCAGCCTATCGTACAATTCCTCAATGGGAATCTTGTGCTCATCCATGTCAAGCTCCTGCTTGAGTTCGTCCAAATCATCTTCTCCCTTCTTCTTCTTCTTCTTCTTCTTCTTGTCCTCACCTGACGGGGTGACCGCATAGCGGTAGCTTTCGGCCCGAGGGCCTCCCTGATGATTCAAAACAAAAGCATTGTTTTAGCTGTAAAGACAAAATGTACTCTGCACTGGTCACTCAACTAAGCATCTTCAGTGTAAAATATTTTGATCACATAAATAAAGAGGACCATAGACTAGTAACACTCTATGGCAACAAATTCATTGCCCACCCTTTCATACCTGTTCTCATTTAAGTTTGATTGATGCCACTTGGAACAAACACATTCATGTTTTGCAAAGAATGGTATCAGTATCACTAGACAAATAACCGTAGACTACCTCTCAACGCAAGCAACAAGCTATTTCCTGCAAACTGTTACTGTGTTTTCTGTTAACATATTTTATGAGTGGGGTACCAAAAAATGTAAAAACTGCACTGTTTTATCAATCTTCCTGAAATATCTTAACAACCAATCTTGAATAGTCTTCTTACTTTCCAAATTTAAGATCCAACTTAAAACTGTTGTGGTTTTCCTGTAGGCAAAATCTGTTCTTAGACTTCCTGAATGTCTCTTAAAGAGGACAGTTTATCCTTGGAGACTCAAAATATCCCTGCCAAACATCCAAACTTCAATACTGGTAGTTGCTTTTTAATGTTTCCACATTCAAAACTATTCAATAACGTCAATGATCTCACTTATGTAACACCAGCCACCAGTAATATCTTCACTACAAGTTCACCTAGCGTGAACCCAGGCGACTGACAAGTGATAAATGATATGATACAATGTGATCACAGATAATACAACTCCTTCCCTGCTGCTAGCCTCAGAAATGTGACCTCATTTCAAAATGGCTGATAAAATTTTGAATACAGTGGGTTATCTCTATTTGAACAGTTACTGTAACTCCTATCTTTGTATAGGCTCATAAGATGGAATTCTTACAATCTTAATCATATTTCTGTTGTTACATCATTATTGTTTATTCTTCTCTTTATGCATGTGAGATACCCGACATTAGCGTTGTGCCTATGTTGCCACACATCTGCTGTAGGCCTACTTCATCTCATACACAATTAAAATCTAAAAGTGATACATGTTTTAAATAGAAAACTTGGCTATAAATGATTTACAGTAGATGAAATCTTATGTTGTTCAATCAGAAGTGATAGTAGGCCTCCAGGGCATTCTGCTCTGACAAGGTCAAAGGAAACTCTCAGTCCATAAGTTTATCTTGCAGTGGTAGACAGAGAAATGACCTCATGCCCAGTGAGAAAACCAAATTTCGAATTTATGCCCAGTCAACCCTTTATTTAACTGATTGCCCACTACTGCCAGCCTCCTAGTTAAATGGCATTGCCCACTATAATCCACTTATTTTTCTGCTGGAAAACTTGTGATTTTATGGGCACAAATACTAAAATAGGCTAAATTACTTTCTTAATTTTTTTTTTGTGATGTCCATGTTGATTTTGACAGAGTTGTGCCCTAGACATATGAGAATTCGATCAAAGGGTTCCACTGCTGGTCAATATTAAAGATTTTAAGAATTCAATTACTTTTTATTGTGAATAAGATTTCAAAATGTTAAAATCTCTCAAAATTTTCGTTTCAACTTTTTTGATGATCAAGATTTCCAACATTACAGGTTTACTTAGCTAGATAAAAATTCCAGGGAGAGTGAACCCAAAAAATGTCAGAGAAGTTCACTGATCTCCTAATAATTTGGTTAAAAAGCACTAGGACTAGGAGCTGGTTCACGAAACTGTAAAGAAATAGAGAGGGAACATTCAGGCCAAAGTCTAACCTTGGTTTTTACTGACTCTCATTCTAGCAATGCAAAACTCACGTAAAAATAAGGGAAGAGGAAGTGCTGGATTGGTCTCAGAACTGATGAGATAAGGTTTGAAACAAACAAAATTCAGATAATGCAACAAGGACCATGGTACTCTTAAGATTAAAGAAGATAAACATGTGTTGGCCAGGTCTCCACACGAAAATGATATCTTTCACATAGCACTGACAGTGACACCTGTTCTTACTTAACACCTCCATTACATCATGTTTTTAAGAGCTAATTTTAGTCTGTGTGTGGGAGTAGTTCATAATGTAGGCAGTAAGATCTATCGGTATATCAGAAACAAGACAGTAATGCTACTTTCAGGACGTACAGGGATGTCCTATGACCAAATGCCCTCCAATGTCCTACATTTTCCTGTTGTGGTAACTGAGACTGTCTCTTCAGTTATCTTTTTTTAGCATCATTTGTAACAGATCAGGCCTCGTCATGGCCATCATGAGTTAAATTTCCATGAAATGGCAGGTTTTGTAGGAGATCTTTCAAAATCTTTAGGAAAATTGGAAACACTTTTCCATTCAAACTGTCAGTAAATGCGTTAAAGTGATTATGTGTTGTCTTGCGAGTCACAAGGATGGTCGCAAGCAGCAGCCATTACGGCCCATCCTGTTGCCAACCATTCACATTTCCCGTCTGTTCCACTGTTTCAATGCAGGGGAATCTCAGAACTTCCCTTGAAAATATGATTTTGATGGACAGACATGCGTAGAAAGAGTGATAAGTTGAAATATTAGAGGTTTCTAACAGCAGAGGAGAAAAGTTATTAAGAAGACCCTAGGCAATTTTAGGAGCTGAAAATTTCTAGGAAAGTCTAAGGAGTTTCAAAGTGCATGTCCTCAATAGCTTCACATTACAAGTATTGAGATCTTACTCCTATATCATGTTTGATTGGCTAGATCTACGAGCAGCATCGCTTTTAATACTGAAAAAAATCAGCTCACCTACTAGCATTCTTGTGAAAGATTGTTGCTGGACTCTGCCAAAATTACTTTTATTGTTGCCACTTGTTGTACCTACCACTTTGAATCAGCTACCACACTGACTTATATATTCTTAATTAGTTATTGCTTCAAAACAGGCCCTTGTAAAACCCTGTAATTTAGTGTACTGTATTACCCTGCTATTTAACATGAAGCCTGTGCCATTGTGCATGACAGGTTGAAACTCTGACTGACTGACCTAACAGATGGCTGACTGAAACTCTCACTGACTGACCAAACGGATAGCATTTTACATTAAGAGATGGTGACCTGCTAAACATACAACTGTATCAGTAGTATCACCCACCAAGCATGTTGGATCAAACACTGCAGCGCAGTGACTGTAAGAAGCATTTATCAATGACGCAGTACTGATGTGAAATCAAATTTTGATAAATTTCATTTATTATTAGAGAGCCAATAACATTTTTATATCTTAGCCAAGACAGCCATCAGAAAGATTTCCATATGTGGTAACTCCTAAAACTATGGTCAGTACCTTAAATCCGATTAATGTATTAATACAACCCTAACCCTACCTAAACCCTAACACTAATGCCCATCGAGACAGGGGCAGTTGAAGCGAGGCTAACTCCTTCACCAGTTACCACATATGGAAATTCTCCCCAGCCATCAAATTCAATATACCACTGTATTATGAGATTCAATATAGTCTAGTTATTCATTGTATTTGTGAGACCCACACTGAAATGAATGCAACATTTTTTATCTCTTATTATGAATCGTTTGTAAGTACCTGGAGTCAAAGAATGTGTTTGTATTATTCCGCTCTATTAATTTCATCTGCACTGCCAAAATGTTAATTCTAAGGACTTCTATCAACCACCATGCGAGTAGGGCTACAGGCCGAATACCATTGAATCCTGCAGGGGGTCATTTCGCGTGTGTTCAGGAATTTCCCTGCATCTGGTGGGGATACTGATTATCAACTTTTAACAGGGCGCCTAAAGAAGTAGATGGTGAAAGAAAGGCTTTAATCCATCGAGTTTCTCACTGTGCGTGAATTTTCACACTGTTTCTATGGAAACAAACGGCAACAGCATTTCTTATATGGGCAATTCTAACAATGAAGGGCACAGAGATGCGACAACCTCTAAAATGTCCTCTAACTGGCCCCTACGCAGTTCATGAATATTCATGAGATGGACTCAGGATAACCATTTTCCGATACCTAACTTTAAACGTAATTTTACATGTTAGCTCCAAGAT
>JAWQUT010000185.1:730271-782011 GCA_033807755.1 Ellobium chinense | reverse complement strand
TGGGGGGGCACACATACCATCCCGCCCATCCATATTCACTTGTCAACGCCACTGCCTCCCTAACTCACCTTAAAAGCGTGGAGGGCATTTTTTAGATGTATATATATGGAACAAACCAGGAAATTTCCGTTGACCAGGAAATGTATGTTGGTTTTGGTCCTGCCTGGCCGGAGAGGGTTTATTTCCTTTCATCCGTGCTGTGAGTTTTAGCTCTTAACGGGTACCGGTGTAGTTAGTCTTGGCCAGGACTGTGTGGACTTAACTTTCAAAGGTCTTGGTCACGGCTGGAAGGGCTAGGTGAAGCAGTGGTCCCAAGGACCCTCGCCTATTATAAACCATAGGACCATGCACCTTTCAAAAGGCTAGCTCTCTCTCATCCCCCCCCCCCCCCCCCCCCCNTCTCATCCCCCCCCCCTCCCTCCTCACCACCCTTTCGTCTCTATAGAGAAGACTTGAAGCATCTGATGTTAAACAGGCCTGGCAGAAAGTTAATCCGTCTCTGCTGTTTGCCTTATATATACTGGGAAGTCAGTGGGGTCACCTGTCAGCAGTAAATTAATACACTCGATTTTGCCTATGTGCAGTCCGGATAATTGCAATTTCTGCTTATTCGTCAAAATCTGCAGTACAAAATGTTGTATTTCTATGTGAAAGTCACTGGAAAACCGCAACTCCTTTTAATCGGATTTTTTCCCGTGCTCCCGAGGAACCGCATTTATGACTGTATTCGGTACCCCTTGTCTTCGCCTCTGAAATCCTCCCCCTCCCCCACGTTCCCGTCCAAGAACACAATTTTTTTTTTGGTGTTTTTTCTTCTGGCTCACCCCATTTTCTCCTCTTTTAGTCTCTCCTTTATCCCCCTTCTATCTTTCTCTCTCTCTCTCTCTCTCTCTCTCTCTCTCTCTCTCTCTCTCTCTCTCGCTCGCTCGCTCTCTCTCTCTCTCTCTTCTCGCCCTCCTTCCGTCTCTTTTTCACTTCTTCTTTCTGAAACTCAAGTGAAGCGGCTGTTTATCACATTTTATTTCGTCAACAATATTTTATCTCAACTAGTAAGACTAATATTCACCTGGTATAATCTACATGTTTCTTCCTCACCATCTTTGCCCTAAATGACTTTGAATAATTAATTAAATAAAAAAGGGTTGTAAAGGCCTATCACTGGTTGCTACATACGTCATCGGTACCAACATGCGTAATAGGCAGGTTTATTAATTTGTGTGCAGTATCGATACTGTTATATATATATCATCGTTGTTTTGTAAAGCCTATTTACCACAAGTCAATGAAAGCAGGGGGGGATAATCAATACTGGCAGTGACCGCTAATTACTCTACCATCATTCTATCGATCTTTCACGTGACATCGATTCTGGCGTCATTTTTTGTCGTTTTTGAAGTAAAGATATCGTCGCTGAGCACATGTTCCATTGGCTGTCATTGCGATGGGGTATCGTCAACGCGATAGGGTATCGTCGTCGCCCAGCGATAATTTTCTTAGGATTACGTAGGGAAGGCCCACCGGTTGACTCTAGCCCTCAACATGGCTCTGGCTGGATTGAATACGCAACTACGACCGGCCCGCCGGGCACTTTGTGAGACATTATTTCATACAATCATACAATAATTATAAATACTTTTTTCCACATATTCACATTAGTGNCCACACACACACAAACACACTTCGGAATCGATCTCCAAGTCTGAATAGCCATGGTATCTCATTTATCGTAATTTAAATATCCATTGTTGTTGTTATTGTTTTGTGAGGGGATGGATGGGGGTGGGGGTAAAGGGAAGGGTGCGGGTCAGTGCGAGTCAGCAGATGGTGTTGATCAGTGGCGTATATATTAATAGGTTGAATGGGCAAAGACTCAGGGCCCCACTCTGTTTGGGACGGAAAGGGGGACTTGCCAGCAGGAGGCGCACATCTTTCCCCAAATCTGGGTCCAGCGCTCCCCAAATGCGCCCCAACAGAGAGAAAGAGAAAGAGTGTGAGAGAGAGAAAGAGAAAGAGAGAGAGAGAGAGAGAGAGAGAGAACTTGAATTAAGTGTGGGTCTAACAAAGACACGGTGAATGACAGAAGAAGAGAATAAAGGGGACAATGAGAACGACCTAGCAATCAATGTCTCACAAACAATGTGTCAGTTCAGCACTGTCTTCTTTGATGAATGTGTGCAGTTGTTTTTGGTTGGTGTCACTCAGCGCTTCTCAACCTCTATCATCTCGGGTATGCGCAGTATCCGGCATGAGAAGTGGCTCAGTGTGGTCCATGGCAAGGCTTCTGTAGA
Source organism: Ellobium chinense (assembly GCA_033807755.1). NCBI lineage: Eukaryota > Metazoa > Mollusca > Gastropoda > Ellobiida > Ellobiidae > Ellobium > Ellobium chinense. The sequence continues at coordinate 779,723 of JAWQUT010000185.1, read as the reverse complement.
AGAAGGAGCAATGTCAGTACTGACCTGTCCACTTACAGTCCAAGCTCAAGAGAGAAAAAGAAAATGTTGGGTTTTTGTTTTTTTTTAGTTAATGACGTGTGTTTTGCTTGACTGTGTAGGAGTTCAAAGTGCTCAGTTTGAGAACCACATCCAGGATGCAATGGTACATTACGGAAGTGGCTTGTCATACCGACGCAACCAGCCTAACACAACGGTTGTGTGTGTGGTCATGTGACAGTGACGGTGCCCAGAGCCTCAGGCGCAACATTGAGGTTGGGGGAGCCACTCTGAAAACAAAGTACAGTTGGTCCGTTGAAAATTTGACATGACTGAGGGTTGGGAAGGAAAAGAGGGGAGCAAGAAAGAAAGAGCTGATGGTAGCCGGTTGTAGGTGGATGGGAGAAGGTTGGAGTTCGCCCGTCATGGGAGACCCAAAATTCTTTTCGTGTGTGCTCAGGTGCAAGGTCGGCTTGACATGGCCGGGGGTGGAGAGAGGGCTCAGGGCTAACAAATATCCCTGAGTTCCTATATGAAGAAAGAAATGACACATGCCCGTTCGTTCGACAGATGCTCCGGACTCCTATGGTCTTTAAAGGAGGGGTGGGGAGGGGGGAGGGTAGTTGGTCCATGTACCGCGTGGTTAATCCGACCCTGTCCAGACGGTAGCACTGATTACTTCCTCTTCTTCCTTAGTATCAGTTTCTTCTTTACATGTTTCAAAGTACAGTTACACTCAACTCGTTTTAACTGCACAGTTTCAGAAACCGATCATTAAACTCTCTCTGAAAGTCTGTCACAAATTAATAGCACCGTCTAACCGGACGTTTTGCTTAATCGCAATTATTGTTGCCCATGCTCCCATGGAGTTCCTCTAAACTGGTGTCTACTGGATTACTGACAGTCATGATGATTAAAAAACAACAACAACCGGTGTCCATATTGTACGCGACTTTCCGTGTGCTTGATAGAGCGCCATATTGTTTGGGGAAATAGAACAAAAAGAGGAGAAAATAGTTCTCTATGAGAGCGGCTAGCGGTGTTAGCGAACAGATATTATAAGAACAATATGCGGAATCCAGACACGTTTTGAAAAGTTCTCTGTAAGTCAGTCCGTTCAGTGTGTACAAAGGTCAAGCAGAGGTCACATACTGACCTGACTGGCTACCCTTAAGTAAACGGGTGATGGTAGTAGTGCAGATTTCTAAGGGGATTTAGCACATAAGACGTGGCAGAAAGCAATGGCGTATAAACCATGGGGCAGAAAGCAGCGGCGTAGGACAATGGGGCAGAGGATGATTGCTCCAGGATCCATCACCTTTCAAAGACTCCTTTGTCCCTTGCACTTTACTAGATGTCATTTTTTTTGCATTGCTTATAAGTGTCCTGCATCTTGTTGTCAGCCCTGAAGTCCAGTACGGTCAGTTGTGAAAACCCAACATTTATTTCAAAGGTAGTCTCTGCTCTCAAGACTTGTCTTCTAAAGCTGTCCAAATTCAAATTTTGACCATGTCCTCAACTGCCCGGAAAATCAAGAACTAACTTTCTTGGGAGCAAGCGAAAAAAGACAGAAGGAAACAAGCATAACACTGGCGAGAGAAAGAGAGAGAGAGAGAGGAGAGAGAGAGAGAGAGATGGTGGTGACAGTTAGGGGGAGGGGGGAAGGTGATGATATGAAAAACAAGTAGAAAAAATTATCAACATAAACCTGATAATAATCGAATCCGGCTAACCGAAATGTGCTTTATCTCACTTCTTGCCTAATTACAACACGACAAGATGATTGTCCACAGAAAACTTAACAATCAGCTCGGCCACCCATTATTTCCACTATCCTCTTCACTTTCCTGTTCGCATAACAATTTTTTTTCACCAAACAGATGTGCAAGTTGTGAAAGTTGAAAACAATCAGCGCCACTTTAATGACATCCTTCGGTTAATGCTTTCCCTTGTGGTTTTGTGGGATTGTCATAACGTGGAGTGGAATACACTGAGTACAGTTATTTATAGATGCGGTCAGTGGTGGATTTAGATATGGGCACGATGGACACTATTACTGTTGGGCATGTGACCAGAGGGCCTCCTCCTCCCCCTCTCCCAAAACGGCCGGAGGACAAGAAGTACAATGTTTGGAGAAAAAGAAGGGGGAGGAGAGAGGGAGAAAAAGGAAGGAGGAGAGGAGAGAGTACAAAGGAGCCAAATGAATTCTTACTTATTATCAAAACTCTGCCAAGACATCATTACTACGTGGACCCGGGCAAAGTCTGGCTGCAAGGCCACCTTTAGTACGGATATGAATGGTGGAACACATTTATTGGGGTTTTTTTGTTGTTGTTGTTGTTTTATATTCTTGATCTCTGTTTCTTTCTATCTCTCTCTCCCGTTCTCTGTCCCTCCCTCACTCTCTCACTCTCTCACACCCTCACTCTCGCATTCTCTTCTTTATTTGCTTTTCTCTCTTGAATCTTACTCTTTCTTATATTTTGCGACAGGGGGAGGGGGGTTGTACTGGAGGGCCGGACGGATCCTCTAATTCCTCCCTGGCTATGATGTAGCTATGATTGCACCTATGCTATGTGAGCAGACGGGAAATGTGTTAGGGTCACGGATGAACACCATGCTTGCACGTGGAAGTGGGGACCGATTCAGGCAGTAGGTAAGGATTAAATTGCTATGAAGTCAGCGTCCCTATAGTGTAGTGGTAACACGTTCAGACTTGCAAGCTGAGAGACCCTGGTTCGATTCCTGGCAGGGACAGGAAATTTCTAGTGTAGGTTTTTTCGGCCCATCCTCTCAAAATTGATCATTCACAGTAATTTGGTCAAATCACTGGTGACACACTTTCCTAAAATAATAATATGTTACATCTGAAAAATTATCAGACTGAGCCTACATACCTCCCCCTTAATAATAAAGAATGAATACTATAATTGCCTTGCCACCCGGTTACATACACCATGGTATTTTTGCAGTGTGTGTGGCGCCACCTAGGATTACCGATGTATGAATACTAAAATAAGCGACAGCGCTCCCTTGTCTGATTACACGACATTGACTAAGAAATAATAATATAGAGCCCCCCTCCATGTGTTCGGCTCCGCGGATCTATGGTAGAACTAGAAGACTACTGACTGGCCGCATGCATAAACTCTACGTACTTAAAACAATACGGTAACCACGGGAAACGCACATTACTAATGTTCACTGTGGTTAACGCATTACGTTAATTAACGTATGAATTGTGCATACTGCCGGAGTAGTCCACCTGTAACGAAGTGGAAAGGCATTTCTAATTCTATAGCTGTATTCATTTAAGGGAGAGGAATGTGAGCTCAGACTGATAACTTCTTATTTGTTACACTTTACCTTGGGATGTGTCACTAGGGATTTCACCAACTTATTGTGAAGAATCGATTCTGAGCAGAATTGGAAACAAAAAATATCACCAGAACTCGGACAGCTAGACTAGCCTGTAAACACTAATTGAGACGATTTCATCCATGCAGTAGTTGCAGTTGCCATTCCATCCTGTTCGTGGAAAATATTGTACAAGGGAGAGGACTGTATTCTGATACAACGCAATGTTCGCTCCTCCAGTCTCGTTATGGAGGTGTTTAAGAATAAGGAGGCGAAAGAGGGAATTGAGATTATGTCAGATATCATACGCTTTATGTTATAGATGTCCCCGATACACGTGGGTTTCATTCTAAATTGAAAGAAGTCGTAAGGAGAAAACAAGCGGTGCCGCCATCACCCCACTCACCCCTACCTCTACACACACCTTTTTAACTTCAGTGACGCGACGCCTCTGTTCTTCCTGTTCCTGTCTCCTCCCTTACTTTATGCATATTCATCCACTGTAGACTGAACTACTCAATGCTGTAATATCTGTCACACTGTGCGTCAGCTGGACATCTTACAAGACATGAGAGGAAGTCAGGGCCGGTTTCGGCAGAGGCCCCAGGGACCCGCTTGCCTCAAGGACCCAGGGGACCCCACACTCTGCGTTGTTCTTTCCGTCCAAGAAGGGCCCCTTTGGATTTGTTGCCACATTGCCTCGCACTATGTTCATCTAGCAGTGCTTGGGAATCATAGACTATATTATGGTGGTTGGGATGGGAGAGATGGAGGCATGGAGTGGATGAGAGAGGGAGGGAGTGTATATTCAACTATTATTATAGAGAATATATAATGACTTCTATACCAGCACTGTGCAATAACCAGCCACTTAGCATTATGTACTGGAGTTTTATCACACAGTTGCTGGAGAACGGCTGAGAACGCTTGTACATCTACCTAAGCAGAGACCAGCAGGTCCATTTTTAAACAAAGGGAAGATAGGCCAGTTGCTCTTACGCCCTGCTTGTCGCAAGGACCCACACGGTCCCCTGAATCTCAAGGACCTACGAGGTCCGCTTTGTTCTTTGGTTTAAGTCATAAAGGCGTCTCTGTGGAATACATGCAAGATGGTGCAATTTATCTGGACTGGGGCCACTACTGTTATTCAACATAATGGTGTTGGGACGGGGTAAAAACTGGACTCCGCTTGAAATGGGCTTTTTAGGAGAGGAACGGGGTAACAGTAGTGGAGAAATAGCAGACTGGGCCATTAGGCAAGAGTGTACTGTAATTATCATATATAGTACACGTGTCCTATTATCTATGGTAATAGCTGTCATTGCGAGTTAGCTGGAGTTCTTGACAAGGCATGCATAGGTGACATGTAATTCATCTGAGCAGGGGCGGCCAGGGCCGGTTAAGGCAGAATGTGCACCAGAGGTTCAGTGCCTCTCATGGAACAGTGTGCACAATTCAGCGGCTCTTCCACGTGGTACTTGGTTTAGAGCTAAAGGCAGGGTTAGGGGCAGCGTTAAGGATGATAATGCACTCTTAGATCAGTTCCTGTGCATTATCATTACCTTCCTCTGGTTAAGAGATCCCATGAGATTTTGCGCCCCGTGGGTCCTGTGTCATTTTCTCTCAATCATAGAGGGGCCCCGGGCCTCGTGTGGTGGATAGTCCTCTCACCCTTCACCATCCATAGCGGTCCCAAATTCATATGGTCGTGAGACAAGAGGGGNGGGGGGGGGTCCTAAGTCAGATCTGAACTTCAGATGAAATTGGGGGCATTTTAGGAAGGAATGGGAGAGGATGTTAATACAGATGTAATGAAGATTCTACAAAAGTAGGCCTTAAAGACGAGAGTATGAGGTAATATTATGTCACTGTGTGGAAGGGCAATTCTTAACGAGGCTGCCATGTAATTCATATCAGAGGCGACGACTCGGGTTTCATATGATGATGTGGAGGGGGGAAAGGGGGCGGGGATGTGGAGGGAAGTAAGTCAAGCTTAAATAGGGCATTCTCTGCAGACTAGGCTGTTTGACTATTGAAAAAGACTAGCAATTTCATAACTGTGCGATGGGATGTTGGTAGAGATTGGATGTTGCATTCATGATGCATAAGAAATCTCGCTATAGACTAACTGATCTGATCATTAGCTTTGACTATTATTCCAAATAGTGATTATAGGAGAAAGGAGGAGGGGGTATGCATAATCCTTTCGTTAGTTAACGCATTGAGGTTACCAAGGGAAACTTCCAAAACATTAGAAGTGTCTGTCGTTAACACAGTACGTTAATCAACGAATGGATTATGCATACGGCCACAGGTCTGAACGCCATATGAAAATATGAGCTTGTCAGAGAGGAGATTGTGGAGATGCCGCTAAAATGCTGAGCCATCAGACATGGTGTGTGCTGTACTGGTCGTCACTTTGTATTATGGGGCATACGATTACGTGGAAGACAAAACGAGGTGCGATCCGAAAGTGCTAGTGTCTAGACTGTGCCTGATAAAATCTTGTATAAATTATTTGAGGTTTTTCATTCATCCCTCACCTTCGAAGTAACATGTAGATCTAGTCCAACTGGGCGTCAGTGTATAGATCCTAACTCCGCTAGAAGTCTTTATGCTTCAGTCTGTCAAGTACCTCTTGTTCAGTCTCTATCCTGTCATCTCAAATCTCCTTCCAGTCAGCGAAATTTTAATATTTATGAAGAGAAAGAAATCGAAGGGAGATCTCTGCAGGTCAAATGGTCAGTGCCGACTTTCACGCGAGTCTTGAGGTGTTTGCGCCAAGCTGTACGACGGAAGTGACCGGCAGCACGGCAGACAACGAGTGACTGCTGCACAGTGACATGGCGCCAGTTCACTTTAGACTCAAGGCTCAGCAGTTTTTGGCCCCAAAATCAGGCGCTGAATTTGTCCCCAACCCTTTGTATTTGACGGACTTAGATCCGTTTTACTTTTTCCACTTTCTTAAGAAGAAACTTCAGCTGAAAGGAATTAGATTTGGAATTCTCGAAGGGACATACAGCTGAGGATATTTGACATATGATATGTAGAGACTTGAAGTGGTCATTCTAAGACATGGCAGGGACGCTGGATACATTATTCTGACCTGCAGGTGGACTGGGTGTTTCCAAGGTGATGAAGGAATGAAAAACTTACCCAACGGCCTTTTTTAAAATGTCCCCTAGGACAAGGTGACATCGTCGGAGAGTTTGCCATCTGGAATAAATGTATGAGTCGTCATAGGTACAGTGCAAGGATCTTAAAATCACACCTCGTATTATATAGTGTTAATCTAATAGTGGCAGACCAACTTCCAACCAATCCTTTGCCCTCTATTTCCTTTCTTTCTTTTGTGGTCATTCTCTGGTTCCCTGGAGCCGGCAAGAGAAGGCCATCAGTCACATGTAACGGCATATACATGTCATACTGACCAGCTGGACTGTCACTGAGTACGGGAAGAAAAATAGTACCCACTTCTAACACCACTCAAAATGCCCGCTGATAAGTCGACTTCCTTTAGGCGTAACACACCGGAAGCATGGGGATTATTGCGATTAAAATGAGTAGTGATTATCCAGTGACTTCTAATAATATAGAAACACAGCATCCTCTTATCTGAAAATGTTGTTATTAAGTGGAGATGGTCACATGCTGTGAAGCATATTGCGATTAAGCAGAGTGGACAGTAGTGTAACATCCAGGGAATCAGGGCATTGGGGTCAATGTAAACTGAGATGTCTGTAAAGTAAAGTGGATCGGATAATTACAATGAGATAAGTTGAAAAGAGGAGTAATCTTGTGGCGGGTGGAGGGAGGTGGGAGAGAGGATTAGGATATCAGGCTGCTGGGAGAGAGGCAGAAATGAAATGATAGGAGAGAATGCGAGATGAAGGAGAGACCTGAGGAGTTACGTGGGGAAAGACGAGACTTAACTTTGGGATCAAGAAGAAAAGAGAAGAGAAGAGAAGAGAAGAGAAGAGAAGAGAAGAGAAGAGAAGAGAAGAGAAGGAGTGTGGGAGGGGAAAGGAAAGGAAAGGAAAGGAAAGGAAAGGAAAGGAAAGGAAAGGAAAGGAAAGGAAGCATGACATAAGTAGATAGAAGAGAAAACAAGAATAGAGATGAGACAGTCAAGGCTTACAAAGAAGAAAAAAAGGGGAGGGGGAGGGTAGGGGAGAATGGGGATTGTAAATGAAGAACGAAAGAACGAACGAGGAAAAGAAAGAAAGAAGTCACAGAACAAAATAAATGGGCAAAAACGAGACAGAAAAGAACGAGAGAGAGAGAGGGGGGAAGAGAGAGAGAGAGAGAGAGAGAAGGATAGATGCAGAGTGCAGGCAAGGCAAGGTAAGGCTAGCCCCAGTTGTGTGGACAGGTGACAGGTAAGAAGGGTAATGGACCCAGCCCTGTGAATGACTTTCCTCTCCAGTAGAGGTGACCCCCTTAGTCTCTTAGCCTAGGATCATATTGTCTTATCAATTTCCCTGTCAGGGCTTCCTTAAACCTCGTCATGGGCGGACAGACCAGTAATATATCATGGGGGATCCTATATTACCCACCTGATTCCTCCCGTTCCCTCTCCCTCTCCTAGGTTCACTCATGTTTCCTGATCGTTCAGTTCAATGTGCTCGAACCCTTGCTCCTTTGATTTTAGCTTTTGAAGTTAGCTCCTCACCCCATTCCTCCACCCCTCATACACTTTTCAATTTGTCTCCCCGACCATGTCCACATGCCATGTTAGCTGTAAGCCAGTGTGGATGGAGCATAAATAACTACATGTAATGTTCAGGGCCTGAGACAAAAGGTTGGGACTTGAGGGCGTTGGAAAATGAAGCGATCTTGTCCTTCGCTGGGTGAAACTAATTGGGTTGAAAGGAAAAGTTGCTGCGTCCAAGACTAGGGCAGTGCAATAAAATGTAAATGTTTGTGATATTAATTCATCTGTTCAAAGCAAATGGTTTCAGATCTGAACATCTGGGCTCCTTTCGATTCAAGATTCTTCATGTAATTAAGGGAATATTATTATTCAGCCTCGCCCTTTTTTTGTTTTTTTCATGCTCTCCAAGGGTGTGCAAAGGCAAGTTAGAATCTCCTCGGCTGTTCCAAGCAACGAGCTCAAAATTTTCGTGGTCATCTTAGAACTTGGTTGAGCTTAAAATTTGGGTCACAAATGACTTAAAATGACATGAGATTGGATGACCGGTGAGGAAAGTCTGGATTCAGGAAGAATCTCTAAAACATTGTACAATGCACACGTATAGTGAAAAGTGAAAGATTCAGTAACTGTAAACAAATTATCAACTTTTTCAATGGTTCTAAACAGCACACGCATGGATCTAATAGAATAAGTCTGGGGTTAGTGTCAACTTTTTTGTTTTTGTCCTTTGGTTTGAATGCTGGAACTGACTGGCTGACTGGTTGGTTGGTTGGTTGGTTGGACGGTTGGGTGGGTGGATGGTTGGTTGGTTGGATGGTTGGTTGGTTGGTTGGTTGGTTGGTTGGTTGGTTGGTTGACTGACTGACTGACTGGCTGGTTGGTTGGTTGGACACACTAGAATCAATAAACGAAACAAAACATGTTAATATCTCCGTAAGAGTCATGACGTAGAACGGTGAGGATAAGGATCTCTCCTTGAAGTTACAGTGCCAGTTCTCTGCTCCTAGCTGGGCTGACAGTGAAATGATATTGATGAAGGATCACTTTTACATCCGAATATTCGTATTCTTTTGGTCACATCATTGTAATCAGTTCATTTAATAGAGTCAAGTAAATTCCTGAATGTTTCGCTGGTATGGTCATAACATTTGTATTTTTGTTTAATCTAGTGTTCCAAATGATATTGATGATAAAGATGATGATAAGGACAGATGTTATTTAAGGCTGTAGATAAATAATTGTTTATTAAACTGTAAACCATGTTCCGAATCTGGGAAATATATAGTAACTCTCCAAAGGAAGCTATTGCTTCCCTAACTCTAACCTTAATCTAACCACTACCACCCCCCTTCCTCCCGCCCATAGCTCTAGAGCTAAGATCTGTCCTACCTCACCTGCCACCCCTCACCCCAAAAAAAAAAATACTCCATGAAACCTTGGGAAAGTCGTTGGATTTTGCCCTCAGTGCCGTGTGGGGATAAAAAAACATTATCTATTTTGAAAGTTTATGGTGAACATGTAATTCCAGCTCTGAACTCCAGTCCGTGTTTTGTTGTTTCTACATTAATAAAAATAGTTTAGTGCTCGATGAACAGTAGTGAAGCTGTCAAACTCTCTGTCTCTCTATGCTCTTCTCTTCTATGACTATCATTGACAGTAGAGGTCATTTACGTGGCATATATATATATATATTATATACCTTGTCTACAGTACAATATTTCATAGCCAGGCCAGGCCAAGCCCAGCTTGAGAAATGGGTTAAGTTAGTGAAGAAATTGCACTTATGTGCACAATGAGACTGTTTTATTACTCTCTAGATATAGCTTTATCACTGCATTTACATTATTATCTTGAGCTACCGAACCGTACCCGAACTGATTAAAGGGCCGGTTGGGGGGAGAGAGGGGAGGGGGAGTGAAGGGAGAGGGGAGGATAGGAGAGAGAGAGGGAGGAAGAATAGTAGGGGAGGGGAGGGGTTGATGACATAGAACAGAACTGCTTTCATAATATGTGTGTCTGTGAGGAATGAAACCGGTGGGGAAGAAGCGTGGAGAGTACGCCCATGTGTTTCTTGGAGTAACTCAAAGTGAAATGCCATCTGAAGCGATGGGTTTGTTAGACCAACATGCTATGACAGGAAAAAAGTTGTCCCCTTAACTGTTTAGGATTTTGATGTTAATTACAGAAATCCACACATTTCAGTAATATCTTGGTGAGCTTTAGAAGAAAACTGAAATCAAGGTAAAACTTGCATAGAGCGATATATTGTAATCTTTTTCCCGATAGATCTACCTTTCTATGGTATTCCAGGAATCTAACATTTACTTTCTCATGATAACAATGTACTAGAAAATGTTACAAGATAACTTGGTGTGAAGTGAAATGTAAGTCCTACATGATACACATTTATTATTCTGGTTCACAAACTGGGAGTATTGGTCCAAGCAAAATTAACAACTGTCAATCCAGTTAGTCATAGTTCCATCATTTTTTCATGTCATGGCCCTACAGACGCAAACAGCAATTTGCTACAATATTTTTTGTCCATTTTTTCCAAAACAAGTTTTCCATGTCAATACATTTTGGCATCTCATTTCTTCATGAGAAGCCCATGTCCCTCTTTTCCTTCCCTACAGAGGAAACTTTGATAATAAGTATCAACTTGGTGCAGAGAAAAACCATTCTTATTTCTCAGCTGAACTCTGAACTTACTATTGAGGTCAATGTGGTAAATGGAATTATTGAATAATATAATGAATCTCTTTATACAACCATCATAACCTAGGTACATGTATACTTTTAAATGAGTAATTAATATCAAGATCCCACAGCAGACTATATCATAAATTCTATTATTTCACAAACTCAAATTAAGGACAGGTTTCCTAAAATCTCTAATTGAGAGAAGCCTCTGTGAAATGGATAAAGTGGTCTATAAACTTCAGGCAAAAAGGTTCCAACTTCCAAGGCAAATTATATTGTACCATCAACCAAACCAATCCAAACTGTTTTATTTCTATATCACTCAGTTCAATTTTATTGCATTGTATCCCTTTATAAAAATTTATTTTTTTTCCAACAAGTACAAACACAAAAATGATAAAAGCAAAGGAAAAAAATTATATCAATATCTTTTTATTAATTTCTTGATTTGTCAAAAAGTTTTTTGCAGCTCATTCTTTGTCAAAGACAAAAAAGAAACAGAACAACAACAAAGCATAGAAGAAATTTTTCAGTTCAGAGAAAACATGCAGGTTTATCGACGCTGGGCTCAGTTAGTGACCATAAACAAACAAATCCCTAAGTTACCAGCCACACACGGGGGACGACAAACAAATGTCAATACGCATTGTCAGAACTACAAGCAGAAATATTATACTGAATTATATACCGTGTCTTCTGTACACCACCGCTCATGTTCCCCTCTCACACCTCATAGAAGAAACCTACTGCCAATTTCAGATAAATGCCTGCCTCTCTGATGTTCATACATTATGTTATGTAAGATCAAAGTAATAAGGAGATATATATAGATACACGCATCAAATTCAGCTATCACCCAAGCCTTGCATACAATCTGCATGTTACACACATCAGACATCATTATTACTTTACTTACTAAAAACTACAATGTCAGTATAGACCAGTATGTTTATGATTAGCTTCCTCCTTACATAATGTCCTTGCACTCAATCAAAATAAAGTTCAAGTAACAATTTTTGACGTTGTCTAGTTGGTGGTATCATAGTGTTACTGTGTTTTCATATAGACCGAAATCATCTTGTCCAGTTTTGAGAAAACAGCAATGCATTTTAATAGCAAAGCATAGCCACTGACACATGCCTGTAAATTAGGAGGGAAAGTACTGGTGCATTTTGTTCGTTTTAACATGGAAACATGGGCCTCAGTCCCTTAAACAGTGTGATATCATCCTCATTCCATTTTGGCCTCAAGCTGACCTGGGTCATTATTGAAGCTCAGTGATAATCTAAAAAGTCCTTTCACCTGGTGAAACAGTTTAATCTTGCTGGAGATCTCACTGTCTCAAGTGGCTGCCCCAGATCACCTCAATATAGTAGCAGAATTTCAAGATAATTGTGAAAATGACAAAAAAAATTCACTCCATATAAAACTGAACTTCAGTCTCACCAATTCTTGAAAGTTAATTACAGATACATATCACTTGCCCATAAAGCCAGCATTTTCCCGAATAGAGTTTATAGTAGTTCTCATTTCTGAAGCTACAACACACACAAAAAAAAAGACCAAATGTTACTGAAAGGCCGGAGGACAATCATGAGCTTTGATATCTCAGTTCCTGGTCTAACAACACAAGCCTCACTTGGACTGACTGTTAAGATCTATCATCCTTGTAGATGTATAACATCAAACTCTGTATGTCAGGGCCGTGAAGAGAGATGAGACTGCATTCAGTTTGTTTAGTTTTATGACAAAAAAACCCAAAAGCACACTTCAAGTTTTTGAATTCATTCCTGAATTCTGAACAAAATGTACAAATATCTGAATCTGGCCAAATTTGTGACAGAACATTTTACACCAACAAAAATGACCATATTCCTCACTCCATTTGCTCTAAGTTTCGTTCCCTAAGCCAGTTGTTAAGTTTTACACTCTGATATGATCCACCAGCTTATAGCCAATATTTCATGTATTTATAGTTGACATTCCTTAGCGGCATTCCACAGCAGCACTCATTTTCATGCTGCAGACACATGAAAGCACAATTAAAAAAAAACAAAACAACTCAGCTTTATTTCACTATTATTTCAACTTGTTCCATGACCTTCCCATGATCTGATAGAATCACTATGCAACTCTGTTTTGCAGCATGCAATACCATTTAGAAGATGAAGAAAGTGAGGGTGTCTTGGCCTTTCCATGCAATCAGCACTAGTCATAATGACACATACATACCAACCTTAGTAGATTCAACACGCAGCACACTACTCACACAGTTGCTTCTCACTTAAATCACATACGCCACTTTCATGTACGTACACAAATCCAACACTATAAGGCATTAAGATGTAAGAGGTGTTGGTGTGTAGCCCATACACATAACACTCCTTTTGTATACTCTCTTTGGATCTCTGACATAATGACATACGTGCAAGTTCATATTTCACCTTCCACTCATCCATACCAAAACTCTTTTTAAAACTAACAAAAGTTCTATCTCCTTAAAATAAATGCATACAATACAGGCTGACAAAATAAATACTTCATTACCACTACTTCTCATCGACTGCTAAATTCAAACACTAAAAAAGTTAATTTCACTGATAAGCCAAGTTGCCATGACACACTTCCACAGCTATACCGTCATGGCTCTCCACCGCAAGTACAAACAAAATTTAACTCATGATACCTTCAAAGCTGAGCTATTTCCTACTTAAACAAACCTTTCACCTTAAAAGCTGCTCTATTTCTACATCTTAAATCAAATACACAGGTGAGAACTGTTTAATGAAAAACATACTGATGGAAAAATTGAAATGGCTTAGTAGTAGCCCATGAGAAAAATAAAATTTATCCCAGAAAACAAACAAAAACCCAAGTAATCTGTACAAAATAATTAATGACACGTTTTATTATTACTTCACTGGATATCAGCTGTAAACTGTACAGTTCTCACCCGTGCAAATGTTTACAGTACACTGCTACCGCTACCAAGATTTCAACCACTTTCCCAACACGTATACATGCACACTCATTTCAACGGCTCTGCTGACATTCCTCACGCTTCCATACTAATGCTTAAGCTGACAAGACTGCTACCACTTCAAAACAATGTCAACACAGGATATGGCAATTGAAAGAACGTGTAATTCTGAGGTGAAGGTCTACATGTCTGTACACTGTACAAAGAGGAACCTCTTGTGGCAGGCAGCTGGCTCTTTTTTCACCCTTTTTCTACTTATGGCTGGATATGTTTAGTCACATTACCACAACTATATCTGCAGTCTCTTTAGAACTGAAGCCATGTAAACATACTGAAAAATATTCAGCTATTATCTCATATCTATTTGAAACCATAATAGGCTAAAAAAAAATCTTACAATCCCAATACTTGGATGTCAACAAAATGTGATGTGATTTCTTTTAAAGAAAAAAAATGGATGCACTCCATGGCCATAGCTTCAAAACTGAAATTTTGTGGCACATGACTTTTGTACCTTGTCATGTAACAGACAATGTTCTTTGGCACTTCAGTGCATTGAAAGCCTAGTATTCAGATGTCAACATTCTAAGATACGATCGACCCAAACTGAGCTGCAACCCATAACCACTTTGAAACAATCGGGGGAGCTCAGCAAAACCTAAATATAGAAATGCAAATACAAGAGGTTAAAAATAAATTATGAACAGTGAACAATATTTGCGCAAGATCTCAATTACATTGATCCGGCAATTTATAATACATTGCATCACAAACTGACTTTAATTCATGTGTTTGTACATAACAGGCAAAGTCAATTCAAGGGGTATCTACACAGCTCAGCTTGAAATACATGTGTGCTATCTCACCAGTTCACTGTACAACAAATATCTCTTTATCAATACAGTCCAGTCCTTGACCAGGATTTCTCATTTTCAGCTGCCGCAATAACATGCACCTACTTCACACCTACATAATCAGAAACCAAATTGGTGAAAAGCAGTGTGGAGTGGAGAAAGAAGTTACCTGGCTGTGACTGTAGAAAAGATCTGATCAAGAAAATGAGATAAAAAGAGCAGAGCAAATTGTATGTCTCCAAACTGGACAGTGACAACACTCCCATAGAATAAGCTTCTCACAAACAGATTTATTTCCACATGAGGCCAGCCGTGGAACACCACAGCACTTCCTCCATGACTCATCTCTTCACAAGGGTCCAACAGAGAAATACTGGCCCAGCTCTGTGGACCCAACAATCTTCACACTACGGGGCAGTGAAGACAGAAATACTGGCCCAGTTCTCTGGACCCAGTCTTAAAACTAAGGGTCAGTGAGGCTGATCTGCATGTGCTGACCCAGTTCTTAACCCACATTACTTTGAACACATGACTTGAATCCAAGAGGAAGAGTTCACATTACACAGAATTATTCAACGGTTGCCACAGAATGATAATGTCTCTCTCTTTTTTTTTAATGTTATATTTCTGTAATGTTTTCACTTGATCTAAGATTTTTCTGTGATATCTAAAATCATGATTTAACAATTTTTCAGGGGCTAGAAATTTTACACCATCTTCAATAAGTTTTCCGTCTAATCAGCACACAGGAAAATAATTCCAGACAAAATTATGAGCCATCAATCCAAATTAAAAAAAAAAAAAAAACAGCCCATGACATGGAACCATTTTTGCACATTCCAGATATTTGTCTGACGTGGAAATGTCAATGGCAACACCCTACAAATTTTTCCAGTTTCCACAGATCTGTGGCAACACCGTAAATCAAGAAAATTAAAGGCTCACTTATGAAATGCTAGAAACTTCATTAGATGGGAAATGTTTGAAATAAATGAATTGTCAGGCTCAAAACTGAATACGGGCATTCCTGGCTCATTGCAAGCAACCATACCCATATAAAAAACGTGAATAAAACAGTAACTAGACCACTAAGTTATGCTATGAAGCAGCCAGCAGAGTGTGTATTTCTCTACATTCATCAAACAGATTGCCTTCACAAAGTGTTTCTCACAAGACACACCCTATGACTGCACACACTACATTTCAGCTGTGGCAACAAATCCACACTTGTTCCCTCCCTCTCACACTCACATGCACACTGTCTGGCTTACACTATGACTGGGCACACTGCATTTCATTGGTGTCTGAGTCTTCAGAGTGACTGTCGTTATCGTCGTCTGAACTTGACAGCACTTGACCTTCTTCCCGCATCTATGGAATTCAGAATTGACAGGCATTATCCACCTAGATTATCAAAACTAATTTGCTTGAAATGTCATCGAGTACAACATGAGTATACCATTTATAAATTCACTAAACAAAACCGTATTTTCCAGAAACTATGCCTTTTCCTCTGAGCAGACTCAAGCTTCAGTTACCACATAAGTATCAGCATAGCAGAATGGACCACAGCAATAATCAAGTCTTCAAGGGGGATAGGGAAGTGGGGCATTACCGGTTGCTAAACAAAACTCTTACTCGGATGGTCCGAGCAGCAACACACCTGAAGGCTTGTGAAATCAAAATTTTGCCCAAAAGCTTGTTTAGCAAAGCAGAAAACTTACTGTTCGCAAACTTTAATCAGATATCCTAAAAATTCTCAATAGGTGGCAACGCTAAGTGTCTTTGTTGTTTTCTCTCTTTCTGCCGTACTTCATCTCTTGACTTCCTCACCACAAAGGTGCTGACTGTGTTAGCTGGCCTACTCCCTCCTGTCCTGACACTCCCTCCTGTCCTGGCACTCCCTCCTGTCCCGACACTCCTTCCTGTCCTGACACTCCTTACTGCCGACCTTTTAAAGGGTAATAAGTTACCGATATCCTCCTTTTCTTATCCACAGTTGTCCCCAAAATGAGTTCTTTTTTTACCACTGTATGAAATGGCTATCATAGGTGTCCATGAACGCCTCCAAGGGCAGATATAAAGCCATGATAATTTATCAGTCTGTTTGCTCATTTGAAACAAAAACAATCTGAAATAAGTTGTTCAAGAAAAATCATGGGGAATTCATAAAGTATCAATGTTCTGGGATTTCACATTTCTGAAATAATGTAACACAGAAAACAAAAATGCAAACAAGTACACATGGAGGGGTTAGGAATCACAATGTTGTCTGAAAGGTGCGTATTCTCAATACTTTTCTATTCCTCTCATCCTTCTGTACATCTGTTTTTTTCTTTTCTTACCCTCCTCCTTGCGGAGTTCCTGAAGTGGTGCATAATAAACCATAACATCTGCCCACCAATCATCTCTGGCTCTGTTGACACTCTTTCCATGTTCCTCTCCACCCGGTTCTTCTTCAGAGTCTGAGGATACAATATGAAGACTGTATACACCATATAGTTATGGTCAAAACAAAGTAGGTTATTAAAATGATTTCACATCTCAACAAAGCTATACATGACAAAATAACTGAGCACATTTGAAACTTGATGGACTGCAACATCTGTCATGTAATTACATACAAGATACAATATTCAGAATATGAGGTTGATGGTGCCTTTACTCCACCGCAGGGTTGAAAGTTGTCCTCAGAGCAAAAGAGATCCCCCACCCCCCCAACAACAAAAAAAAAGGGACCCATGTACAAATTTCCTGACAACATAAAAATTGCCCAAAATGGTGTAAGTCTGCTGTTCATTGGAACTGACCTTTTTCAAGACATCTGCGTCTATTTGGGGCATGTCTTGTGAGGGCATCCAAAGCTTGACATCATGATCCAGTCCACTAGTGGCCAGAATGGGGAGGGTAGGGTGCGGCTCCAGCACATTCACCTGTGGAGAGAAAAAGTGGAATCAGCAGATGAAAATTACCGGAATCAAACTCCAAGAATGTCAATAATCTCATCAGTTAACTTGGAAGCAGACATCACATGGTTCATGCAGGTTTGTGATTGAAACATTCAGAGAGTTTTGTATGAAAGTGTTAGAACTATGAAAAAAGAAAAAAAAAAATTTCATTTTACACAATTTTTCCATCATATGATCAAATCTGCAACTTGCAGTTGCAGTTGAAATAAGTCATCTGATCATCTGGCGTCAACAAATGTTTTTAAGGATTTTCAGGAGATCATTAAACCCATTTTACGAAACTAAAGACTCTGAAGAACTGATATGAAGCCAAAATGAAGAGACTGTCAGCTAATAAAGCCAAGGTATCAGATGCACCAGTCATATAGATTCTTAAACACATGGCTCAATGATTCTAACTGTATCATTGGAGCTGTGTTCAAGATTCCTAGTGAACGTCTTTGTCATTAGCTGTCAATTCTCTTTCACCACTGACTACTGACTCACCTATACAATTAAAGACAAACAAAAAGAAAAAATTCAGAGGACCTGAAAATCCGTAAATTAAAAAAAAATTCAGGCTTTCATCTCTAAGGTTCTACATAGCTCTCCACTTAGCTCCATATGTTCAACCTAACAATCTCATATTGTTGCATATATTCTATACACCAATAAACAGAAATTCAGGATCTGACACCTTCGGACTCAACAGCGTCACTTATAGTGTCACAGCCTTAAACCTCCAGCTTCAATAGTTTTTTTTAGGCTATTACAACATATCATGACAGCCAAATCTCTTCAATGTACCAAGAACAGCACAAATCGGAATATTGCAGCAAATTTTTTGGTACTCGGGTGGAGCCTTTAGTGGCTTGAGCATTAGAGAATATATTGTATGGTTTTAACTGAGATCAGCCAGTGGTAGACTTTTGCATCAAACAATGTCAGCAACAAAGACCAACAAACTTTTTTGTTGGGGTGACGCTCAGGAAGTTCCAACTTAACAGAATAAACTCTTGTTACACATTACATCACATTTACCAGTACAGCTAATTTCCAAAGAATCAATTTGTTAAGCGCAGCTTTATGGAAACGAGCTTCTCCTGTGAAATTTGGATTTTTGCAGGGGTATTTGATAACTATAACAATATATATATTTTTTGTTTGTTTGTTTGAAGTCCAATTTAGGCAACCCTACTGGCATCAGCATCTGTTGTCAACTTACCACACCAGCATCATCACCCTCCTGGAAGTTAATGATGGCCTCAGTTTCTTTGTCCCAGAAGTAGATATGGCCGCAGTCACTGCCACTGACAATAAACTCCGACTTTGGGCCGTAGAAATTCACACCCTTCACTTTACGACAAAAAAGAGCAAAGAAACGTTGATCTGATATATATAGGGAGATATGCCATTCTTAAAAAAATCATCAAGAGCTCACGAGTGCCACTCACACTGACATGTGAATCTAGAAATTCAAAATTCAACATTTTGCTGATTCTAAAAATATGTTACAGGTATCAGCTCATTACCAGAAATTTTGTTCACCTTCTTTAAAATTACATATCCTTGCAGAGTTGCCTCCCTAACCGCCGGTCTCTAAGCTTCCCCGGTCTTGTGCTATTGGCTAATTGTCTTGCTACTGCCATACTTCATGTCTTTTTTAGTCACCCCACATTACTCTAGATCTCTGCATTCACACATGAAGGCCATTTCTGACTTTTCATGAAAATTACATTCTCACGGAAAAGAAAAAAAAGAAAACCGCACTTTTGAAGCAGATGAATTTGTTTTGTGGTCTGTCCGCGGCAGTGTCATGACTTTTCTGTAGCTTTCTACTTTAAACACACCAGTGCTATTATTCCCTGTTCTATTTAAAATCCAGTTTTCACAACTACATAATGCTGTTGAAAAAATACATGCTTGCAAAATATATAACTCTATTTCTACATTTAGTCCATTCAACTATAGTTTGTTAGGAGGCTATGCCAGTCTTCTCTCTATTTCATTTGCTCCATCTCAGACATTTTTTACCTATACCCAGTAACATTCATATTTGCTGGTCTTCATTGCTTGAAGACAACACAGAAAAAAATGACTATGATTTCTATTACAATGCACATGTTCTTCCTACTTACACAACCTGATGCTTCAAGTAACTGTTGGAATACTCTACTGCATCTTTTAAAATCATCTCCAGAAATCAAATCCAGAAATTTCAAAAAATCCGAAACTATGACATGCGCCAAAAAAAGTGGCACTCATGGGAGTAATCTCAAGATAATCAAGTCGTACACAAAATATATTTGGTGAAGTTTTTTTTATGAACAAGTTATGTTATACTTAAACCATTGCTGACTATGTGTTTTTTTATGAAGTTTATAACATATCACATTGTAAAACAAATACTCTCTAGAAAAAAACATGCCAAACTTAATGCTATAAAAAGTACTGTATAGAGGGAAGGTCTTTGAAGAACATTCTCCCTAACCACCTTGATGGATGGGGAAAAAAAAAAAATGACGGAATAACCCACCTGTTGCATTATTGCGATGACCAGTATATCTGTGGATGAAGTTTGCCCCGTCAGACATGGTGTTGTCAAACAGATAAATGTCCTCGTCATTGTAGGATCCAAGGATTTCTGCAAAAAAAAAAAGTAACCAATGATCCTGAAGCTTAAAAAGATAGCCGGAGTTACTGGTTGACTGGAGTATCAGACAGCCAACAATGCTGGCAAGAACCTTAAACATGAATTTCTTTCATGTAACCCCTCCCCCTAGCCTGGTCAACTTCAGGATATTCCCTTCACATACGGCAGTGTGAAGGGACACAATTCAGGAAATCAATGTGTATTCTGTAATTGAATTCTAGCCCTTGTCAAATATACAGTTAAGGTTTGTGACACCTATTAGAAGGGCAAATCACTGATTGTGTACAACCAGTTAATCCGCTAATATATAAATCCCCCTTTTTTGGGGCCCTGCCAGCCAGTGTTAGGGTGCAGAAATGTGTAAAATGACCTGTGATCTAAATAAAGCATCCAATTTAAAGTTTCAGGTACAATTTGAGCATTCTAGATAAAAAAATAAAATGTGTAGACGTATGCATTCGCACGCGGTCAAAACCAGACAAATGAAAATTTGGGTACCAAATCAGAATTTGAGGTGATCTTTTTCAAAAGACATTTGTGAAAAATTTTGGGCGCTGACCCCCCTTTTTCTTCCCGTTAAAAGATCGGGCAAAAGAAGTACTTTAACCTACATGGAAGAAATTTCCCCAAATCACAGTGGTATATTTAGAATAACGCAAAATGTTAATAGGGCCAAAAGAAGAAAAAACCATAGGTGTCAAAGACCTAAATGTTTATACATAGCTGTTCAGCATCTCTTTCTGAGCAGAGTTAAAAACATGCTACCGCTGAGGTTGGTATGATACAATCAGCCCAGGTGTTAACTGTTGTTAAGTCTGTCTCAATTTTGTTTTTTTCAACACAGCATTCCCTACAAGATACCTTCTTGGCTACCTACCAGATCCATTGTAGTTGTAACATGCACAGGTAACATTTGCTTTCACGTCACTGTTCACCTGAAGGAAACAATCAAGATATATTGATGAGAATGAGGAGGCAACTGTCATAAAGTCCAGTAAATCTGTTAGCATGAAATCAGTCAAATCTTGGCGAGTTAACAAGTTTTTATTATCCATTTCCAGTACAGGAAAAAAATATAATCTTTCACAATAATTGCTAGCGTTGTGTTTGGTATATGGTGCTTTCAAACATTCCCTTAGTGGTCTTTGTTATTTTGTCATCACTTTTTGATTGATACAAACTTTATTACAGTCTTCAAATGCCCAACCACCAATAGACAAAGGGAGGGAAACTTGAAATGGCTCTCTCTCTCATTGGTAAAACTCTTGTCATATTATCAAATGTTCCCTGAAACTCTCTCAGTCTCAGGTTACTGAGAGTATAATACTATGAATAAAGAGGGACTTTGGACAGGGATTTTCTATTCGACTGGTTTAAACATTATTTTGAGTTAAGCTCTGACATGTTAAGTTCACTCTACTCTACATGTTACAGAATGTAGAACAGACTTCAGCACACTGAGACTAAAAACTCAAGGCATCCTTAAAATGTAGCATTGAAGACACTGGAAAAGCAAATGACTGTGACACAACACAATATCACCAATTGTTTCAGTCCAGCCGTTTCCTTCCCCTCCTTGCTTTCACGGTATCAGCCTATTTGCCAAGTTCTAATATCTTACTGGAATATATAATGTTAACCCATTTCACTGTCACATCATTTCATGAAACTATGATTTCATAACAAAGAAGGAAATGATCATGTTGAAACCACCACGGATCAAACAAGGAATGGGAGAAACAACTTCAAACTCACCAAATGATCAGGGCAGAACTTCTTCATCACCCCTCCGTCACTATCCTGAGAATGTATAAAATGCAGAAAGTTGCTGCAAATTTCGTACTCTATTCTGGCTATGTGATGAGATTTTAAGAGCAGAGATTCAAATGCTACGGTTTAACTCCTTTGCTACATCATGTCTCTAAAGTATTGATGTCACAGAATTTCCATGATTTCATTGACTTGTAGCTAAAAGCATTCTCTAAGTCTATTAAATAGGACGTACGGTACGTATGGTAATGACCAACATGTATAGGGGAACATTGCTCTCCAGATGTTCTAGTACATTTAGCTTTTTGTAACAAAGGATAAGCACCTACATTATGTCATATACAACAAAGTGGTTAAACATTATTCATTCCACAGAGGTAGTGCTAGTTCCACAACAAATATCAGCCACAGAATTTCTAGTTGATGGCTTTCTCATGAACCAAGTTAAGCAGCAATAGTTTTGCTGACAAAGAGCCCTAAAGAATAACCCCCACATAAAATGAAGCAAGACAAGAGCTGTACGGAATAAGCTAAGCTTCATTGTTGTTCCTGCTCAACACATCTTACCTCTGCAATTTTTCTCTTGTCATACACCCTGAAATAAACAAGAAAATATATTCCATTATTTCTCTTCATGCCCAATTATGCAGTCAAAGCAAAATGTATGTGAAGCCTGGGGTAGGTAAAACTATTAATACTCTGGTTACTACTCACACAGCAAATACTTTTCTGATCCCTATATTTCAGAATCCTTTCAGCTGTAACAGACACATGCACTATCATTATACTGAACCTTACATAGGCCTTAAACAGGCAAAATGTCCTTAACATCCAAGTCTTTTAACTTGTTTTCACTGTCAGAAGAAATTTAAACTATGATCCATTATTCTTCCCATAAAACTGCTAGGCTACCATTTCCACAAAGTTCTGTGATTAAGTTCTTGAAATGCAACTTGATCTACAAACAACACTTTTACATCAGCTAATGCCATCATCATAATAAGATAAGATAATACTTTACTGATCCTTCACAAAAAATTTGGACCAGACCAATAACCACACAATCACTGCATTGTCATTATCATCCTCACTCTTATCATCATCAAAATCATTACCACCACCATCTTTGTCCCTAACATCACTAACAGTGTGGACATGTTTAGTGTCCCAGTACGTTTTAACGGCATTTGATCTATAAGCACATGGTACCCAGCAAATTTCACACAGTTACAGCAAACACACTCTTTTTTCCCCTCCTAATCAAACCAGACATCTTTAGACAGGATACAGAAGGTCAATGGTGCAATTTTACTGATACAATGTCTGTCTCCAACCACACATTATGCATTGTGAATATGTCAATAAATTATTTACACCCAATGTAAGACTTACCTGATATAGTGATCTCTACCACCAACACAGAACTGCCTTGAGTCACAGGGATTTGAGTGTATGGAGTACAATGGGACTTTCTTATCATTCTCCTTGGTTGTAACAAGTCTGAAATAAGGTAGGAAAATTAACAACATACCTTTGAAATGTTCATGTAAACAAATCACAACTATTTTTCAGGTGGTTTTTTTTCATAAGTAATTTACTGCAATGCCACAAACATTGTAAGTTAAATATATTGGGTGATATCACCTCACCTCAACGAGTCTACTTCCCTCCCAACTTACCATATCCATTTCAAAAGAAAAAAAACCATGAGTGCCATTCCCATACATCTGTGAATCCTGAAATTCAGCAACTGGGAATCAGGTAGACTACAGACGGCACCAATGCAGAGGTTGATTCTTGCCACATCATTTTCTTTCCTTCTTTTAATTTCTTTATGCATTTGTCGTTTTTAGCACTTTCTCTTGGACCCTTTGTGCGTGGTAGAGACTTACTTGTGTGGTTTATCCTCTCTCAGGTCGAAAAGATAAGTGAGAGCATCCTCTCCACAGCTGAGAAAGACATTCGGGGAGTCATACTCTAGTGCCAACTGGACAGGACGGAGAAATATAAAAAAGATATTAGTCACATGCTGTATTTCGTATATCAAGGAAGCCTCGCCCCATTGTTTAATTATCTTGCCTTGGTTTTTATTGATCCAGATTAACTGTCTGACAATACATGAATTACGAGGTCAGGACAGGCAAACATGAGACTGAACCTGCAACCGGAGAATACCTTTGCGGACAGTCATTTATTTCTCTTTTCCTTTTCAAAGTATTCCCCTCCAACATCTATACATGTCTTCTGCCTCTTCTTAATCCAATTTCTCAATGTCTTGTTGTAATCTTCTTTAGATATTATATGTTGGAGACACTGAAAAACTGCACCTCCTAAGGCTGACTTCTATGCAAACTAGCAGCCTGCAAGGTGTTTTTTCAGGGTTGGAAAAAGGAAAAAAAAATGGCAGGGAGCAAGATCTGGACAGTAGGGAGGATGAGGCAAAATATGAATTTTATGGGCTTTGAGAAGTCCTGTGTTTTGGCTGCTTTTTGGGCTGGGGCGTTGTCGTGAAGAAGTTTTATGCCTCTCATACCGGAGTTTGGTTGCTGCGTCTTGTAGTATTCAATCACTTTTGGCAAAATGTTTTAGGTGTAAAAATCATTTGTAACGGTGGTGTTTGTCTTTACAAGGAATCTGCGCCACCAAGCCCTTGAGTAAAGAAATACTGTATACATAATATTCTTCACTGACCGCGACCTTTTTGCTGTTGTCGGAGGATCATCACCTTTGGGGCACCATGCCATGTTCAGTTGTTTGCGGTGAGGCTCATAAACATATATGTAAGTTTCGTCTCCAGTGACAATTTCATTCAGCCGATGAGGATCACAATTACTGTACATGCGGAGTCGTTTTTAGGCATATTGTACTCTGGTCCTTTTGTTTTGTTCAGTCAATATATGGGGGACCTAGCTTGCAGAAAAGCTCCTGTGATTTAAATCTCTTTTCAGTATAGTTTTTACAGTTGACAAACTAGTCCCCATTGCAAGAGTTATCTGAAAAGCTGTCATTCAATTGTCTATGTCGATTAGTTCTTTGATGCGAGCCTTTGCTTGGCAGTGGTAACTGAAATTTGAGGCCTTATCCCTGCCATCACGAATTTCCGATTTTCCGGACTGAAAATGCTTAGTCCAACGAAACACTGTGGCTCTAGAGGCCAAAGAGGCTAAAGAACTGCCTCGTATTTTTACTCCTAAAGTTTCATAAATCTGAGTGGCAGACTGTCCAAGTTCTACACAAACTTTCACGATTGAATGACACGAGAACCAAAGTCTAGTTTTGGTGGCATCGTATTCTGATAGATGAATATTTCAAATTCAGATTGAGGAGTAATCGTTCGAGTAAGGCTGTTAATATTTTGCAGATAACGAAAGAGAAAGTTGAATTTTGATTTGTGTGTTCAAAAATGTGCAATCAGTATGTACTCAGTTGTGCCAATCTCATGTTTGTCTGTCCATGTATCGTATCTGACACTAGCAATACATCCATTCCTTCAATAGTACAGTGGGAGACTGATATGAGCTTGCCAGCTCTGTAAGAAATTCATGTGTTTGCTTTAAGGATAAAAGATAGGAGAAATATTTTGAAGTATAAGTGCACCTAAAGAACAGAAACTGGCATTCTTATAAACTAAATACTTAGACTTTGCTCCTTCATGGAGTGGAACCTTACAATGCTAAAAGCCCTCTGTGTAGCAAAAGCTGATCATCCTGATTATGTTTGCAAACTTTTACAGACTATCATTTTCATGCAAACAGCAATGACAAACTGCAATTGCTTTCTTTACTAGTAGAACTGCTAAGTCTACACACTGCTCTCTTTACGCTGACACATCTACATAAATTTCATGTTCTCCTGTGTGCCTGACACAACTGTATGACTAATACCAACAATGGTACTGAAAACTCGCCACGTTATGATATAATCAGTACCTTATGAGCTGCTCCTCTGTGCTGCGCCAGTTTGCGTGTGGCTTTGCAAACTCCAGTGAGAGAGAGTTCTGCAAGGCGTACCTGACCATCCCGGGCACAGCTGATCACATGACAGTCTCCACTGAAGGGCATGAACTTAGCCTGAACAGAATAGAAAAACAGAAGATGATTATCAAGATCATTACTTGTGAAAAGTATGACTATCGTGCTATGGATAATAATATGGCACCTGGAAGTTGTTGGAATGAAAATATATTGTGCCACAATTGGATGGTTGATTTAACAGATGGCAGTATGCATTCGGGGATATCTAATGGCAAATAAAGAGTAACAGGCAGACTATGAAGTTTATACATAACATGACCTTGTGGTTTGTGAACAGTTCTCATAAACTGAAGAATGTTACTTCGTGACACAATCATGCATTTTATTTGTAATATTGTATAATTATATGCATATTGATAACATCATGATAACATATGATTGATGTTTAAGTCCATCAAAACTTGACACTTGTGTCCAAGTGTTGTTCACTGACCTGAAAGACATTACTGCGATGACCACTGTCATAGACAAGAGAAGGTCTGGCTCTCTGCCAGTTCCACAAGACAATGTTCAAGTCATCAGAACCACTGGCCAGGAGAGTACCTAGTATAGAAGAATAAAGAAAAAAATGATGTGAAGAAATGTGAAACTTTTCATTCACTAAGTGAGACCCTCAAGCAAATGATGGAAACAGAGCACTTGATAACAGGAGTGGGAAGTGAGTGGACATAAACACATGCTCACAAAAAGTTTGATCCCTCCCATATTACCTTGTTTTCTTCTTCCAATTTTTCTCTGTATATGTCGAACACTTGTGCATTTCTCCATTTACCCTACTTCGTGTGAGATTATGATTGTAGCTCATTCTCCAATTCTGTGAGACCCTGGTTCTTTACAAGCCTCTTTCTCTAGATTACGGTAAAATCAAAGGACAAAGAACACCCCACAAGAAACATGCACATAGTATACATCACATCTTTTAAAGCAACATACTGAGTGAAAATCAAGAGAATATTCTCAAAGGATGATTTTAAAAAAAAATGAGAATCCAGTAATGAACCTGATGGAAAACAGCAAAGCCTCTCCTTTGAGAACATCATCATTCCAATATTGTGATCAGCTCACTACTGGTTGTGAAACGTGAAACTTGCAATCGTGCTTGATTACACCACTTGCCACTATACTTGTCCTTACTCTTGATTAGTTAATCAGCCATCTGGCCTAATATAAAATTATTCTCTGACATCTGATAGCCTTCAGGGTCTGTGGTCAAGCAGTGACTACACCTAACAGTCCACCCATGCACGGTGTGAGGGTACTAGAAGAGCATTTTTAACTGATAAGTTTCTCTGAGTTGAACAGGGAGAGAAAATTGTTCATTTTAGCCTCCCAGCCTTCACATAAATAGCTGAATAGTAGAAAAAAATACAGAGAAGTTGAGCTGGGCATAAGCTGCTTCATAATAATTTTTTTTTTTTTTGAAGAGAAAGTATTAACTCTTTGAACAAGAAAATACTGATGTGAAGGACAAATGGTTGAGGTACTGTAACTGAAGATAAATCAGAGCCTTTGTGAGGTAGACTAAATGACTTCTGTGGTGTAAAAAAAACAAGAAACATGAACTTTCACCGATGCTAGAGATCATGCCCTTTATCTTTTCAACTGACTTTTCAGCCAGAATAATACTAGAACACCAGAATACTGCTAGACCAAAATTTTTGTTTGCATGATAAAAGTGCGTACATCAAGCTTTCATATATGGATTCAAAAGCCTCAGTGCCACTTGAGTGCAAGCCATATCATTTCCTAATCCTACCTATTCTGTTGAAACTAAGGGCATTGACACATCCTTCATGGCCCTTCATGGACTCCGCCAGCACCAGTCGCTTGACCATCTGGAGGCTGCCTTGAACATGTTCTCTGGAAAAGATGAAGATCAACATGGGGAAATGAAACTCTGGGAAATGAAACTCGGGGAAAAGCAGACTGGTATAAAGAAGAAAGTGTGCAAAACAAGGAGAAAGGCAGACACTGCTTACAGAGATACATAGCAGGTAGTCAGACATACTGTACATTCTGTGTGCATAGTTTTTATTTTTCTATGTTCAGCAGCTGAAGACTGCAACAATCAGCATTTGGATATAATTTCAAAGGTAATGAAAGACTCATGACTTTACCATCTAACAGATGAAACACTGTATAGATTGTATACTAAAGTAAATATCCCTTTGTTGTTTTATTTACTCTCCTCCATGAAAAAAAGAGGGAGTGGGGGCGGGNGTTTCCTCAAATGGCTGCGGTGTTTCATCATACTCCACTAGTTCCCTTACTTTCATTCTTGCTTAAGATCTAAATCTCTCCATATCAAGTAAATGGATGCATTCCGAGATCATCATGACATGAACTACATTTCTCAAGCTAATCCAACATAATGAAATCCACTGTGGGATATACTAAATCACCGTTGAATATACTAAAATTAGCAAATAAATGTCTCAAGGTATCTGTTCCCTGTAAAGTCCTGTATCTGACATTGAGCTGCGCTGACTACTCACTGTAAGAAAATAACTGGCAAGCCAGCACCTGAGTCTGGTGAGCAGTAAACAAAGTGACTGTGATAAATGTCTGAGCGTATTTGTTCCCTGCAAAGTGCCATATCCGACTTGAAGCAATACTGGCTACAAATTTTAAGAAAATAACTGGCAAGCAAGCATCTGAATCTAGAGAGCAGTAAACAAAGGACACATTAAAATGTAAGCTGGCCCTAGTGGGACTACAAAAAAAACAATCTGTAAAATCTAAACTAAAATATTGTATGAAAAGACACGGAATGAAAATCTGCTATCATCACTGCCACACACTTAACAAAAATAAGTCTGAGATCTGAAATTTTCTACAACAGTGGTAGTACAGTATTTTCTTGAAAACTGATTACATATCGAGTGGCATTTTCTTGAAACCTAATCTATATGATAAGGAACTTTGACTCTACCCACCTGAAAAAACTAGGGTTCTTATATGCTAGGTGTCCATACTCTCTTTTTATCAGTTCAGGTACGGCAAACCAGTTAGGCTTGGGTGTTGCCTTGTTCAGGATTTCCTCCGTGATTTTTCTGACTTCCTCATCTGACTCCTTCTCATCCTCCTCTGGGTTCTTGTCTCCCTCATGGCGCTCTTCTTCATCGTCAGTAGTGTCTGATTCATCTGAGGAAGATTTCTCCCGACCAAACAATCTTTGGCGGAGATTTCTGCGCCTCAGCAGTCTTCTCTGTGCTGCAGACACAGTAATGCTGTCTTCTTCATCGTCATCACTGTCTGAGGTGAGATCAGGCAAGTCTTCAGGCTTCTGTTCAGCTTCAGTTGTATTTGTCCCATCTGTTTCTCCCGAGCTGGTTACTGTCTCATCTTTGTCCATTCCATCATCCGGTCTATCTGGTGTTCGTCGTTTTGGTTTTGGGGAATCATCATCATCATTTGTCATCCGTTTTGCGCCTGGGGAACCGGCATGACCAGTGGAAGATGTGTTGGAGGAGGTGACAGTGCCAATATGAACAGTTCCAGAATTCACTTTAAGTGGATTGCTCATTTCAATTTCTGTATCCAGGTTGAGAAGTTCATCTTTGTCAATGCTCATTACTTCATCCTTGTCATTCTCTTCTCCCTCCTTCTCTTCCTGCATTCCCACCTGTTCATTCATCATACAGTCATCATCATCTAGTCTGCTGACTGCTTTCTCCTCCAGAGACAAGCCATCCTTAACGTGGTCCTCATGCCGGAATACTGGGCTGTCTTCTGACTTTGTTTCTGCTCCAGATTCAGACAGAGATGATGATGGTACAGCACTGTCATTCAGCCACTCAGAATCATTCATGTCAGCATCTGATGCTGTATCTTTCAAGCTGATGGACGGAGACTTTGCCCCTGTGACTTCCACTTCTTCTGATTTGTTGGACAAATAACTATCCAGAGTTATTCCACTATCATCTTTTTTCAGAGCTGGCACACCCCATGTATCACCGCTTCCACCATTGCACCCCTGATCTCTCTGATGTTCCATGACAAAACATCCTTTTCCACCATCTTCCTCCATCTTTTGATTCTCTTCCTCGCCAACCCCTGAGGTGGCTGACGAAGCCATGCTTGTGTTTCTTTCTCAGTGGATGTGAAATCTGTAAAGTACAACAGCAAAGAGTACAAGATTAAGGAGGGAGTGATTTGGGCATTATAATAGCATGGATTGTGTAGGCCTAGCCTTGAAATTCCCTGCCACTGATCCCTGATTACTACCTAACACAAAGGTAAATCTAAAAAGGATGTTCATTAAAACAATCAAAGAAACAGACCACCACCAAATGCTCTTCAGTACCAGCTAGCGCAGCAAGTCTCTGTGAACAGCAGACTGTATATTATGATGCTAGCTAAGCATTTAGAACTGAGTGACTCTCCCGATGCCCACCAGCACTGAACACAACCATGAATGAAACTGAATGTCAAGTGTTCTTCATCAAGTCTCTGAGTCTGCTTTGCAGTGAAATCTTAGTTGTTGATGCTCAAGTCTCTCATGACATTGATGGAAACCATTCGTGATTCTAAATAAAGGTAGGTTAAACCTACTGTTATCATTATTAGAAGCCACCAGCAGCTTCCGCAACATTCTACAGGCAGCTGATTTTGTATCTTCTCCTACAGTTGAGGAGTCAGAGTTATGGTTGGACAATGGCATAGTTCATGGTCATCATGCAAGCCATGATGATGTGGCCTTTCAACATTTCCTCTGCAAATTTCTTTGTGGGAACAGATGAAATGTAAATCTGAAAACTCACTGTTCAACTAAGCAAAACTGCCGCAAGTGGCACTGCTTTCTTCATTGAAAAGGTGATATTCGCTATTTCATAGCTGTGGTCCCTTTCATGAATCTGAAGTCGGCCATCTTTCTTCGTCATGAGCAATGGCTCGCGAAACGATTGAGGATCCGACTGTGCAGTCAATTTTGCACTTCTAATTTAAAGTAAAATGCCCCTAATGTTTACTGTTCTTCTTGAAAACTGTCGAATGATTAAAGTGACGAACGTTAACAACTTACAGAAAGATTGGGACAGTGAGGAAACTCCCAGAAAGAAAGTGAATCACTGCTGCGTTTGTGCCTTTACTCTCTCCTGCAGCTGACTGGGTGCTCTTGTGTTGTTTTGCTCGCACATAAGTGGTTCGAAGTAAATAATATTGAAACAATGATTGGCTAAAATCAAATCCAAAATTTTATACAAGCATACCTGATACTATGAAGAAATTATCGTGAGAAAGGTTTAGTTAGTTATATTAATTACCACCCTCAAAAGGTTAAATGGATACAAAATACTTTTTAATAGGGCTTTTGGAGAACCACTGACCTTAAAAGGGAATACAGCAAAACTGCTAATGTCTGTGATCATTAGAATCACCGCGGAAGTTGTCATTTGGCCTTTTTGCCCTCTTTATCAGCAGGCTATCCAAAAAGCAACTGACACAAGAATATTTAATTATTATAGTCCACCTTCTCTTCCTTGAATGCATTTTATATATTTGTATACGTGTGTCTATTGTGCAAGCGTATAGGCCCACTCCGTGTGTCTGTCTAAGTAACGCAATATAATGATATATAATTATGTAAGTGGATAGGACTGAGATTAGAGGTAATATGCATCTGCCAGTGTCTTGTTTAATCACTCCACTCTATCAAATATTATTCATCATATTATTTGCTACTTTTAATTTGGTAGATGATGCGTAAAAGTATGAGATGAATGCGACCTGACAGTAATGCTGTTTCATCATCAGCAGTCTGACAAATCAATTAGATTTTAATGAAACGAAGCGCCTTCTCCACTCCTCCTCCCCAACCAAACAAACAACAACAAAAGCACAGTTACATTAATTTGTCAAGACTCTGAAATGATTTCAAAGAGTTTACAGTAAATTGTCTAATTTAGAGCCATTTTTCTCCAGTTTCCGGAAGTTTATCTCTTAACTGCGGTATTATTACAATATGGTTGTATTGATACAAAATGGAACTCGACTCAGCTGAAAACCCTGGCAGATTCTTTTCAGCATTGTCAAGGGATCTGAAATCATTAGCTCTGAGTAACATTCAGTATTTTCAGAATGGCAAGCATAGTCACCATGCCAAATTTCATGTGACTTTTCGTCTACTTTACGAGTATCTTGATATAGGAATAGAGCCAAGTTACAGAGAGCTTTCCAAGCATCTCAGTCAATACGATTTTTCGTCGGACGTGAAGGGAAATGGATATCGGAGTTTGTTGAGAGTGGTGCAGAAATGCTGTCTCCATCTACTTCAGTTATGTAGATATATTTCATCTGTCAGAGACTCAATTCTCTTTAGGAAGAAAGTATATGCCAAAGAACTTGAAAGGTGAGTTCAGTCAGTCAGCAAAGACTAAGATTTTTTATTTCTGACACTGACAATCCAGGAGGGCAGGAGGAGAAAGCGAACATTAACAATTATTCTGGTAGATCTAGTCTAGTACTAGTTTTCATGGGAGGAATTCTGAATGAGCTTCACATTTTCAACACAGTAAATAAAAACATGTTTATGATTGAAATGTGTCGATTTTACCTCCTTTCATAAGAATTACAGTGCCAAAAAAAACCCCAAAACAATTAGCTCTTTCCCCCATGCTGAAAGAAAGGCTAGTCTGCTTTTAACTCGTGTGGCGTGAGGCTGTCCGGGTTTCAGCCATATCATTGTTATGGATAATGACTGTTGCATGTGTTGTCTGTCGGCTGGTCAGGTGACACTGGGGTGCAAAATTCTACTGCCACACACAAGCGAAGCAAGCAGACAGTAGAATAAATTCTATCACCACATCACGAGGGTTAAGATGTCAAAGTGGAGAGAAGCATCCAGAAAGGTCACCATTTTTTCTTGGTGGAATAGTCACTTAAAAACATGTTCGTGAAAAAAAACCACATTGAAGCAAAAAAGTACGCTCCTGTCTCAATGGGTGTTAGTGTGTTAGGGATAGAGATAGGAGTAGGGCTGTATTAGTTATTAGTAAATATTAGTTCGAGATCATAATATTTTAACAAATGGAATGCCAGACTGCATGGTAATCAATGGAACTTTTGCACATTAGGAAAGATCAGATGTGATCAGAATTACCTCAATAGTACATGGAAGTGTTAGTTCAGTGGTTCAGCACTGGATTACAAGTTACCACACAAACTGGATTACAGTTACCCCACAAATGAACCCATTTAAATCCCACCATACCCTCATTTGTTAGAGGTGTGAAATTTGTTTTCACTGATCTAGGGGTGATGGCTGAAAATAACAAAATTCCTAGCAAAAAAATTCCAACATTATGAAGCAGAAACCAGTCATCCAGCAGATCAGATGATGTTTACCATAAGAACGCAGTTGTGTTGAACTCTGGGATCACTTGGTGTCACTGAGTTTGCCGTCCTGTCACTAGCTTTCACCAGTCACCTATTCCGTATTTATCATATAAACAGGGCCTATATGCAGTGATATAAAAAAAGTGTGTACAAATTTTTTTACATGTCACACGTTACATAAATTATTGGAAGCCTTGGAAACCTCTAGTCTAGGAGTATGAATGTGTGATATCATTTCTTTTGTGACGTCATAAATATGTGACATCATTTCTTTTGTAACTATTTTCACTGCTGTAGGGTTTCCCTCTGTCTAGATTTTAAAAAAAAAAAAAATTTCAGTCAGTCATAAAAACCGCTTGTCATCGTTCTCTTCACTCTTCAGTTCAGTTAAGCATTTGAATTAAAGTACTTGAAATGTGACTGTGTTTCTGTGGTCTAAAGTTTCACCAATGATTGTCCTCTTTTTGGATCTAATTTGTGTCACGTAACTGTGTGGTTCATTCAGTTCAGATGTGTTTAATGTGTCCCAAACAGGGTGAGGACCACTTCAGGGTCCTTTTCAAGATTAAAAAGTTAATTTTTTTATTAGTTAAGAGTTTATATGATAAAAAAGGATCTGAAACTCATGTTTGTTTGATATCAGATTTGTGAAATTCGTTATACATTTATCGTATTCGCAAGTCTTTGGCGAGCGAATACAATAAATGTATAACTCATTTTATAAATCTGATATCAAGCAAACACTCATTACACATCCTCTATATATGCCCATCAATATCATGCAGAGAAATTACGTTTTAAACATCTGACATTGACAGTCAAACAGAAGAAAATCAGTGCTTGACATTGATGCAAGAAATTCCGAAATTTCAATACAATTTCCTGCCATTTTCCTCTGAGTAATGGCTTCCTTCCCCCAGTCAGCAAAGAAAACGGAATATATTTTCAAGCAGTGTTTAGACTAGACTAGTCTAAACCTAATGATAGCAAGGCATCAGAATTCAAGGAGCAATGGAGAAAAGAAAAGTAAACAAAGTGATCCTATCAGCTTTCTGTTGTCTGTTTTTAGTGTGATGAGCGAACTGACTGACCTCTACTCTCTAGTCTCCTGGGCTAGACTGACTGATCTCCATCAGCCTGTACTGGCCAATTAAAAGTCTATACTTGAATCTAACAAGAGTTAAGGAATTGGAGATGAATGTTATTTGACAATCAAATTTTCAACTTTTGTCAAATCCGTTTTTGTTCAACTGTCATATCTACAAGGCAAACACGTGCAGGAATTGAAGTTTGACAACTTTACTGCTATGCAAAATAATTTTCAGAGTGCAAAAAAAAGTAAAACTGAAAATGTGTTTTATAACAAATGACTGAAAGAAAAGGTGCTTCAGACTTGGCAACCCTCCTGCATATTGTGAGAGACTCCCCCAAATTGTTGGACTCTCCCTCTCTCAAACAGAGCAAGAAAATCTCCCCATAGTTTAGAAGAAAATGCTGGGGTCCATTTTTGACATGGATACCATCGGCACCAGCCCTGATATGGATAATGTGATGGTTGCCAACTGTTCCGGCCTAGCGGGAATGTCATAGGCTGGTTGAAGCTGGACCAGGTCTGAAAACCGGCACGACTGGGTGGAAATTGCGTTATTCTGTTTTGTAAATGACACGAATTTAATGAAGTACGACGTGTGCGAAGAACCCATTTTTTTTTTTCCTCTCTAAGAGTAGCGTTTCTACATTAAATGTTGTTCTCTTCAGTATAAGGTGACCAATACCAGTAATGCCAAGTATACCTACAGTTTATAACAAAATTTAGTTAGTTTTGGTTTCCCTGATGGTAAACAATACATGAAAGCCTCCTGTTAGGATATTGAGAATTTTTAGCAGATTCTGTCAGTGTGGAGTATAGCTGGTCTAAATCTCTCTGTGTCTGCATATACTGGTGCTGTCCCCCACCAAAAAAGTTGGAATCTCCCTCAACTTAACCATAATCTTCTCCTGAAAGGAAATCTGTCTGGTGCTTCCACAAAATTGAGTTTAAAAAATATACACTATGGTCACACCACAAACTGGTGTGTGTACCCAAAATGCTTGTGATTCATGTGAATCAAATTCTCATGAGACTCAGAAATGCAAAAGAAAGCTGGAAGATGAAAACTAATAGTGACAGATAAAACTGGTGGTGGTATGAATGATTCAAAACCATGACTTAATGAAAAAAAAAAAAGATATCATATCTAAAATTTGTGAGTAAGTCATGACGGTATTAATCAAAACCAGTTTTTTTATTTTTAATATTTCATAGAGTATTATAATATGTCAGGGCTTGAACAAATTAGTGTTTTGTTGGGAAACTGTCTTGGAAATGTAATTGGCACTGCTTTGGAGGACTTAGTTTTACACCAATTACAGTGGAACCCGCTTAAGCGGGACGGCTCAGTTCCCGACGAATCGTCCCTCTTAAGTGGGCGTCCCGCTTAGGCGGACTATCCATTCTAAAGTGATTTCTTAGCTAGTTTGTGCGTTTCTTTCAAGTTAAGGGATATCATTACTTGTTGATAGTGAGGTGTGACAACGGAGTCAGATTTAAATTGTATCTGTACTGTTTAAAATATACTTATTGCAGTCTAACCGCATTTTCAGTAGACTTGCAGAGCATATTATTGTTCATTTTTTGCGGGGAACGGGATTTTTGGTTGGCTTCAAAGAAGCACCTAAGCCTTCTCACCACTCTCCTTTGAAAATTAAAAAAACAATTTCTTTTAAAGACCGGGGCATGTCTACATAGAGGGAAAGAAATAATACATGTTAAAATAAAACTGGAGAGAATATGAACGGTCTAACATCTCTGATGTCGAGATGTTCGCCGTCCCCCATTCAAGTGATCAAAAATAATTTGGGATCAAATTTACATGATCGTAAACACCAGCAAAGATAAACGTCACTCTTCTCGCTCCACATCTGGCCAGAGTGCGACGCGAGCGGCGTGTGTCGAAAAGCCTTTACGCAACATGAATGATGGTCAACAACACCCTGGCTGAGTGTTGTGCAATAGCGCAGGTAAGGCTCGTAAGTGTCGATCACTGCTTAAGCTGAAGAAAGGATACAGTGTGGCTGACAGGGGGCGGGGCTTACTTAATCTTGATTCGTTAATGCTTGCGCGGGTTAAATGACCAGCGGCTAGGATGTCCGCTCTGATTCGTCCATGCGTGCGCAGAAGGGTCAACTGCCTGACAGAAGGCTATGGGGAGGTAGTGTCAATCACTTCTCACGTAACGTAAAGGGGGGTAATCAGGACCGTCGGTACAAGCTTCTTTGCAGGCCTCAGGTTTTCAGCTGATGGGCAAAGGTAAACAAGCACTAAGACACAGTACGATAGTGACAATTTGCAGCATTCCTGTCAAAAACAGCGTGTATATTACGGAAATCTGGCTTTAAGTCGTCTCGCTTAAGCGGGTTGCCGTCTCGCTCACACGTATAGATTTAAATAGCAAAAATTCTGTTCCCCAGGCATTCGTCTCACTTAAGCGGGCGTCCCGCTCACGCGTGTCCCGCTTAAGCGGGTTCTACTGTATCATAATAATGATAATAATGCAGTACAAAATGAAATTTTGGCACCATAATTCTCCCCTAAATTGACAGGCACAGAGCATATTTAGTTACATAATATCTTTTCAGTGATATAACAAAACCAGTAGATAATGTGGCGTTGAAAGTGTGGCTCTAATGCCGGAAATTGAAGTGTTGCTAAATCAGTTCATTCCTCTCTAGATAGAAATGCAAGCCAGGACTGGACTGCTTATCTACTCAGTTTTATCAGACAGACACTTCTTATTTATTGACATCAGTTCCAGTTTACTATTTTCTGTCACTCTTTCAGTTATGTATCTGCACTGGGACAGTTACGGGCGCTCCTGTACTATGCCCTGAAATTGATCAATTACTGTCAGGAAGGGGAGCTGTTTGCTGATGAAACCAAGCTGAATTCTGAAGTGGCTGAGCAGCTGATACAGGATGTGGAATGCCTGAGTCAGGAGTCCTTTTATGGACGATGCTTGGGATTTCAGGTGCTGCGGCACAGCTAAGATAAATTTAACCCTTTGTCTTGTTAATGTAACTTTTTGCATTGTTGAAAGACCATTAAAAGTCAAATTAATGTCCCTGGAAGGCATACATGATATAAAAGACTATCAGCTTAATTTCACTGTCATGGGTTTGTTGATGATCTTTAAGACATTTATTTATGTTGTAAGTTTACATTTTTGCATGACAAAGGATATCATGTGAGCTTTCAGTGTTGGGATTTGCTTGGAATTTTGGGGATACTCTGGAATGTCACCAAGCTCAGTAATTTGTTTCCCTATCATAAAGATAAGAGATCCCTATATATAATGTAGAGAAAAATCCTGCAAATATCAATGTAATTATGCTGCTGTATTTATATGGAAAACAGACGCTGCAATATAAGAGATAAAGATCAGAGAAAGGAGTACACAGAAAGATTTCAAGCAAACCTACTGTCTGGGAAGCAGGAAAGGCAGCGTGGCAATAACCAGCATAACTGGTGAGTGAGTGGGTGACAGCTGGAAATGAATTGAGGAAGAAATAAATAGAGGGATTAACAAAAGAATAAGGAACACTTTGATAATAACATTTCCACTGGGTTTCAGTTCTGTGACTCCATGCAGCGCCCCATGCAGGCCCTAGCTATTGCGATGGCATCTTACTCTGAAGGCTATCTTGAGTCCTCTCAAATGATGCAAGTGGCAACCTCAGTCTTCAACAGTGGCAAATATTTTCTGGATCCAGAGCTTAGAGCTCAACAGGTAAGAGAAGTAATGGGATAACTCATCTTGCCTTAGTTTTACAATAGACCATTCTATTCATTAGCCAACTCCTACAAAACTCACTTCTGTTTCAACAAAATGAAAGTGTAAATAATTGCATCATCAAATCTTGCTCCTGAAGTAAAAGATGCATCAGCCAATAAAAGCCAATGTAATAATGCATATCAGTGATTATCAGCGAATGATATTCCTCTGAAAATGGAAAAATAGGAAGTGAAAGTAATGATTGTTGCAGCTGTGTCTCATGATGTCTGTTTTACCTTACATGTGTAATAACTGAGAGTGGCCTGTTCTTTTACACATCACAAACTCGAACTTCAGACCACTCCCCTGACTTTCCATTAATGAGATCCTACTGTATTTTATGCCAACTATTGTGATGTTCTCCACATATGAGTGCTGTATAGGTCTCCTACTTGATGTTCTCCAATTTCATGAGTGCTGTATAGGTCTCCTACTTGATGTTCTCCACATATGAGTGCTGTATAGGTCTCCTACATGGTGTTCTCCACATATGAGTGCTGTATAGGTCTCCTACTTGGTGTTCTGCACATATGAGTGCTGCATAGGTCTCCTACTTGATGTTTTCCACACATGAGTGCTGTATAGGTCTCCTACTTGAGGTTCTCCACATATGAGTGCTGTATAGGCCTCCTACTTGATGTTCTCCACATGAGTGCTGCATAGGTCTCCTACTTAATGTTCTCCACATATGAGTGCTGTATAGGTCTCCTACTTGATGTTCTCCACATATGAGTGCTGCATAGGTCTCCTACTTGATGTTCTCAACATATGAGTGCTGTATAGGTCTCCTACTTGATGTTCTCCATATATGAGTGCTGTATAGGTCTCCTACTTGATGTTCTCCACGTATGAGTGCTGTATAGGTCTCCTACTTGATGTTCTCCACATATGAGTGCTGTATTCTGTATAGGTC
The DNA here is from genome assembly GCA_033807755.1 of Ellobium chinense. Lineage (NCBI taxonomy): Eukaryota > Metazoa > Mollusca > Gastropoda > Ellobiida > Ellobiidae > Ellobium > Ellobium chinense. Next base: position 740,654 of record JAWQUT010000185.1, on the reverse strand, counting down.
TCCTACTTTTCTTCAGGTGGTGAAGGTCACAAGAACTGCAGACATCAAATTCTGTAAGGCGTTTTGGGGGTTTTCTGAGTCAACATTTATGCATGTAAGTAAGTTCTTGCAATTTCATACCATAGACTGATTATTCTGATTCTAGTTTTGTTGTTACGGATATATTGTCCAGGACATCCTGGAGTGAAAGGCGACAGCACGCGGACATGTCTCTTACCCCACAGTGAGGTAAACTGAGGAAATTGATGTTCTGTGTGCCTTTTTCTAGACAAAATGGGAGACCTGAAGGCAGAAAGTTACAGCCTTAAATGCTAAGAAATATGGTTGTTGCTTGTAGACAGTTATGCAGGGAGCAAAGGAAAGAGGTGAATCAAGAAACTGTGGGCACTGTCTGTCAGACTACTCTGTGATTGCTGTAGGCAGAAAGAGTTCAACAAGAATGGACGTTCCACCTGTAATGATGCTGCCTCAGTGACATTCAACATCCACAAAACTTCTGTGCAAGAACAAAAATTTTAAAATTCAACCTTGTAACCAAAACTTTGCAAATTCAGATCACAGTACTGATCTTATGTATTGGTCAGGGCTAGAGGTATAAGTTTCAAATTTAGATGGAAGGTGCGGCCACCTTGCAGTCATTAAGTAGCTTTGACAAGTGAATCCTCCAGGTTATGGGAAATCTGGAGTGTCCACTAAAGTGAGACATTCTTACCTGTTACCATGGAAAGACAATTTTGTTCCTATTTTGCTTGAAATTGCTGTTATTTTATGTTCTCAGCAACTTCCATCATTTGTGTGTCCGTCTGTGGAAATGAATGAAGTCATCACGTTAGGACCGGACGCCTTTGAGCTCCCTCTAGTGGATGGTAGTGATACTGTGGTGATAACTCCCCCTTGTGCCCATACAGGGCCTGGCCATGTGTACACCAGACTCATCTCTTCACACCTCAGGGATGGCCAGGTCAGTTCAACTGGTTGTACCGGGTGACACAAAAGAAACTTCATTTAATTCAAAGTCCAATAACTTTGAGAGTTAAAGAACTAGAATCGAATTTTAAGTGTTTTAACAGACAGATATTATCTATAATTGCTAAAGCTTTCATTGACCTCATACTACACATCTATTGTATCAAATCAATTCAAAACACTTGTCAAAATGTGATGTGCCAGGGCCAGTGTGTTAAACTGCACACCAGGCATGCTATTAGTAGACTTGTGCTTTCAATCTTTCAGTTCTGACATAACCATGTCACCTGGATAATTAACATTTGCAGCATTAGCAGACAATATCTCTCTGCTATTGTGTTTAAAATTTCAGTGGCAAAAGATTTTAATTTCTGAATTTGTTCAACTTTGAGTTGAAGTAAAGATTTATTTGGCCACCTGATGTACTCAAATTATCATTTAGCTATTAAGTCAGCTTTTCTTTTTTTCTGTTGCCAAGTTTGGACTCTTGACACCTGATTTTGGCTTTCTCATTCCTTTGTCACAGAATCACTAGAGTCATTGTTGTTAAGGATGGCAGTTATGGCTGACACTTATCTGCTTTATTTTTAGATCAAACTTAATGATATTTCACATACATAGCAAGAATGAAAACCTGTTTTCATGAACACGCTGCGATTTGGAAAATAAAATATTGGTTGCCGTGGTAACAGCAGTCAAATTGGATTTTGTTAACTTAATTTTTCCAAATTGCATATCTTCAATACTTATCATCAGATATGTTTTGTATTTTACACAAACAACCCTCATTATGTATCAGACAAAATGATTCCGTGTAATTTTGGTACCTTCAGCCTGTGAACTTTCTCAGAAAATGCAGGGTTTGTTCTGTGATTAAAATATATGTGTTTTTATATTCTTTGTGTGCCACAGCAAGGCATCAGAAAATCAGGCAAGACCAAGAGCCCTCCAGCAGTGAAACCAAGAACTCCTGGCTTGATTATCCACATTCATGGTGGAGGTTTTGTTGCCCAGTCATCAAAGTCGCATGAGGTGATTTGCTGTGTTCACTTTTGATGTGATGTTTTTTATGAATTTTTGAGTGATTGGCCAAGTTTAACCTGGAGAGAAATAGGAATAAGAGGCAAATAGTCCTATGCACATTGATTGTCTCAGAGATAGGCAGTTTGGAGGTTGGGATATTTTTGTGTTTGCTTTAATCCAGTTTACCATTTAAATGTCACAAACAAAGCAAGTCACAAAAAGTCATTAGATAAGATAAGATGAGATAAGATAAGATAACATAAGATAAGATAAGAAGCACCACCAAAGCACTTCACAGAACTTATTTTAGATTAGTCAACTATGAAATATTCCGTGTGTTTCAGTTTTCCAGTAGGTCCATTTGAGTTAGGAATTATTTTCCTCTGTTGTTTGAATTAGCTTTTATTCTCCTGACAAACAAATGAAATATGACTGTTATGAAATGTTAAATCAATATGGTAATAATTTTGTTAGTGTTTTGTTTATGTACTCAGGTGTTTCATTGTACAGGCTGAAGTTTCCTCACTGTTAATCTAACCCTCTGGACCATGATCTCTAGCTGTAATCTGGCTTAAAAATTACTCTGTCGCTACCACTATACTTTCTTGTAACATGATGATGATTTGAAATCAGTTATGCTAAAATCTTTTCATCTTTAACAAAGATGCACATTGCCACATGTTGATTTGATTCCTGATCAGTAGATGACATAGCCCTCAATCCATTATTTCACCAACACAAAATTGTCTTGTCAAGACAAATACTTGAGAGTAGAGTAATGACCCACCATTATGGCTGATGAGAACAGATTGGGCCGTCCATTTTTGTAACAGAATAATCTTGTTAACCTGTAGATCTGATCGCAAACTTATTTATGACCTTGACCTCCAGGTATACTTGAGAGAGTGGGCAGTGTCGGTTGATGTGCCCATCCTGTCTGTAGACTACTCCCTTGCTCCAGAGTTCCCCTTCCCCAGAGCACTAGAGGAATGTTTCTATGCATATGCTTGGGCTGTACAGAATTGTTTACAGCTGGGTGAGTAACATTTTGCTGTTAGCAAAGAGTCAGATGTTAACCTCATATATCTCTACTATTAGACTATAGGGCTACTGCTCTAGGACACATTAACTTTGTGAAGAGAGTGTCAGATTAGTTCTTACTGATATATTACCCCTTTAAAAGAGCGTGTCAATTTTTTTGTCATGTTAGTGGTGACATGGGAGATCTCAGCTTTGGACTGCCTCAGCGTCTGGAAAGCGACAGTCTTCAAGACCAAACAGTGAGGTGCCCGGCAGTGGATCATGTGGCAAGGGCAAGAGTAACAGCATAACATCTTGCCTTACCCATTTTTATCTTGCCTTTTTAGCAGGAAAGACAAACGGGAAGCTGTTCTTTTAAAAACTGTATTCTGTGCTTCCTGTAAAGACTGTAACTTTTGTAATGATGTCGGGAGGATCTTTTCTTTGTCATGATGAACATTTGGACCCAGTGTAAGTCTTATGATAACTGTGACACAGCATCTCATGCAGCCCTCTCTTCCCCCATTGAGGCTGTTTTATTTCTATGTAAAATCTGATGATATCCCAGAGATTTCTTTGGATTCTCTTATACCTTTCATTTCCTGTTTTTCATCTTTGAAGAAACATTAGAATTTACTTTAACATTTTCAATTTCTCACCTTTACTTTTATATTTTCAATTTCTCACCTAAGTCAAAGCACCTATGTGAGCCAGTGCACCTGGTTCTTGAGTTTAAACTTGCTTGACATAGACTGAATTAGCTAACCTACAGTGTGTTGTAGCAGGCAAGTCTCAGGTGGGGGCAAACAGGTTTATGGAGGCAGAGAGTGGCTTGTGAAGGCTTGTGTGATAGGACTTGAAAACTATTTTTGAGACACAGATGACTCTGCTTAATGGCAACTACTAAGGATCATGGCAAAAGTTTCAGTTATCTTTAGACTTTTGTAAATAGATTACCATATTCTGGTGTCTGGAAAATGGTGTGATTAAGCAGAAGTTACCATTAAACAGATTGTGATTGAGTGAAGTTGACTGTAGCAGAATTCTATACTGTTAGTTATAGTGCTAAGTGAAGAGCATTTAAAAGGGATGAAACTGTTGTTGGTCATATCAGATTTTCAATTTTATTTTTCAGTGAATGTTGTAATAGTGGAAGGCCTGTATCTGGGAAGTAACAGAAATTTGCAGCCTTCTATTAACCTTATGCCTAGCCTGATTCCGCCTCTGATGTAAATAGAGTATGTACTTGTTGCAGTAACATCAGTGGCTTTCCCATCCAGGTTCGACAGGGGAGAAAATCATTTTAGTGGGTGACAGTGCTGGAGGCAACCTGGCAATATCAACAGCCATGAGAGCAGCATCATTTGGCATCAGATCACCTGATGGAATCCTGGCTGTCTATCCTTGCACGGTGGTCAGGTACACACCCTCGCCGGCCAGACTTCTCAGTTTATTGGATCCTGTATTGCCAGTGGGGCTTGTCACTCGATGTCTTGCAGGTATGATGGATGTATTAATGTACTCGCATCTCTCGGAGGCAAGGCTAATGCACCTTGTGCTGTTACATTTCTTTATTGCTAGAATAATGGCATAGCTCACATAGGAGTTAAATCAACGTGTAATGTTATTCTTAGGGCCTAACACAACTTTTGAGCATGAAATTTGTAATTTTTATTGCTTAACCTTGAAATGATTCATAAGCCTACCAGTGATAGAATCCATTACACTTTTTCAGTTTTATCAGCTAATGAGCTCGGCAGAAAGTGAATGAGTTCAAGAACATATCAACTGAAAACTAAAATTTTACTAACTTCAGAATTCTAAAGCTCCCTATAGAGTTACAGTATAGAAAAATGATTCTGATACTTGAATTCAAGCATCCAAAAGTCTCCAGGTAAAGATATTAGAAAATAAGCATCATAGGTTTCACCCCTAGACAAACCAGTGTTTTGACCCTTTGTTCACTCTAACGTGGTAGAATCAAAAAGAAATATTAGAACTGAATTACAAAAGTTTCTCTATAATGTTGTTCATACACCTCTTCCCAATGTGTTTACCAAATGATATTCTAGAAGAAATGTGAATGATCCCATTTACACACTGGTCTCAGTCAATGAATTATCAGTCAAAAGGGATAAATGAGGTCGTTACACCAGTGCTGATGTTAAAGACCTAGAAAACATGTCTGTTTACTGTCTGAGACATATTTTCCCCCTAATTTGTCCACAGCATATGCTGGCATTAACGAGCAACATCCTCTGGCAAGCCCAAAAATGGATGATGTCCACTCACAACAGAGTTTGACACGGCTTCAGATTGGTTCATACGAGACTTCCGACAATGATTGGATTATCGTGGCTCAGGACGAAGACGAAGTAGACAAGATCAGGTCACATGCAGCCACAACGAATGTCTCTCCAGATGAGGTAACTGGCTCCAAGAGTGTCATAGACTCACTGGAAGATTCTTATCCAGGAAGTCCAAAGAGTTTACCTCCAACTCCCAGTGACAAAAGTAGTTCACCGAGGTCGGCTCTCACCAGTCGGGGGCGTAGTGATACAGTTGAGTCAGAGGAAATAGAGATATTCTCTCGTCTTCAGGCTGATGGAAGCTGTGTATTTCCTTCAGGGGGTGGTGGTAGTAGTGCTGGTGGCATTATGAATAGAGAAGGTAGTAGAGTTGGAAGTGCAGCAGCCACAACACACAGCCCTGTTCCTACATACAGTATAAGTGGTAGTCAGGGTGTGGACAGTGGGAAGTCGAGTTTGCCAGAGTCGGAAAATCGCTCATCATTTTCAAACTTTGGGGATGTCTTGCAGGTGAGGGCAAGGTTGATGATGGAGGGAGCTCAAGATGTATTCACCAGCCTCTCCTCGTACATCCCAGCATCCAGCGAAATGTTGGCTCAAAATGTGATGGGTTCCGTCACATCCCTCCTCTCAACCACCACCACTAAGGCATCACCATCAACATCATCATCATCATCACAACAAGTGGCTTCAACGAAGGTACCAGAATTTTTCACAGACCAACACACACGTTCAGATCCAGTTGATGAACTGACTGCTCTTGACTCAGAAGAGATGAAATCGGAGCTGCAGGGTGAGAGAAGTGTGCATGACAATCAGCAGGCTAACAGTAGAGATGGAGAGAGGACTTTGGCAGATTTGACAGACCATGAAGGAGCTATGGACACCTCACAGGAAGATGGTAAAGAGGTGAGCGATGACTTAAGTCAGGGTGACTCTCAGCGGTCACAGTCTCATCCATTGAGTTTTGGAGATGGTGGTGCTGGTCTTTCTTCAGAACATGGCATTCCAGTCAACTCAAAAACAAACAGAAACGCTGTTCACTTGGAAGGTATGGACATTTCCAGCCCGAAAGTCAGGGAGTCATTTGACAAAAATTCATCTTTAGACCATGATATTTTACAAGGAAATCTTGATTTATCAGCTGATGCAAAACATCTTGAAGAGGAACATATTGCCTCAAGCTGTGAAAAGAACATTTTACACGAAAATGAACTTTCACCAGATTCAGATGTGGTGCTGGATGCTTCATCTGCTTCATCTCTTCCCACTTCCTCATCTCAAGCCTTCGACACAGCTAACTCCTCCCCTTTCACTCCATCCCAGCCTGCCTTGCCGGGATCAGCATCTCTAGAAAATGTAGACTCTGTCTCATCCAGTGAGTCATCATCAGCCCATGGTTATCATTCAGCTGGTGAGAGACCGTTCTTGGGAGCTGTCGGCTCACCCCTGGCAAGCCCAGCCAGTCATCATAGACCCATCACTGAGGAAAACCAGCTGTTTGAGTTGTCAGCAGTACCGTCAGCTGATGAGCAAGATTTGTCTCCATCTTTGGCATCACCGCTTCGCAGTGCTCAAGAAGACATTTTCAACATGGAGACTGATCAGAATGAAACTCTCACCCCTTCACAAACAAATAAGCCTCCTCAACCTGGTGCCATTCCACAGACAGATATCTCAGACTCTGCTGATCATGACAGGTGTGTAGACAGTGAGGTTCCACTACATGTTGAGCCCATTCCGGACAGCAGTGCCATGGACTGCACTGATCATGGCAGTGGAACACATCCAAAGGTACCACCACTGCAGAATGATGGCACTGATACTGTCGATGAAGATTCCAGGCTAGCGAGAGCTTCTCCTGAAACAGATGACTTAATGGAAATGTTGAATGAAACATGTTCTGAAAGTTGTGCTCAGGATGGTGATATGAAAAATGTGGATGACAAAAAAGGCGTGGCAGAATCCAGTTTGTTGGGTGTAGTCGACAACAGGACTATGGATCTTCTAATGCTCTCCCCTGAGACACCTGTAGCAGTGTTTTGTGAGGATGATTTTGCCAGTGGCCCTGTGTCACCCAGCATGTTGCCAGGATTACCAGAAGAGAATAAACAGTTGCTGGAAGATGCCTTGCAGACTGTTGACCTTTCACCTCCGACCTGCTCAGATCCTTTGAGCAGACCTGACCCTGAGGAGTTCAGAGGAGCAACAGAGCAAGAGTGTTCAGGACCCTGTGATAGTAATTCAAACAGGCAGCTGAACTCGGTCCAGTCGTCTGACTCTGGAGCAGCCATACCTGTAGAAAATACGATTAAAGGTGATACTGAAAATTTAGCGGAAAATCAGCACTCTGTCACTGATCCAAAACCAGATGAACATAGGACTCCCTCCCAAGATCACATGCTGGAACCTCAATTATCATCTGAAGCGATTTCTTCCCCAGGTGGACACACAAAGACCCCCAAACCCCCCACATCCCTGAATCTTCAGAAGAAAATCAGATCCATATCTGTGGAATCAAACATTCTTTCCCCATCATCACCAACAAAGGTATTTGGTGATGACCCAGTGGAACCGTTTGAAACAGTCGATGCAGATTTGACTTTTGACAGCTCACGTCTAGAGGTGCAGTTTTTTTCTCCATCAGTGTCCGAGGAAGAAATGGGCAAACAGTGCTCTACGACTTCCCCACCCATTTCCAAATCTGACGGTTTCTTGAGAAGCGGGTCAGTGCCAGCCCTGTCAACACTGATCAGTCCCAACCCAACAAGCCCTCACACAAGATCTGAGCCATCTTCAGCGTCATATCCTATAGGCCTGAAGGTGAGGCACAGTATATTCTTGACTTGTCCTATTTATGAGTGTGCGGCAGAATGTATGATATTGTGTTTGTTATAACTATTGTGATTGCATGCTGAAGACTTCAAGACTTCAACAACAGCGAAGTCATATCAAGCCAGAATTGAGAACAAATATATAAGAATATATGAAAACATGAGAAGTTCAGCAAATGCAGTTTGTCATGATATGATTCTAATAAAAAAGCTGGCTGTTTGCCTTGTGATGGTGGTAGGGGTGGAGTGTCTTCATAAAAACATGTTGCCTGACTGTATTGAGTGTCTGCCAGTGTCTTTGAAATAATTTTAACACTATTATCAGCCATTGCTTTACAGTGAACAGTTACATGGAAGGAAGACAAAGAAAGAAGAAAAGATTCACATACGAACATGAATTCTTTCAACAGACTGGCATGTCTCCATCTGACTTTGAGAAAAATGCCTACACAGCCCACAGTCCTCTCCACAGTCTTAGACGAGCCCCTGTTGTCAACAACCCTTATATGTCTCCACTTCTGGCCCCGGATGAACTCCTGAGAGGGCTGCCCAAAATATCTATAGTGGTCAGTATATTATAGTATACAGTTTGAGTTCATTTACATTTCTCTTCCACAGCTGATACATGGGGCTTTTTTAGTTAGGGCACCAGTGATGTGTTTGTGATGATTGTACTGCCATCCATTCCTTGATGCTGTTTTTCTTCTTTTCTCTGCCTGTCTTTTTGTCCCATAGTGCTGTGATGATCATTTGGTCCCTGGCTATATCTTTCAAGTTGTGACTTTTTGATCATGGTGGGGAGATAATTTTGGCTTCCCAAAACATTTGTAACATTAAATGTGAGTTGATGTATGAGACCTTCTGACAGCATTTCATTTCAGCGATCTAGATCCTTTTCTGCAGCTTTGTTGTGAGCATTTATATTTGATATGCTCACTTGAAAAAAAAATTGACGAGACAAGGAAATGTATCAGTCTCACTTCAAGATGGAAGATTTGTTGGCATTTAGACAGTCTTGATTTGCAGTGTTAAGGAAGCTCTTTCAACCTGTCCCCTTAGAATTAACCTGGTCTCTTAGTTAGTTCCAGTAAATCCTTTGTACCTTCAACGTCAAGGAAACTTAGGAGTAATAGTATATAAAGTGTTTGGGAGAATGTGAGAGTTAGTAGGTATGTGTAGGTATCTCTCTCTCTCTCTCTCTCTCTCTCTCTCTCTCTCTCTCTCTCTCTCTCTGTGTGTGTGCGCGTGTGTGCGTGCTCATGTGTGTGTGCATGGATGATGCGTGTGTGTGTGGTTTGTATGTGTGTGTGTACGGATGTGTGTGTGCGTGAGTATGTGTGCGGTGTGTATGTGTGTGTGTTATGTTTGCGTATAATGAGTCAGTATGACATTGTATGTTAGTTTTATAGCCTACCAGAGTTCACTACTGATGTATTGTTTGTTAATATAATAATATTGTCTTTGTGCACTTGTTCAAGACAAATTTCCGGAAGGATTAATAAAGTTTATCTTATCTTTATCTTTACATCATTATTTACATCTTGTCATCCATTCTGTCTCCTTTGATAACATGGTTGTTGGGGTCTAACATGGTCATCTGAAAAGTATACTAAAACTATTAACTGTGACTAAGTTTTATGAGGCTCATGTAACTTTAGACACCACCAGTGGTCATCTGTCTTGGGAAGCTTAGAAAGAAACTCTTTAAAACATGAACTCTTTTCACAGGCTTGTCACCTAGATCCTCTACTGGACGACTCGGTCATGTTTGCCCGACGACTCCATGACCTTGAGATGCCTGTTAGTCTTCACCTTGTGGATGACCTCCCTCATGGCTTTTTGAACTTTGCCCTGCTGAGCTATGAGGCCAGGCAAGCAGCTGAAGTGTGCAGCAGAAAGATGCTGGAGATGCTGGATGGGACTGGAGTGTGATACAACCCATGACCACAGAGATGACTCCAGTTTTGGAACAAGATATCAGAGAGGATCTGATCACCACTAACAAAAAGAGTCTTATGTTCCACCACATATTTTTGAGGAATTCAGCTCTCATTGTTCACAGTTAGCCCTGACCAACTCGTCTGTATGATAAATTCTCACAAATCAGATTTTTGATATTTAACAGGAGAAGGAAAAAAAAACCTAGCCACCTCCAAATCTAGACAAGAAGGATTGTTTGTTAGTGGGAAGGGGAGAAATGCACACGATAAAAGTGTCTTACAGATATGGGG
>JAWQUT010000185.1:718753-730032 GCA_033807755.1 Ellobium chinense | reverse complement strand
TTAAGAATAAACATGTACTTGTGAGATGATTTGGAGTATAATGGGACCTATCATTTGGAATTAATCAGTTTTTCAATCTTCTGTAAAATGTTCTGAAATTGGTAAGCAGAGCACCGTTTATACATGATAGAATATACTAAAGAATTAGGAGATTTGATGGCATGCATTATATGGGTGTTTTATATTAAGAGGTTTGTGGCCCAGCATTGTTTCAAAATTTCATACTTACAAATTGAATTTGGGTTTTATATTTGTGAATGGGATGAAGAGGGACCTGAAAAACAGATTGCCATAAGAAATCAGTTTTCAGCAAAGATTGACCTTGTGAGGTTAAGCCATGCAGACGAAGATATGTGACTGATTTGTTTCTCACATAATTATTATAGAATGTAGCCTCAGCAAGTTTGACACAAGAGTTCTCACACATAATAAAGATCTGGAAAGACAATCAGAAATCAGCTTTCATCAATTCTCCACTGCACTCTGTCATTTCTGTCATTGAATGGAAGAATTATCCCAGCCACATTGCTGCCGTGCTTCTCTCATGCACTTGTAGATTATCCCCGTCCACCCATTTTCACAATGGTTCATTCATGATAATGAGACAAGCAAGAAAGTAGAGTGGAACTCCTGCTATTGGGACAGTTCCATTCCCAGCAAATCATCTTCATTAATGAATGTCTCGCTTACATGTGCTATGTTATCATGAAGTGATTTCTAAGTATATGACAACTTTTATTCAGGTGAGGGTCTACCATTATACATTGCTTTTGAAGTGAACCCAACACAGTTGATCTTCTTGCTGGTGAATAAACAGCTATTTCTGATTGTAATTTTGGTAGCTATGAGAACATGAAAAAGTAGGTGACATAGGGAAAAAGGAGAGAAAACCAAAGTTCTGATAGCCATAAAGCCAAGATAGGCTGCACAACAAACGTTTGTGACTGAGCATGGAAGTAACAGTTGGTATTATTCGTGTTAAAACATTGCATGGATGTTATGGACATTTTTAAAAAAATTTCTTTGCTTAATTGGGATACCATCCAACTGACGTGTACATTTAAATAGTAAAAAGTCCATTCCCTATAAAATATCTTGCTTGTGCATGTCCCACCTAAGCGAGTTCCACTTTATTTACAGAAATAAAAGTAGAGCAGTTTGCTTAAAGACAAGTATTCATCTGGTCTGTGGATAACATTGTCCTGCTTGAGAGACAAGGAAAACAGGATCTTTGCCTTTGATCATGGTAGGAAGGGGAGATAAATACATTACAGTTGTGATGTCATAGATCAAAAGAAGGTGGTTATGTGTTATGGATGTTGCACCTTGCTCCAATATACAGTGAAACTCGGATATAACGAGGTCGTCGGGACCGACTGTCGGTGCTCGTTAGAACCGATGGCTCGTTACACGCATGGTCCACTGAAAATCATGTAAAAACTGTCAGTAGTGTCAGGGACACCAATATACTAAAGCTAACATGGCTAGAGTTTTAGACTGCTCGCTGCGGGTAGAGCAAAAGCGCCTTGTCTACCCAGGGGTCACTTTGATTGTTTTTAGTTTTGTTTCGAAGGACAGACATTTTCTCTTCCTCGATTCCATCATTGACAGGTGTAAACAAAGCAATGCAAATGTTGAGAGTCGAGAAACGAATGACTGACCGATCGTAATCACCGTTTCTGCGATTGTTATGATTGAAATCAAAATTGCCTAGCGCAATGATTGGTCTAAACAAAGGCTTGGCCAATCATTAGCCGAGCATATCAATCCCATCTTCCTTCCGTCGCATGGTCACATCTCCACCGCATCCTTCCCTACCCCGCTTCTTGGCCTGCTGCGCAACTAGTTTGTACCGGTAATCCTACCGGTAAATTACGTAAGCGAGACAGCAAGACTTGCTTATTGTTGGCAATTGTTAGGTAGCCTTAACATTCGAGTTCCTCGCCGCTGAAAGTTTTATTGCGGACAAAAGGGTTGCGAGGGCTTAATTGCAGGTCGGTTACCTCGTTAGGGCCGTGTTTAGCGGATTTTGTGTTCGTTATATGAAAGGCAAGTTTATACAAAGAAGGAAAAAAAACGGGGATTTTCATTTTGCTCGGTACATGCGAGAACTCGTTTTATCCCTGCTCGTTATATTCGAGTTTCACTGTATATAGTTTACACTTATTAATTGCTGTGGTGGGTCAGATCATGACTATTCCCAGGCCAACGTGCAGCATGTACAGTATTCTCAAATTGATGCTGTGAGTTCTAGGAACTCTCTGTGCTGAATACTTGAAAGGAGAAATAAGTAATGGAATTTTTTTTTTTTTTTTGTGGCTAAATTGGCTGTATGGTCTGATACGACAATGGGTATACTATATTATATCAGCTGTTTGGAAAGGATGTTTTTGAGGTTATGTTATGAAATTTTAAGTAAGTGGGTTTTTGAGATGTGTCTTGATATTGGGTTTTTGAGATGTGTCTTGATATTGGCTTTTTGAGATGTGTCTTGATATTGGCTTTTTGAGATGTGTCTTGATATTGGCTTTTTGAGATGTGATGTTTTCTGTTTTGGTCAGATTAGAGTGTGATTTGGCTGAGTCATTGACCTGACTTTTTGAATGAGCCAACCAAATATGTATTTACAATTACAATTTCTGGTGAAATAATTTTGGTATTAATTAGCCTAAAGGCTTATGGGCCAACCAAATTTGTATAGATCATCAAGGATGAACATGTATTTCACACACAGAATTTGTACAACAGGTGTTGACTGATTTTGTCAGCTTTCTGTAACAAATAGGTGAATGTTTATTGACTACTAAGGCCCCTTTTATCTGTGAAATCACTGTATGGAATGATCAGCGTAAATGAAAGAATTTTGTTCAACTTCTTTGACTCCTACTATCACTACATTTGTTCACTGCACTATGTGATATGGAAGCAGAAATATGTGATATAAAGTGATTTACAAACTGAGATTTTCATTTGTTTCTTCTTTTTAAATTTGATCAATGTAGTTTGATTTTCCATTTTGATTGATATGATTGTAAATTCACATAATTTATACAACACAGGACTGAGGATATTTCACCCACACAACACACCACAGTTCAGCTTGAAATGTCAAATCTCTGTTAAAGACAGAAATTTTACATCTTCTTTGTATAGTTTCATTCATGCCATGATCAAAACCAGTTGTTGATTGAAATGATGAACATATCTGTACAAGGCTCTTTGATCATGGTATGGAGGACTTCATGTGTCATTACAGCAGTGCATTCTTTCTTATTTGCAGCTTGTAAATGTTTCAAGTTATAACTGTGGTTTTTATTGTCCTTATTTTTCTTTTTTCTCCTTCACTTGGCAGAGTTGGAGAAACTCTACTGTTAAGATTTGAGACCTGAAAGCTCCTTTAGAGCAAAGACCATTTCAAATAATTTCTATATTTGTGGCTGGATGCAGGTTAGGGTCATAAATTCTCTTTTTGTTTTGTTTTGTGACTATTTTTTATGATCATAGTGTGGGCCATTTTGTGTGTGTGTTTTTGTTTCAGATTATTGTTTGTGAAGTGGCATCTTTGTCATTAAAGTGGGAGTGGATTGTGAAGCAAGAGCTGGTGAAGTCCCATTTGTCTGGCTGGAGAGAAAGGACTTAGTGAAACAAAATGGTTGTCAAGTTGAGATGGCCAAATCATGTTTTCCTCTTGTTAACGTCCTGGTGCTGTTACATGTCATTGTTGAGTACAACTCCCTCGTTCTGTCATGTTTTTGAACGTCCTGATGTCACCAAAATGCCATGGGATCTGTAGCCTGTACAAAGTATGTTTGAGTTGGGATTTTACAGGGCTTCAGCATATTTGTCTATTATGCCTATGTATATAGAAATAGTTCATTACTTAGGAAATAAGAGGTAGGGGTACATCAGATATGACATGAAAATGCTTCTTCCAAGATATACATGCACATCCAAGCACTGTTTATACCTAAATGTTAGGAATGTCATACATTATCGAAGCGGTTAACAAGGAGGTGATCTTGTCATACCTTGCCTGGTGAACTAAGTCCGTCGCTGCAGTTTTGTAGAGGAAGACTTTGTGCACCTGTGGTCATCCTGAGAGAAAATCTTTGTAATTGCTGTATTCATCAAACATCATAAGAAACAAATTTAAAGGTAGACATGACCCTTTCCTAGAAGCTGTAATGCAGAAATCATGGTCCATAAGTGCTGGAGTTTCTATGCAAAACTGCAACCAAAGAGCTGAATGGTCCATTTTCCTCCATTAAAGATGATGATCTTTGAACATTTGTTATTTGTAATAAGACCAGTTATCTGTCACCAGACTTTGCCAATGTTTCTTAGACAACTCTGTGCTTGTTCACATCTGTGCTTGTTCACATAATATAATATGGGCTATAGTGGACATACTGTTGGACTGAGAATTTTGATGCACAGAGAACACCCTTTGATTTATTATATAGTACGTTTTTTTCAATGACAAGGCTTGTATACTAATAGCTATAAACAAACCTCACTCACTCACTATCATTCACACTATTGAGGCTCATTCTCAACCCACAGCAAATGTGAGAGTGTTTAGCCTGGTTGGCTGATTCGGAAAGGTGATTTGTGGATTCGTCACTTTGAGTTTATATGGGTGTATGTTAGGTCCTGTTGTGAGCATTTATAGTCTTCTTCTGTGAAATTGCAGGCTTTGTTATTTAATGTCAATTTATGCATATTAATTCAATGTTTCTATTCTTCATGAAGATCTCATTAGTTTTGAACTTTTAAATACTTTTCCTTAAGTCTTTTTCCATAATCTTTATGACCTCATCTGCCATGTTACAACAAACAAAGGCTTGTTTGCTTCATGCAGTCGGTTCCATTTGATTGCAATACTGCTGGATGTGTTTGTCGTGGCAATTAATTTTTTTTCTGAATAATTTTAAATGAAAGACATTTGTGATGTTGATGTAGTGGAGTCATGTGGAGCTGACACCTTTTGTGGTAACATTACATATTTGGCATATCAGATTTTATACTCTACAAATGTGTGCATATTATGCCCCAGGGTTTTATTCATATATTATTTTTTTCATGCATGAGTATCATTTTTCTGCACTTTTTTGGTTATCTGTGAAGCAAAATAATCCACATGTTTGTCTCCTTGACATGAGAAAATCCACCTGGCACGTTTTAACCTTAGAAAACCAAAGCATCAACAGGTTACCAAAACGATTGGTGTATTCTGATCGTCGGAGTTGGAAGTTCTGCTATAATGAATGGATACAGACAGACAGAATTGTCCAACTTTGAGCACATTTGTACTTGCAACATGCCATGACTTCTTCCTCATATTTCTGGAATTTTGATAGTGCTTCAGTACAGATGGTACTGACTGTGGGTTTACCTGGCCCTTCAGCAGTTAGTAAGGATAGAATAAAATGAGAAATCCATTTCGGAGAGTAACTAAAAATGGTTACCATCAAAGTAAAGCTAAGACTTGTCGAGTCACATGCTAGTCAAATAGCTGATATTGTTTTGCCGCTGACACATATTCCATTGTTCTTGTAAGTGTCAAAAAGTGGAAGTCCATGAGTGGAAATTTTACAAGGAAATTGAAAGTTTGTCTTCCCATCTCAGAGTTGTCCAAAATTTCTTTGCTATGCTGTGAAGAGTAAACAAGAATTACAGTAACTTTTGTATTGGATAAAAACTTTGCCAGGAAACATTGGCATGTTTAGAGATTGTATGGAGCTCAGACTAAACTTTAAAGCTCAAAGCTCACAAGTCATAACACTATCAGCCTTGCTTGAAGGAGCTTGAACTCTCTGAACATGCAAATCCAGAATTGTCAGTCATTTATATGTACTTGTAAGACGTATGAAGACGTACATGATGTAGTCTAGAATTAGACGGTCATTTGGGGACATGTTGGGCTTGTATGTCCAGAGGTTTACAGGCATAGAATAACTGAGATAAACACCAGAGATGAGATGATGGAAGTTGATTAGAACTGATAGAACATGTTCCATGAAATATTAAGAATCTAATGAACCACATCATAGTAGTGGTAGCCAGTCATATTCTCTTTTCTTATTTTCATATCTCCATATCTGTCATGTTTCCATTCCATGACGTTATGATCAGGTGACAAGCAACAATGTCATACACCGGTGTCTCTGTTGTCTGCTTTTGTCTTGCCATGCAATTTACATTTATTATGAGACAAAGATCAAAATTATATTATAAACTGTCTGTGGTGATGTGAGAGGTTTTATGCCTCGGATTATGTCAGCGCATAAGACTATACTGTATTGTTGCCATACCTAAGTATAAGCATTTTCATGCAAATATTTTTAAGCATTACAATTTAATCAGGTCACATGTATATGATATTGTGATGTTTAGTTACAATCTTAGCAACTAAAACACGTCCTGTTCCCCACTGAGTCGTCATTATAGCAACTACAATTCTGAGCAGATGAGCAAAAGCTCAAGAGTGGCTGAATCAATAATGATAATAAATAATAGCAACAACAACACCCATAATACTCTTTGCACCTACAGGGATATGTGACTTTTCATTATTATCACTGAACTCAGAAGACACCGATACAGGTGTGACCCAGCTCTTTTAGAGTGTCAAAAAAATGAAAGGTTTGAATTACTTATTAGACAGGGGCGTCGTTTTCTGAAGATTTTCTGTTTCTTCGCTCTTTGAGTAAGAGAGTTTCTTATCAGCATGCTATGACGCCAACTGTATACCTACAGGAAAGGCACGTAGGAGTATGCACTCTTATCTGATGAATGTTGTGCCTCTATGCTAGAAACAGTGAATTTTAAAAAAAGTAGTGAACACAGTTCTCCTAAACTCTGTCCTCTTCTTTCCTTTGCTATGCACTTCTCTCTAATGTTGTGCCATGTATGCTGTAGTTGTGTAGTGACCAGCATTTGTTGCTCTCCTAATGTATGACATCTTGCTTGTCTTGCCTTGTAGCTGTGACTGTTTGCACTGAAACGCTGTTTTCACAGACAGTTTGGACAGTGTGATGCATCAGATTTGTAACCAAAAGACTTGAAATGAAATGCAGAAGAGAGAGCCCTTTAATGGGCTGTTTAGAGGATGAAGTCTTCAGTAACGACTAGGCACTAGCTAATCCCATACAAATACAGTGTAACCCGCTTAAGCGGAACGGCTCTGTTCCCGACGAATCGCCACCCCATAAGTGGGCGTCCCGCTTAGACAGACTATCCATTATAAAGTGATTTCTTAGATAGTTTGTGCGTTTCATTCAAGTTAAGGGATATCATTACTTGTTGCTCGTGAGATGTGACAACGGAGTCAGATTTAAATTGTATCTGTACTGTTTTAAAAATATACTTATTGCAATCTAACTGCATTTTCAGTAGACTTGCAGAGCACATTATTAGTTATTCTTTGCGGGGAACGGAATTTTTGGTTGGATGAAAGAAATGATTTCTTTTAAAGACTGGGACATGTTTACATCAGAGAGAAAGAAAGGAGACATGTTACTGGAGAGAATATGAGAGGTCTAAGTTCTCTGACGTTGAGATGTTCTCACGTAACATAAGGGGGGCAATCAGGACCGTCGGTACAAGCTTCTTTGTTGCTCTCAGGTTTTCAGCTGGTAGGCAAAGGGAAACAAGCACTGAGACACAGCACGATAGTGACGATTTGCAGCATTCCTGTCAAAGCAGCGTGTATATTAACGGAGGTCTGGCTCCAAGTCGTCTCACTTAAGGGGGGGGCGCCACCTGAAATCGTCGATTTGGGCTAAAAATGCCGAAATTGGGTTATTGCTATTTTTAGATACTTTGACATCTTTTGAATCGAAAGCATTGATGTCGCATGTGAAAGAATCCATTTTACCTCTCAAAAATGCATTTCATTAGGGTCACCTTCTCGGTTTTCTTGGCTGATTATATGAATTTATGCTGAAATTGTCTGTTTTTGATCGCATATATTGTCTATACGCAATAAAATTAGACCTATCTTGTTGCATACCGTTGGAAAGGAAATTTTCTCCTCTACAAGGTCAAATTCTCATCGGTTAGCCAATGAAAATGTCGGAACGACGGCATCTCCCGAAAGAATATTCATGTCTTTCAAATATTTGGTTTTCCATATCATGATCTCTGTGAATAACCCTGTAACTCATAAAGAGAATAGAAGCACATACAGTGTTGTTGCATCAAGGAAACATTATCAAGGCCACTTACTTTTCTTTGAACTTGTTGTAGTACTATCTAAGGTATAATCTGGACAATGGCATTATTGGAGCAACAGTTTACCTCACTCAAAGACAGGATCTTAAAATATATATTGTATGCGCATAAATACAGATATCTAAATGTAAATATATGTAGTCTCTGGAGGACGAAGAGATTGTTCAGACCGAACGCAAACATGAGACCAAAACGAATCAACATTTTTTTCTAGGCTTTGATTTTGTTGTACCAGCTGTTTTTCAGACAGACTTCAAGCAACAATCTCTGAAAAACACCAACATTCTTTGATTTCAGAGAATTCTCTGAAGAGTGGCATGCCTGTTTATGCAAATGTCCATTTTGACATAAGGTTGCATATCTTTATTGAAGTCATATGATATTATACAACTTTAAGGTTCTTGGCACCTATTAGAAGGGCAAATCAGTCATTGTATACAATCCAATTAATCCACTAATATATAAAATCCCCCTTTTTTGGGCCCTGTCAGCAGTGTCAGGGTGTAGAAATATGTAAAATGACCTGTGATCTAAATAAAGCATCCAATTTAGAAGTTTTGGGTACAATTTGAGCCTTCTAGATTTAAAAAAAGGGTCTAGGCTATTATATTAGCATGATGTCAAAACCAGCCTAATGAGAAACTGGGGACCAGATCAGAATTTGAGGTGACATTGTAATTTGGGCGTTGACCTCCCTTTTTCTTCCCCTGAAAAGATCAGGCAAAAGAAGTATTTTAATCTCCATGAGAGAAATTTCCCAAAATCACAGTGGTATTTGTAGAATAACACAAAATGTTAATAGGGCCGAAAGAAGCAAAAAACAACAGGTTCCAAGAACCTTAACCAGCAGCTAGTATCTGGCATGTATCTACCTGAAAACACAATGTTTACATTATGCCAGTTCAGGGGAGTCATCCAGGCTGTCTGGATAGTCTTTTAAACTTTCCCTCCTTGTGTGGCCCTCCCAAGCCTTCCTTCCTTCCTTTCCCTCTTTCCACCCCCAACCCCACCATCACCCTACCCCCACCCACCCCACCCTCATCCTCAACCCCACCTCCTTCTCAGCCCATCCCATAGGCTCATATGGTACAGTATTGTCAAAGGAAGCTTCATTATCTTTAAATTTTTTTGGCAGATGCATCAAACTTTTGTTTCTCCAGGGCGTCTTCCCCAATCAGTAACAGAATGGCCCTTTGAAAATGCCAATATGATCACTTTTAGATTTTAAATGTGTGGTTACAAGTGGATTTGACCATTAAGGGTTGCAAATATGGTCAGCTAAAAACCACCTGCTCATGCCAAGGTGTATACATGGATACGGTGATCAGCAAAGAAGAGGTTACTTTTCCCCTTCCCTTCCAGTCACTCCCAGGTCACTTACCTCTGACCATTCCCTACAAGTTGAAGAAGTTCCCCTCCAAATAGGATACCATGGCAAAATTTTAGGGCTGAACTGTATGTTCATGGGAGCTTTTAAAGAAGCATAGGGTATGTCATCAAGAGAAGTGGCTATTTTGAGAGGTATCAAACTCTAAACTGGGCCATAAGAATGTTCAGACTTCTGAGACAGATATTTCAGCAACATTAGCACAGTATTGTGGGGAAACAGATGTGCTTGACAGACGGTAGTTGAATATTTCTCCAGGGAACTAAGAAAGGTTATCAACCCTTCATCCAATTCATCTCAGTGAGTCAGACTATTGGAAACGGGCAAATGACTCATTGTGTACAACCCAATTAATATGCTAATTAATATATAAAATCCCCTTTAACACAAAATGGCCGAAAGAAGAAAAAACAATAGGTTCCAAGAACCTTAACCCTCAATATGTAAGATACAGGTATATTTATACCCAGCTACTCCTCTGACATGTTCATCCAGTGTGTAGCGATGACTAAATAAACAAATTACAGTAATAAACTCAAAAGGCAGTACTGTATATTGTATGGAATAGTGTGAGGCAGCTGATCTGAAGTGTTCAGTGTTATACAGTGTAGGAAGTAAAGTTGAGAAGCTCATTAAATTTGGAGGATACATTATTAAGACTGAAATAAGCCTTCAGTAAGTATTCTCAATTTTGCTGACACAATGCAGAATGTCCGAGAATGACTGGTACTTAATAGCATATTAAAAATGAATGCGGTAGAGACTGTGATTTGACAACTGTGTTTCCAGTGTGACAAGACACTCCCATTGATTACGTCAAATTGAAGAGCTTGCAATAATGGTAATATTTTTCAGGGCTAAAAAAAAAGACATACATGTATATCGTGCATACCTGGTTTATTGGAAAAGATCATCCATGTTTTGGAATTTTGCACTTTTTGATTCAAGTTGGTACATAACAATCAGAGTCTTACAAGACTTGGCCCAGTGAACAGAAACAATGAAATACGGTAGGCTTAGTTGAAATAAAAGGATCTAAACAAACATCGGCAGCACCTTGTGAAGCCATGCGGGATTTAGGGTTAAGTATTTCTGTTGATTGCCTTTGTCCAGTGTGTTTTGTTCATCTTTGTGAGTGCTTGTCCTGCTGGTGCTGAATAAAACCTTAATGATTTACAGGCCTGGGTCTACCCTGTCTTTCCTGCCTACAACTGAGTAGCCAGATATAACCAACAGTCGGTATATTGCATTAACAGGACTCCTTAAACTGGTCCAGTGGATTGTCAGCATGATACTTGATAGACTTAATCTAAATCACCTTTCCTGGTCAGCTGTCAAGATGGCAGTATTGCTGTGAACATGTCCTGTGATGTTAGAATGTCTTATCTCATGCAGTGAGTTAATAAGGAAGCAGAGGTAAGATGAAGGATATGTAGTAGTGTCTTAAAGTGTAGTATTTAATGAGATGATGACATTGCACTGTGAGAATTAGACATTTTTATAGACATCTTTGCATTGTCATTATTATTGACCACATTATATAAATAGGCACAAGACTTACTCAGGGTATTGTGTTTTCATTGGACAGAAACTTTGTTGATGATACCTTTCGCTGGTTTTTGACAGTCACATTAAGGTATATTTGGAAACTGTAACT
>JAWQUT010000185.1:682371-718045 GCA_033807755.1 Ellobium chinense | reverse complement strand
TAGTAGTGTTGACATAACATGTGATACTCCACATTTTGGGTTCTGTGCAAAATTTGTCATTTTATCTAGCATTCTAAGCTTGCTCTAATAACAGCATCAAATTCATGAACAAGGTGCAATCCAAAAGTCTTTGGAGTGTGCTTACAAATCGGTTCTAGACTTATTCTGGATATTATTACTCTTACATTTTTACGTCATCTTCAAAACAGTCCAAGTAGGAGCCAGCACAATTATTCCAGCGCTGCTGCCAGGCATAGAAGTAGCCTTGAAGTCTCTACATCTCAGTAGGTGAGAAGTTACGACAGAACATAATTCCGAAGGTAAGTGTATAATCTTCTATACTGTCCCACGGAAGCCTGTGGATTGCACTTCCTATGAGCTCTAAATCTTCAGGTTGCTAATGCAGGAATTAAGTTTCTTCCTGCCAACAGAAAGGATGACTGGGCGCCCTGTTTTCTCCATCAAGCCCCATTTTGACTGGAAAAGGTGTTACATATATCTATACAATGCCATCTGGTCGATAAACTAAGGAAATTCTTGAGGGAAATCAATTAAGGGCTACACAAAATTGTACTAGAAAGATGTGCTTGGCAGTGGAACAATTTTTTTGTGTATTTACGCAAGTTTAAGCATCCACAAATTTGTAGGCATATACAGTATGTGTAAAACAAATGATGAAATCACATCTACAAGGGTTTACACGTGTGTAGTAACGATTGCGTTCAATCATGTCTAAGTAATTACATATAATGGTTTAGCTGAGAAATAAACGAACACTGCCAAACTTTTTTCTTGATGGTGGTCCCATTTAAAATCCATCAGATTTGAAGAATTTGGTCTCATAAAACCAACTTGGCGGCTGTCAGCACAGTAGTACCAGTAGTAATGAAGTCATGAGTAGTAGTGAAGTCATGAAACAGGTCATACACATATAATGTTGCAGAATCCATTTTCTGTAATTAAGAGGTAAGAGATACACATCTCTGACCAAAAAAGAAGTTGCCTACTATAAAGTTGTTAGATGGTGAGCATTTCTGATCGAAAAAAAACCTAATGTGACTGCACAAAATCTGGTGAATTTTTGTTTATAGTGATTTCTCATTTATAATTTTCTCTAGTGTTTGTTTGTTTGCGGGTTGTGATTTTAGAGTGGATTTTTATTCATCACTACCATTTTGCCAAAAAATGTTTTTTTTAATATGCAGTTTTTGAAATTTTATTGTTTACAGGGTTGCACACAAAGATTGGTTGGTAATTGTGTCCATCATCTATGACATGGTATTTAAGGGTCGACTTTCAAAAAGTTCAGCGAACGTGTAGCGGGTAGTCATTTTATACCGTCATACTTAGGATGGGGATGAATCAAAACCAAGTGATTTGAACTGGTCAGCAAGTTCCAAAGAAATCAGTTTCGTCAAGCCCCAAACCTTGCCGGGTTGCAAGATGTATTCATGAGGCATGTATACTAGTTTTTGGAACAGTGATGGATGAATTTGTGGAGTCTTCAGTTCTCTTACCAGTTGTTTATTACTGCCTTGCCAGATGACAAAGAAGATTTTGTTTACACTTTTATACTGTACTATGTTCCAAGTTTTATTCACTCTAAAGATCTGAAGAATACTCCACAGTACGTTGCTTTCGTACTAGTAGATTTATTATTTGAAGAGGCATAGCTTTAAGACCTGGGTTTGATAGTTATCTTGATGCTCTACTCTCTCATGATAAAGATACATGGAATTCTGGTGTTATGGAAATTTATTCATTTGCATTCCATGGAGTCAGGTCTTGTCAGATAACTGAGGCAATCTACAGTGAACTTATCAGTGCATTTTTGACACAGATTATAAGTTTTGAAAGGATTACTTGTGATTTACAGACATTTCTGAGAGTAATTCTTGCAACACTGACTTCATATTGTACAAAGTACAGTTTGTCCAAAGTGAACATTCATAATTTGACCTTCCTGAAAATTCCATGCTCTCAAACTTCTGTGCTGCCACCATTTTGATTAAAACTTGACATGATGACATCACAGTTGCCAGGAAACACCAAATGTTCAGATAGGTGAATTAATGAACACATTCTGTGGTCCTGATTTGTTCATTCTTTACAGTCAGCAAGTTGAGGTAAATCTTTTAACAAGAACAGAAACCTCCTGTCCCTTATAATGAATTAAGCAGTCTGCACTGTGTTTTCAAGTTCTGTACTGCAATAAATATGGATAGTTTTGTGGTCTGCATACTACATTGTGGAGTTGCTTCAATTTGAGTGAGAAAAATGTATGTACAAAACAGAAATAACTACCAAGTCTTGTCTTATGTGTAATCTGCATTGTGAACTTTGATTATGATGATGTTTTATCCAGTCTTTCCCACAACTCACACTTGCATTTAGCATTGTTTTCTAATACAGTATATAGTATGTATTTATGCTTTTACTGTTCATGAACCGTTCATAATAAACATCTGAATTATACATTATTCTTGGTCGGTTGGTTGGTCTCTGTCTGTCTATCTGTCGCAAATGGAACATACCCATATATAGTCAGTGTCCTGCTGAAAGTCCCATGGACAGCTAAAAGGACTAGTACTACTGCCAAGGTAGTCATATCATAAACAAAGTGTGTTATATTCTGTTAAGAAACATTTATCATTATCAGAGATGACCTTAGAAGAAAACTTTCACAAAATTACAGTACAATGTATGATTTCATTCCGGGGGTTAAACATACAATATAAAAGATCAAAGTCAAACTTTCCAGTTTTTATTAGTAAATTCTCATCTCATCACATAATAAATCAAACAGAACACACCAACAACCAACCACAATCTTTTTCACATCCACAGACACACATTCAACATAATCCTCACATTCAATTCACCCTCCATAGATCATGCATTCATCTACACTTTCCCTGATTCATGGTTAACAAATAATTCAGGCAAAAGTTTTTGAATACTTAATGACAACAGCTGGAAACTTAAATCATTAGACTGGAAAATCTTTAATATTCTAGAATTTCTCTCTACTTGACATCCTGATAACGTTGAATTATTGACAGAATTTTCATTTGCTTTGTGCACATCACTAAACAGTTACTGATATGACAATCATGTTTTCTATATTTGCCAAACACTTCTAAATGCCTACGACAGATGTAGTAGCAGCGGCTGTTATACTTCTGTCAAAGTTATTCTTCTGCAAAAGCAATGCGGAAGTTTTGCATCAGAACTACCTTCATAAATTATTAGTTCTTCCTTGGGTGAAAATCTGCTGTGACCCTTCTTAAAACAATGAGAGACACACACCATGCAACTTTTCAAAATTACAATGTACCAAACACATGTGGTGCTCACATAAGAGATGTCTGTTGCTAAATAATGGATGGCTGAAAACCTATGTCATATACTTACATTGTGGCTCTAAACTAAGGTAATGTCTGAATATGGAAGAACCATTATGACATCACCCCAACACCACAAAAAAGGATCTCTTCATTATGGACTTGTGGGTGTGAAATTGGCTACATAATATTATAAAACACAGGCCATGCAGACAAGCTCAGATTATACTGAGCTGCTAAATACTGCTAAACTTACAAATGACGCTAATGATAAAGGGTGAGGTAATGTCAACACTTTTGAAGTAAGTATCAACTGTGGTTGTAGTAAGAAGTTGTCAGGCCTGGCAGTAAAAGTAAGGCACCACTGCTGAGGCCAAAACCTGGCAATCTGTGATAATCAGATCACAGTATTGAAATAATTTCTTCACTATTTATTAAAACCATGTCTGGTTTCCCTCAAAAGACAGTCAATCTAAACTAAAGCCATTTTCTCTACTTCGAGTCCTTGTTTAAATGTAGTGATGTTACAGTTCAACCGAATTCCTTGAGGTCGGTACTATATTGGAACCTGTGTTGTTGTTTAAAACCTACATCATCCATGACTACCCTGGAAAGAGGACGGGGAGGGTATCTTTATAGTCTCTGAAAGCTACACCAGCTAGATGGTTAAAGCTATGAATACAACACAGATATGTACATGGCATTACTATCCCTCCCCTTTGGTTTTAGAATACTGAATGACCTGGTATACAATGTGAAGCATGCTGGTCATTGTTCATGAGTATAGCTCAGCAGAATACACCAGAAAAGGACTTGTGAAGGCCCAACTATACAGTGTCTGGCCCTTACCTTCTGGCCATAGAGAACGGATATTATTGTCAATACATATGACACCGAGTCAACTGGCTGCAAACCTACTTCCTATATTCACTCACATCATTTGATACAAACTGACAAGTACATCTGCATTCACCTTGATGTGACTTGTCCATCCTTATATAACAATTAGCATTTACAGCACCCACAGTCCCAAGAGGTGACAACATTTCCTTGTGAGCCTTAATGACGCAAATAAAAATTTCATTTTGTAATCAATGCTGTCTATAATAGAGGCAAATGCTGTACCATGAGTGAAAGTTGGTCAGGATCTGAGTATTATCAATAAACATGTTATATTTCTGTCTGTTATGCATTGTTTACAATTTATCCCTGTCGTATGTTGTGTACAACTCAGAATTCTCACAATGGTATTACTAATAGAACATCTGACTATTCACTGACAGTCCAAATGCACTGTTCTGCCTTACAGTTAGAATTATTATGGTGATGAAAATTCTGTATGGGACACCTTGTTTTGCTGTAAATGCCAACACTGCAATATATGTTAGCGGAGAGACCTACTGTAAGTGTCTACACGTGGAAAATGATTTGTACCACATCAAGATATTAGAAGATATTGCAAGTCTGTGTCGCACTGAGGTTTCTACACAACATCCTAAGTAGATCTAAGAACTGGATTCATTAGTTATAGTATTTGTAGAGAAGAGACTGACTGCTACAATTGTATTTTGCTAAGTGTAACTGGGTGGAAAGGCAATACTAGTATAGTATTCTTTCTCTTATATTTAAGGGGGAGGAAGGTGAGCTTAGTCAGATAATTTTTCAGATGTTACGTATTATTTTAAGGAAGTGTGTCACCAGGGATTTTACCAAATTACTGTGAATGATCAAGTTTGAGAAGAAGGGCCGAAAAAACCTACTCTATAAATTTTTTTCCCTGCCGGGGATCGAACCAGGGTCTCTCAGCTTGCAAGTTCAAGCGTGTTACCAACTACACTACAGGGACGCTAACTTCACAGCAATTTAATTCTTAAATACCTACTGCCTGAATCGGTCCCTAACTTCCACGTGCGAACCTAGTGTTCATCTGTGACCCAAACACACTTCCCGACTGCTCACATAAGGATCTTTCATTAATCTGGCGTGGAAATCACAAAATACATACTCTCATGAACTCACCTGCATTCACAAACACATGACACACATACACACACCAACACACAGTTGCTTTGCACAGATATGCAGCTTAATGATCATAAGTGAACTAGCAAACTCTTCTATTCTAAGAATAATGGATGCATGCTGTACAATGACGATTTCAGATCAACTGGCAAGCCATTCATCCACACACATACCAGTGGTCAGTTATACTTCTCTCCAACATTCAACCTGCTTAATCAGTCATCACATTTTGAAAAAAACAAGCAAAAACTGGTCAATAAAATTAGCCAACAGTACAAACTTTTGTGTGGAAAAAAAAAAAAACCCTAACGGCTTGTAAAAGCCCACAAAATAAGACATATTATTTGCTGTGTCTTCATAATATTATGAAATGTTACTCCCCTGGCATCTCTATGAACAGTGAAAGGCAGTGCAAGTCTCCTCTCTTCACGGCCACTTTCTTCAACATCTTTTCCACAGGCACAACAACTTCGTTGCTGTTTTCAAAGAAAAATCAGTATACTTTCACAGTAGCCATATCATATCAAAACAGGATTCCAAGGCAAGCCTGCTCTGACACGTCACTCAACAGACCACATTGTTCAGACCTTGTTCCCAGAGCTCATTATATCATAAGACAATCCCATGATTCCACTTGAGAATGTAAACCTTTCACGTAATCTCACACAGCTGGCAATAGACTGTGAACGGCCTAAACTTGAACAATTCCCTGAATAAAGTGGAATCCATCATCTTCTTGTCACCCTTGAACACAATCAACAGCTAATTACATATATATTTAAAGATCACATAACTGGTCATTTTTCATGATTTCCCCAAAAGGTTGAAAACTTCTTAAGAAACATTAAAATAAATTACTATGGAAATTCAGGTCACAGTTACATTCCTAAACTGGTTGAACTTTTATGGTTTATCTGATTCATTGTTTAACTAATCTGAATATTTCGTAACTTTGTCAAAAATCTCAGAAACATAAGTCTTTCCAACTAGCAATGTTGTGCTGATGCTATCACAGCCTTTGAAAACTATATTGCTCTGTTTCTTTTTCACACTCTACTGCAGGAAAATCAATTCTGCAAAACAACAACAACAACAGAATTTAAATGTTTTAACAAAATTCAAGCTAAGAAGTTTCCCGTCATTGTATATTTTCATAGCCTATGTGCTACAAATGTTTATCAAAAAGACAATGAAAAGTGAATCAGAATTAATATGTCCACACTGACTGGCATTCGTGTAAATATGAACAATATGGTTCAACCAATCTAATCAGTAGAATCACCGAGTCCCAAAGTATAAACAAAAAACAAAAAAAAAATACTATTTTACTTAGAACTTCCAGTTGACTATTCCCCAGGCACTGCCAAAATTTCACTTGCCAAGTCCATTAATACACACAGTTTCTTTTTGTCAGGAAGTTATTGATGTTGTTGGCCCGACGCGTGCTATGACAGCAGAGAGAAATGCTGTTCTAAATCAACAAAAATTGACACGACATGTTCCAAAATATTACATAATATCTCAGCAGTAGAATGGGTTCTGAAAGATATCATCCAGCAAATTTGAAATTGGACGCTGGACTGAGAATCTAATGAACTGTGTTTTTGTCCAAATCAAATTCTACATTATTCAATTCAGTCCCCTCTTCAAAGATCCCTGTCAAGTCTTCAAATGTTCGTTAGTACCAAAATGCCAAGTGACATATTCAATGTAGGCAAATAAAATCCTCAGTATAGCAATCTGATGTTCATGCAATGAAACAAAAATGACATTCCAACTTGACATGTTTCTAGGTTCCTTCCTCCCTTCTCTCTGCTGCCTGTTTCCATGTACTGCTGTTGACTAAGAGATGGCCATACCTGGCACTGCAAGACAGTACCAACAGTAACACAGCCCTGCTTCTCTGTGATGTAAAAAAGGTGTGCGTTGAGAATTTAACGGTTCTACTGGCTACTTTGTTCCCAATTCCTTATTATTTGATAACCTGCCGACAGGAATCGTACAGAAGAAGAATTTTTCAAAAACTGTGAATCATGACTTGTGGCTATCATCTCTGAATTTCAGTCAAGCCTCAAACTTGGTTGCACAATTCCTGAAAATTATGTTTTAAGCCAGATAGAACCCTTTAACTATCAACCTACAAAATGTGTTTTGTAAATGAAAACAATTCTCCTGCTGCGGTGAAAAAAAGAAGAAACAATGCAAACTCATATCAACAGACCAGCCAGGAACTGACTGGAACACTTCAAACCGGGAAGATTGTGGATTTCTTCCCTAGCCATAAAGATTTGTAACATCATCTTACATCCATCTGTCTAGGATCAACAACTCAGATAGTGTCCAATATTGTTTCTTAACAAGAGTTTTATGATACATAGTGATAAACTATTTTGCCTAAACTAGAACCTTCTCATCCAATTATCATGCCGATACCGAAGCGATATTGACTTTTAACGTGGTTAGCATATCCACTAAGGGCCAGAGTGAAGGGAAACGGGGCCAGTTTCTTCTCCAGCACAGCTCCTATACACCAGTTACTGTCTAGCTGACCTGTGGAAAGAGCATGAGGTATGAGTCAGATAATGTTTAATATCTGAATGTAAGTTCATTCAAAAGGCAACCAGTCACAAAACAGCTGGTGTTGACCCTGCTAAACAGATGGTTGCATTTTTGCACAGCACTCTTGTAGACTCCGATAGTTATCACCATATATCAGGATAGTCCTGCCTGGAGCTTGGTTTAGGGTTAGGGGTAGGGTTAAAGGAAGACTGCACCGTCCTTCAGACCATATTAAATCATACCATACCCTATTATTCCAATAAAACAGTCTTTCAAGTGTCTGTCCTAATGATATAACGCCTCGGCTGGCCCCAGACAACCCACAGGGTTACATCGTCTGAAGTGCGAATTGTTACAACCACTGTGCGCGTGGCGGCCATAAGTTTACGTCAAATACGTTCTTGCCACATGGCCAGGCTGTCTAGCCAGGGCTCTGCAGACATGGATAGCATGCTGGTATGCTAGTTTTAATTCCTCTGTGAACAGTAGATATGCCAAACAAAATCATGCTGAGGCAATAAAAATGCAGAATACTTTTTCTGGCTTACACTATCAAAGTTTACATTTGAATTTGGAATCCCAGAACCTTAATTAAAAGCTGAATAACACAATGTCAGGTAGAGGTAGCTGTGGCTGCTGGAACGTAAGTGACGTCATCGTTTTTGCCACAGGCTTCTGCTGATCGGGGAAGGGGAATAATTCTTGATGCAAGGGCCAAACCCGGTAACTCTAGCTCTCCTTATTGCATCATATTACATACGCGCACGGTAACAGAACGATGCTCTTTCTTTGCAAAATTGACTCTGTGGGCACCATAGATAATTTTTAGAGAGAAAAAGTATTGAAAAACGGAAAATAATTCTGATATGCGTGTCCTACTCTAAGGAAGAAAAAGCAAACAAGGGAGATTCTGTTGACATTTTCTTTGTCTTAACTCTCTCATGCACACTTTCTCTTGTCTCATTCTGTTCCTAACCCTATTTTCAGCACAAGGCAGGAGAGTTCTATAGATACTGCACATGAAGGAAGTCAAACAGTCAACTGCACATGAAGGGAGTCAAACAGTCAGCTGCACATGAAGGGAGTCAAACAGTCAGCTGCACATGAAGGGAGTCAAACAGTCAGCTGCACACGAAGGGAGTCAAACAGTCAGCTGCACATGAAGGGAGTCAAACAGTCAGCTGCACATGAAGGGAGTCAAACAGTCAACTGCACATGAAGGGAGTCAAACAATCCTTTGAATACAAAGTCAGTGTCAGAAAACCTGCTCTAAGGTTAAGGATTAGATTTATGTCTGATTTAGAGGCAGCATCATGAAACTCTCCATCCAGAAGGCCTGTGCTGATGGTGAGGGCAGGAATCAAATTCCAGAAGTGCAACAAATTTTGTAGACAAAGTCAAGAAGCTGACACAACCCCAAATTTACACATCCTAACTGGCAGAAGGAAGTGCCTAACATGTGCAAATGCAATCCTTTATTCTAAACTGAAGCCGAAAGTTAAAAGTTTAACAGACGGGATGATACCAACCTCTAAAAATGACATCTGCCTTCGGAATGTCTATCTGATATGCAACCGTGGCCGTGCTCTCTGCCATGCGTAAACTGGTCTCCAGTTCCACTCCTACCTGCAAGAACTCATGCACCCTTTGATAAAAACATGCATGCACGTTGCCTGCCATGGGACTCAGGTTGGTACTCAGTTGCCACTTTTCACCTGGGGGAAAAAAAAATGCATGCTACAAATACTTCCACAAAAAAACCCCACAAATTCCAGTCAATAAAAGGACACTTGCAATCACAGCATAAAATTTTAATGTGGCCCAGCCTAATACAGTGTCAGGAAGTCAAAAGGCCATTACACTAGATAGAGAGGGATATCTTACTCTGAACATCTTCTGTTGCCTCGCTCTAAACGTAAGCAAGTTTTCCATCTACAGATATGAAAAAGTTTCATATGCATTTTCATGCTTTTGACTACAGCTGATGGACACTATCCACAACTGGAAGTATATTCCTGGTTCAAATTCTCAAATTATTCTAACACATGGAAAACCTTGAGGTGTAACAGAAAGTGATCCTTTGCTCATAATGCTGTTTATGTTGTTCTGTAGGTTAACAAGGCTTTAAGAAGTTGAAATAGTAAATCTAACTTGCCAAGCTGCAAGTAAACAGACTTTCTATGACTAGAGTATAACATAATTACTGATTAATGAAGTAAAAGGCAAAAAGCCATTTTTCATGTGCTTGGAAGTTTTGTCGTTTTTAAATAAACACTAGACATTTTAACAAACTATTTCTGCATGATTCATCAGGTCCTACTTGTGGCATCCCAAAAACTGGACAATTTTGAAAATCTGTGTAAAATGAATGGTATATAATCTGCCTAAGCTACAGGTGGGTGGAATATAAAATCCACACATTATGCAATACTTACCAGACCATCGGCCGGCTAAAGACATGATGGCTATTTCTCCTCCTGGCACTTGCTCATGTCGCTGATACATCAGTTCTGCACCCAGAGCAAGACTTGGCGTGATGCGCTGCAAGTAGTGACCAACGATCAAACCTGAAAGAGAGAGAGAGACATAAAAAGATTTTATGTACAGTTCACCACTTTGGCAGACTGATCCATCAGAAGCAGGAATGGGCCTCAGTCACAGCCATATCAGTGGAAATCAGACATGTCAACAAGTGCCGGCACGCCTGTCCTGACGGGTAAAAATTGACTCCGTCCAACAAAATCTTCGTCACTGTCGGACCAAATGTCCAGTAGATCTATGCGTTTCGAAAATTGGTTATAAAACGAAAGGAGTGTGAATGCACAACCTTAACGGATCCTAAAAATCTGCGACGCTCATTAACCCGAAAACACTGAACTCGTAGCACGAATGGCAGGCACTGCCTCCGAACCTTCAGTTTTGTTTACGAAAGAAGCGTATTTCCCTTCCGGTTCAGATTGCCAGCTATGCTAGATAAGTTAAATTATTTTAGCTGATTTTTTTTTTTACATTAAGAAATAAAGTCTAGAAAAAAAATGCAAAAGAATTTTGGGAATAGGTAGCGATCTCTTATTTCTCGTTTACCATCAAAAAGAAAAAAAATTTAACTTTCAAAACACCTGGCTGGCACACTACTAAAGATTCCCTGCTGAGAACAAGGTAAGTTATTCTAAGAAATAGTTTCTTAGCAGTCAATTCCCCTGCGAGTTTACGATAGGCCTAGTACGCGATCGTCTGTCGTGGCCTATTAAGTTCAGTGCTGGGGCTCTTCCTGGAAAGAAAAGAAAGACTGGCGCCAGAGGAAGAGAAAAAGAAAAGTTAGAAAAGTTATGAGGAAGCCAGAAAAGGGACAAGTTTTAATGAACAATGGCAAGTGGGAAGGAGATGGTTGCAGTGGGACAGTGACAAGGGTAAGAATGACTTGCATTACATATCAGGAACTGGTTAGTTCTAGAGGTGTGACAGATAAGAATCCATTTATTGGGGGAGGGGGGGGAGTGGGGGGGTGCACAAATTTTCAAAAAAAAGTGCAGTTACAGACCATAAGGGGTCAAAGTTTCACGTGAGAGTTATATAGGTGGAAAAGGCAAAGAAAGAGTCAGGAAGAGAAGATGGGGTCAGCAGCAGCAAAACAGGTCTTTAACTGATATCCTCTGGCTAATGAATTGGACACTGCCTGACACATTGTGCCACATATGATAATGGAATGGCAGGAATCACATTTTTGGAAACTATTGCAACCACTGAGAGAGAGAGAAAGCTGCCAAGATGCTGAGAGCTGCATCCTTTTTCTCTATCACAATGGATGGCACTTCTTTCTTACTTTGATGTTCATATGATATTTATTTGTAATTTAATTGTAACAATATACAGACATGTGTTATAAGTTAATATAAACACACATAATTTTGATTCTTTGATAGGTGACTTCAGCAGGAAACATGAGAAGGCCAAACTACCGAAGACAGACTCAAAGAAAAGAACAGCTGCTGGTATTAGCCAGAGTACTGATGTAGTCATCCTGGACACAGAAGATGCTGCCATGGAAGAAGACAGTGGGGAAGAATCCGATGACAACTTGGACAGTGCAGACACAGAATTAACAGAAGCTGAAACTGATGCTTTCCTTACTAATGTCATAAAAAATAAAAGAGCTGTTTGTTTGAAACTGTCAAAATGTGTCATTTCTTTACTCTTTTTTTACAGAGCAGAAAAAAACTTTTGTTTGATTTTTGTTTTATTTGTTTGATCTTTCACTCAGACAAAACATCATGTGGTCAGACAAAACTCAGCTGCTTGTCTGATCGAATGTCCGGCACATTTTGACCATTGTTGACATGTCTTGTGAAAATCACAGCTCAAAATGGCTTCCCACCAGTGCCTACCAGATTACTACAGTGTGTAAACTCCTGACATCATAACACCAAAATCATAAGATGACTGTTCAAAAAGTCGTTACTAGTGCAAGGGGACCAACTTCATGGCTCCTGGCACAATGGACAGATCCATGAGTGCCCTGCCCTACTCTGCACAAGTTGTGCCAGGATTTTCTCAGTGAAGCTTCCTATAATAATCTGATTCTAAAGCAGTAAGGGTAATGAAACAATAAAAGACATCTAAAACATGAATTTGAGCTTGTAGTAGGTTGTTTCCCATCTGAAAAATTGAGATGCTGTAAGTGCCAAAACAACATGTGGTTTGAATAATGAAAACTTTAATGCAGCACAATGAAACATGAATCCCACTTTATCTTACAAACCGACATTTGCCATACCTGACATGGAAAGTGGATCTAAATTGCCTGTGGTGAGTGATGCTGTAAAATCATCTCCCTTGTAATCGAAGGCTACCTGATGGCCCACACATTTGTTCGGTTGGAACTGAAAAATTGATTAAACATTCCTTTAAAAAGCTGAAAATAAATAGCTACAAGGTTTTAAAAAAACAAAAAAGGCTCCAGACCCAAACCTGCATGGTCAATCTCATACAATAACCTAAAACACTTCTGAGTTTTAAAATAACATCTGTTAAAAGAGTTCCCTGCGTAGCATCTGTCCATTTTTTGCATTGTTATGGCCATGTTTTTATATAATGCTACTTCCCACTGTTCCAACCTTTTCTAAAAGTCAAACAATATAAAAGTGGGTAGGAATATCAGTGCCATGTCTTAAAATTGTCACAGACATACTGAGTACAACAAAATCCTTCTTTTATCATCAGGTTTGGTTAAGGAGGAACTGGAAGACTGCAAGTCCATTTTTGCCCATAAAATCAGAGCTTTACAAACAGCTAGTGCCAAGACTAAATTTCATTATTTACCTGAGCTACAAGCTTTGCCCTGAATCTATCGGTGATGGCATGGATGATATTGGCATTCATGTTTCCACTTGAGTCAATGTCTCCCAGTAACACAGGAAATGACTGTGATGACATAAAATGAGACGACATAATTTTTTATCACAATGCATCATAGTGAAGAGATTTTAAATGTTAAGAACATATATAACGTCGACTATCTCACAAAGGGGCGTATCGTCTAAACTACAAAGCGAACGACAATATGCCCTTCACCCCCACCCCTTGTGAGATGGACAATAGTCTTTTTCATAAATTCTGTTCTTAACTGTACAAATAACTCTTACTTAACCCCAAAGGACAGGCATGCTAATAAATAACATAACATCACAAATGATGATTACATGAATATTTTTCAATTTTGTTACCTCTCCTACCCAATTCATATGAAAATTTCACCTCTTCCTTCCTGTTATTGTTGTTT
This sequence comes from Ellobium chinense, assembly GCA_033807755.1. Taxonomy (NCBI): domain Eukaryota; kingdom Metazoa; phylum Mollusca; class Gastropoda; order Ellobiida; family Ellobiidae; genus Ellobium; species Ellobium chinense. The sequence continues at coordinate 704,341 of JAWQUT010000185.1, read as the reverse complement.
AATCAAGGAACTCAAATGGTGACTCTAACAAAATCTTTCAATACTACCATTGCATCCATCCTGTCACTTCATAATATTATTATTAATGTGTAACTCCCTCACCTCCATTTTACTCATTTCTGCATATACACATGTGTTTCTCTTTACACAACATTCTTACACAGTCGACTTCTTTGAACAGTTGCCATCAAAGGGACTATCCCATGACTTTTGTACAGAAAATGCAGTACTGCAAATAAGCTGCAGTAATGATAGTGTGGATTAAGCAGAATCAACTGCATCTTTTCTTCACTCACCTCCATTAACACAACACTCTTTTAGCATCATTAAGATTGCTGTGTTTTCTCCAGACCATGCAATCATACAATTTGCCCCTTAAAATTTCAAAACCACCCTAAAAAATAACTGAACATGTACTGATTTCCCCTTCTTTCCTGCGCATTGTTTGAGAAAGCCCTAAAGAGAGACTTACAAGGCCCTCTCAAATTTATGACAAACTCACATGACCGGGAGATAACACTGACATTGTCTCTGCTTCATCAGCTTGAGATAACAAGCCCAAAGTCAGCTGTGATCTATGGGGCAGTCTTTTAGCAAGTCTTCCTATAGTCCTAAAATACTAACCTCTGTTGGAGAGAGCTGTTTCGTGCCAATGTATGTAGTACCAAACCTGTACACAGAAGGTGTGAATGTACTTAAGGTGATAGTGTGACTGATCTGAAAATGGCTGCTCAGACCTTTGGCCACAATCACCTTGGCACCTTCAAACACTTGTGGAAATAGATCTGGAAAAAGCACAGGAAGCATATTAGAAGAACAGTGCAATGTTGTTTAAAATGCTGCCAACATACATCCTGTGACTTTTAAAATATGCTATGTGGTACTGCCTGAAAGTCAGTGTTGCAGAGAATGCTTGAAACTAAACAGAGAAGTACCTAACCAATCTGACCAAGGGTGGACTGAGCATAACGTTTTGCACCAGGCCCACACAGATACTGACTGTTGTTTAACAAGCTCCGGAACAAAATTTGGCTCCCTGACAGTCCATTTTCAAGACCGCAAACAGTTTCTATGTGATACAATTAACAGTAGCCGGTAATTACACTTTCTCATCTTGATCTAGAAATAATCAGTGTCTGAGGCTGTTTCATTATGGAAGAGATCTGTTGCAGCCTTTTTTCACGACAGCACCGATTCAACAAATTGTATCATTATCAGAGCAGTGCTCTCCCAAGACAATGCCATCATTCCAACCAAATGATTCTGTATCCTCTTAAATAATACATCTTCTGCCTTAAATGAGTGACTCTGTCATCAGAAACACGGTATCGCTTCTACCATGACAGAGTGACTCAGCTATTACCAACATGGCCATCTTAATAAATTAAGATCCAGACAAAATTTCACAACTTGGCATTCATTTTCAGACTAGCCTAGACTATACATATCTAGAAATTTAGCCTATTTTGCTTAAAAATTTCCACTTTGCATTTGGTCTCCATGGTAAACTTCACTTTTAACAATGACCGAAGTAGCTGCATCTGTATGAAGCAGACAAAATATTATACCTAGGAGATGCATTTGTACTAGAATGAGAATTGTGGGAAATAGATAATGTAGCATTAGGTGGTCGAATATCGCGACCCTAATGATTCGAGGGAGAATATTTTCATAAATATGAAATCAACAGAAAAATGCTCTCAACTCAGCTTAAAACAGCATCGAAATCCAATCAGAAAAATTATATTTGTTTAGAATTCCATTCCGAACAGCTGAAGCTCTCGGAGTTAAAAGTTTCTCACTTGAAAGTTTGAGTTCTCTCCCGCATGGTTCTCGGGATCATGACGTCTTTTAAGGCCTATGCTATTGACTTTTTTGTTACATGTAGATCAAGATTTATCATGTAGCCTGATGACAATGGTTAAAAGCTCTGCATTTTTAAATAAAATTCTTCATTATCAATAAAGTTTGACGAAATAGTAATACAACTCGTCAACTGTCCTTCAGAACACAAATGAGATGCTGGACCAAAGTTTAAGGACTGAAAAATAGATAAAAAATTCCAACAATTACCACTCTCAATGTCGGTATCTTTTGTTTGCCGCCAGAAATTTGTGATCCATATCTTAGATTTAGCACAAATAATAATTATTTCATGGGCTCACAAGTGTGACAAGGTGTTACAGTTCTTTTAAAGTATCAATAATTTTTTGATTTTTTATCTCTGCCACAAAGTATGAAAATCAAATATAAATTACCAGTTGGCCTAAAGAAGGTTACCACTGAAACCAATGGCGCCTTCCTGAAAATGCCATAAGTGACACATCATGCGAAAACAAGAGAAGCAATTAGTAGCAGCCTTAAAATTGGGAAAACTGCCATGGCAGTTGATCGGGGAGGTGCCAGGGAGATCAGCTGACAGCAAAATTTTGCATAGTTTTGACCCATAACTCTGTTTTCTGTGGTGCCAAAATTGAGCAATATTTGGTCATAAATAAAAGTAAAAGAGAGCAAATTCTGTACCACCATCCTTTTTGGTTCAGAACTTCCATTCATTCACATGATCGCAACGAAAACAACATGCAGGAACAAAGTTCGCATCGGCAAAGACCAAATGTCTGCTAATTTTTCAGGAAACACTGGAACTAACGAGACTGGGCCGTTTTGTTTACCCTCTAGACTCATAAAACACTATCCTTATTAGAACCCTACAGTATAGTCTAAATCTATTTTATTGCATTGTTATGGTCATGTGTGCACAGCAGTCTTTCATGAGGCTGTTCATCTTAAACTAAGTCTAAATGTGCTATATTCATACTCATAGATCAGTGCTGTCCCTGAAAACGCACTGCCACAAAATGTAATTTTTTTGTAAATTCAGCCATCTCCAATCTCACTTCTCAATCAATGTCTCTGCCCTGTCTTCTCAAATGACAAAGCAAAATAAATGTTTATGTGGCTTTCTCTAACAACGGCACCGATTTAGTCGAAATATGGTCCATGATTTGTCTATGACTAAATGAACTGTATCATTATCATTGCGGTGCTGTCCTTCGAGATAGCCGTTTATTTTTTATAAACAAACCAGTACCTTTGGTTTGTTTGTGTAGATCTTCATACAAGCCGGGATTTGTATCTGATGTGCCTGCAGTTTGAGTTGTCCCTTGCGTTTCTCTTGGCACAGTTCTAGGGATTTCAGTTGGGGGCGGTGGCGGCATCAAAGGTGGTGATGGAACATCTGCATGATGTTTTGGCTGCTCAGCGGCACTAACGTTACCCATTTTGATTTATTATTATTGTGCACAGCAGACGACAGATGCCAAACTATCTAAAACGGGCACTTAGATGTTTCTTCGCTGTGTTTGATAACCTTCAACCGGACGCCATGTGCAAGTTAGAATAGAAACAAATGTGCTGCGCATGCCAAGTGAAATTTCCAGACAGCTTCCAGGTCATGGACAAAATAAAAAGTCACACACAAAATCACATGCAACCGACACGACGCAAAATCCTTTGGGCCAATATCGACAGTAGAATATTATTCTTAATGATGCTTTTTAATTTAATTGAAAGCTTATTCAAAGGCTACATTATCAAACCCAGTGAAAAATGCAAACTATAAACTTGCACAGAGAATAGCCTAGTCTATATCCATTCTGAAACTGACAACTGCACCCCAGCTTACCAAACGTTCACAGACACATGATATAAGTTTACTTATTCTTCCATGGAACTGGTACTCTGAGCAATTCACCGGGGCACATCAAACTTAGAAATCGACAGTAGTACAGGAGAACTCGGTTTTTCTACTGAAAGATAACACTTAAAAAAAAAAAAAAGCTAATGAAAAAGTTGAAGACGAGGCATAGTTTGCTTGATTGTTGTGGTCAGCTGATCTATACATTATCACTTCAAGCTAACTTCTGACACTAATAATTACAGATAACATCCTGCTAACATTTGGAATTATTTACACAGAAAGGCTAGGGCCTCGATTTTTTTTCATGTTGCCGTAGGTAGAGAACTACGATGAAAATGTCAATTGAATTATTTTGGTGTTGTTTCATGCATTAATCTCTGCCGCAACTATAACGGCGAGTGCTGTCGTTTGATTAATATGCTGGGTCATCGCTAACAAGCAATATATAGAACTGCCGAAATGGAGACAGTCCATGTATAAATACATGAACATGCAATTACTGCTGAAATAATATACGATAGCCTAGGTAAAACGGTGAGCGAGACAACAGTTCCGAACCCAAGACCTTGTGTTGTGAAATCAAAGCGCGCACCACACATAAATGTGTGATTTCAATAACTCATGAGCTTTTAAAACAATACTAGCCTGGTGAAAACTTATCTATGCAATATACCATAACAACCATATTAAATTCTTCCAGATGCGTTCTAATGAGGATATTTTGACAATAGAAAAAAGGGAAGATGGGGAAACAAATAACTGTAGCAGTTTCATAAGTTAAAATGGTTTCCATTGTATTTTTTTTTCGACTGTGTTAGAGGTAATGGGCTGTTCTTGTTGTTGTAGTAGTAGTAACAATTGTTGTTATTGTTGTTGTTTTTTGCTGTTGTTGTTGTTTTGTTGTTGTTGTTGTTGTTGTTTTGTTGTTGTTGTTGTTGCTGGTGATGTTGTTTTGTTGTTTTTGTTGAAAAAGGCAAGGCATCTGCTCAAAAATGATAAACATTAATTTTTTTGTTCATAAAGCTTTCCACCCTGTTGTATCTCACCATTAGGCCAGTACCCATAAAATTTTGGACTGCCAATTAATGTTTCAAACAAATTTCGGCACAGCTCTTGCTAGCAGATTCAGTATAGTTTTGGACCCTATTAATTTCAGCTTTAGATGTAACCGGGTGGGAAGGCATATAGTACAGAAGTATTCTTTCTCTTATATTTAAGGGGGAGGAACGTGAGCTCAGTCTGACAATTTTTCAGATGTTACATATTATTTTAGGGAAGTGTGCCACCAGGGATTTTACCAAATTACTGTGAATGATCAATTCCCTACCGGGAATCGAACTAGGGTCTCTCAGCTTTGCAAGTCTGAACGTGTTACCACTACACTATAGGGACGTTAACTTGACATAAATTTAATCCTTAAATACCTACTGCCTGAATCGGTCCCTAACTTCTACGTGCGAACCTAGTGTTCACCCGTGACCCTAACATACTTCCCGACTGCTCACACTCCCCCCTGCTTATCCANCCCCCCGCGCTTATCCATGTCATGTCCTCATGACAACTTACAGCTCTCGGGGTGAGAATGAGGTCATTCTTATATGATATTATCTCTACTCCATCGGCATTCTGTCCACAATGAACCTGAAGCCATTCTTTTATAGTTATCTCAGTTCTTAGAATAAGCTTACTACCTCCCACTTTGTCTTATGTCTCTGCCTATGGGTTACAGAACCCTCTACTCTTGTTACTGCTTCCCCAAAGCCCCAATGAGACATCCTGCCGACGTCGCCAATAAGTGTAACCGGGTGGGTAAGGGTCCCGAAGGAAAACACAATAATAAGGATGATATGGAATAGATGTAGATGGTGATGATGGTCATAGGATAGGTTCGTCTGGCTGGGGTGATGATGGTGGTAAATAAGTCCCTATGTTAGGCTATGAGGCTCAGGAAGGGAATCAAACACCAGTCTCAGCAACCAGAACAAATTTTAGTAATTCACTTATTTGAAAAAGGTTTTCACTACAAAACAAACGTTTCTTTTCAGTGCAAAACAAACGTTTCTTCAAGGTATAAAACAAACGTTGTGTTGGGTTGTGGACTCTAATAGCAAAAATTTTATCTTGTATTCTGTGTGAAATGGAAGTGTGTCTCTACTTTTTCAAATAAGTGAATTACTAAAATTTGTTCCTGGTTGCCGAGACTGGTGTTTGATTCCTTTCCTGAGCCTCATAGTCTAACATAGGGACTTATTTACCACCATCATCACCCCAGCCAGACGAACCTATCCTACGACCATCATCACCATCTACATCTATTCCATATCATCCTTATTATTGTGTTTTCCTTCGGGACCCTTACCCACCCGGTTACATAAAGGCAAAGTTCAATGAAATGGGAGTTGCTGACGGGCAAGACATGGCCTCTTGATGATTAAATGGACTGAACATATGAAGGAAACCGCACATCAGATGGGATTCATTTGGATAACGATAAATTAGACACTAAACGTTTATATCTATGCATACTAATTATGATAAATGTGGGACAGTGAGAAATGACTGAGTTGAACCAGTGCCGGGGAATTTCTGGAGTGGTGTCCCTTACTGTGCCGAAGGTCTTTGACACCTATTGTTTTTTCTTCTTTTGGCCCTATTAACATTTTGCGTTATTCTAAATATACCACTGTGATTTGGGGAAATTTCTTCCATGGAGGTTAAAGTGCTTCTTTTGTCCGATCTTTTAACGGGAAGAAAAATGGGGGTCAACGCCTAAAATTTTCACAAATGTTTTTTGAAAAAGATCACCTCAAATTCTGATTTGGTCCCCAATTTTTCATTTGGCTGGTTTTGACCGCGTGCGAATACATAGGTCTACACATTTTATTTTTTTATCTAGAAGGCTCAAATTGTACCTGAAACTTTAAAATTGGATGCTTTACTTAGATCACAGGTCATTTTACATATTTCTACACCCTAACACTGTCTGGCAGGGCCTCAAAAAAGGGGGATTTTATAGATTAGCGGATTAATTGGGTTGTACACTATGAGTGATTTACCCTTCTAATAGGTGTCACAAACCTGAACAACGAGACGAAGAAGGGAGTAAGCATATAAACCTCAAAATCGATAGCCCCAGAGAGGACGACGTTCTTTTCTAGTGAGTATCGTTTGAAGGTTCAGCAAACTGTTGTCAAGAGAACCAGCTCCTTTCTTAACCTCACCGAGAACTGCACTTTGTTCAGCCTGTGTGGGATCACCTACTGCTATCGGAGTTCACTGGCACGTGGAGGAAGTCACTCCGCTTCGTCTCCACCCTCCCTACCTTTCCACCGGTCTACATTATATATGAAGAAAAATGGTTGTTGTTGTCTGTTGAAATCTGATGGTGATGATGAAGATGAAGGAGAACGAGGAGACGAACTTGGCTATGAGTCTCAACCAGCAGCAGCAGTTATGCAGAGACTTCAGCAGTACGACATCAAAGTCAATATTTACATCTTTGCAGCAAAGAGCATGTTTTGACATCGATCGTAGCTTCCAGTCAGCCTCGTGGGGACTTGGTGGGGAGAATGCATGAAGAGCCTCGCAGGAGCCAGACATAGACTCAGACTTCAGACTCAGACTCAGACTCACTCAGACTCACACTAGCCTAACTCATACTAGACTCAAACTAACTCTAGGGGGAAATTGGTGTGAAATGTAATAAGGTTACTTAGATGTAGCGGAGAACTACTACGTCGGAGGCTTGTACTCTTCGCTTTTGATGCGAGCACATGTCATCGATGTGGGAAAAAAATGGACAATGTGCTGAAAAGTTAACGGAGGCTGGCAGGGTATCTGTGCAGGTTACATCATCATGACATGCATCAAATTGTAGGGCAAAGCAAGATACATCAAATTGTAGGGCAAAGCAAGATACATCAGTTGTATAAATCATCCCAAGTCAATAAAAGAAACCTGAGAACTAGAAAATATGACTTAAAGGTGCCGAGAGGCAGCTTGCCTACTTCTGTTGCATAATTTTAAAATGCCAATAACTTATGAAGAAACAACTGTTTGTCAAAAGTGATACTGCAAATAATTTGTCTCAGATGGATGCTTAAGTGGCATAATAAGCTTTAGGTTGCTGAGAAAAGTAGACTTAAATACTGGCATGAAAGCAGGTGCCAACTTTTACCTCACTAGGCGTAAGATATCCTTTTATCACCGCTGGATACTGTGTGAACTGGTAGGGTCTATGCGATGTGGCCAAGAGAGCGTATCCAATAGCCTCCCATTCCTCTCCTAGCATTCTCATTCTCCAAAAGGAAGGTAAACAGGTCTAAACATGGCTACAGATTGTTCAGTCCAATGCTTTGGTGTTAGCTAGGTGGGGTACTGAAACTTAACAGTCTAAACTTCTTGAACAAGGGAAGGGAAAGTAGGAAAGAAGAGACTTATAGAGGCAGTGTGGCTGTGAGACCTGGGAGTAATACTGAAGACTGTCAAGTCTGAGGTCTGTGGGTTCAACTCCCGAGTTGGACAGTTGGTGTAGTGTCCTTGGGAAACATCATCATCATCATAATTTGGAACACATTAAAAAAAAATTAATAGTTTTGTCCAAATCAGCAAAGGATTAAAGAAAATTCAAAATGGACTTATATAGTGATATAAAATAATTACACATTTTCGAATCTAAGAAGTAATTCTTCTTCAGGTGAAATGTTATGAATGGGTAAGAAGAGACGTAGGATAAATGGAGTTAAAAGCATTCACGGAGAGAGAAGGTTAAGAAAAAGTGAGACGCACCATCATCATCATCATCATCAACTCTAACCACGTGTAAAAAGTGGAGACTAGCAATGCTTTTATAATATTTTGTATTATGTGTATATTTATCTGTTCTGTATGTCTGTGGAAATATAAATGCTACGTATAACGTATTGTTATTAAGTCTAGTTCGCCAGCAGAAGAAGAGCGGTAAGAACTATGTACCGGTAGCTTAGTGAGCTAGTTCATCGATTAGTCTAAAGAGATTTGATTCCACTAGTATTTATTACCATCATATCTTCATGTTTTTAGACTATATAGAGTAAAAAAGAATGCTGTGGTCAGTTTAACCTAGCGGGACAGGTCCAAAAAATGCCAGTAAGTTACTTTTTTTTTTTTTGAGTTCATAGTACTGTACTTCATAGGGAAGAGATTCAGCATGACGTCATGGCTGCTGAAGTTTCTTTCCGTATTAGCATCAGCTGTTATCTCAGTCCTGTTCTTATTTTCTTTATCATATTTTAAGCATGTTAGCCGCAATGGCACTTATCTTCATAGATTTGCATTCAGCAAGTTGGGGATAGATTATTTTTCTTAAAGTCGCATCGGTGTTCTGAAATCCTGATTTGTTTTGGAAATTTCAGTTCGCATTTTTTACTCACTATTTACTGCGGATCTTAAAAAAAAAGTAGTGACTAACTAGTGTAGGAATTGGAAACGTCAAGTAGTTCAGGATATTGACGCTGAACTTTCGACAAGAAATAAAATTTTTAGGATAATTCATGCATAGAATTTCATATTTTTTATAATTGATAATGATTAATTGATTATATTTTGCGTTTTAAGTTAATTTGATGGTTCGTCCGAGGTTGTGATTCGGTCCAAGAAAAATCGGCAATAATTTTCTAAGAATGACCGAAGTCAGTGTTGATATTTGAGACTTTCCTTAATTTACAAAATTGTAGGCTTTGTGTATGAACTTATTTTGCCACAGTGAAGTAATTTGACCACCAAACTGTTTGTCGGATTTGCCTATTGGCCTGTGTGGTGGTAGGTACAGGCGTGAACGGTGGAGGCAGCTACCGATGACCTGGGCAGAACAGGAGCATTCCGATTGTAGCAGATGAAATTTGACACTTGAGTTACGGGCATAATTCAAAGACACCAATTCTGATGCCTCATTGTGGCTTCTGCGAGGTTGTGAAATAGAGAGGAATGTCATTAGCAGAGAGGTAAGTCACACTTTGATTGTATGGTATGAATGCATGATTCAGATATCGTAAGTAGGGCAAACAGGTTGTGAAATTAGGGACCCACCCATTCTTGGCCCTATTTTTGTGTTTTGTTACGAAGGAGGAAGTGGTGGTGTGAGACCATAATAAATGTGTGTAAAACCACAGAAAATTTTTATACGTTGCACACATAAAGACTAGATCTAGACTGCTGTACAGTTATGTTGAAGTTAAACTGAGCAGTTTTGTAGCTTTAACTTCATGAATGATCTTGTTGTAATGGAATGGTTGAATTGAGTGGAGGCATGGTGGGACTTGCAGTGGAGTTGGAGTGTAGGCTAGGCATGTGTGCAAGTTAGTAAGTGGCCAGTTTCCTCCACAAGCGAGTAAATTGTTTAGGGTATGTTGCAAGCATGACAGTCAAGACCTTTAGATCAATGGAAACAGAAATGTATCAGGTCATAAATATAAAGGAATTAACCAACAGCATTCTGACAGGAGTGTCAATTTTTATCTACTATTACTAACTAGTCTAGTACTAGTCTACATCATCGTGGAATTTTGATAGAGGGATATCAATATTTATTTTGAATAGGATATTTTCTGTTCCATCACATGACCAAGGGATTGTTGTCATTCACACTTGGGTTTTTTCGTGCTTCGCGCATGCAAGGTTGCTTTGATGAATGGTGAGCAGCCATGCATGCACGAAGCATGTAAATAAACATGTAAGCCACAATCCCATGGTTATATGATGATACTGTTTGTATACAAGAAGCGTGAAATATGGGCAACAAACATTCATTACATTCCTACTGAAGAAGAAGAAAGTGCACTAATGTTAGGTTTAGGTTCTATAACGTATTTGCACATGAACAAGTGTGAGCTCCTCACCTCATTTTATGCTAATATCATTTTTCAAGACCTTTGTAAGTTTACTTTTGTTGAAAACAGAGTTAATAATGTATTTGGAGATGCATTTATGTGTCAATTCATATAAGGCAAGACTGAGCTTTTCTTCAGGTTTCATGTAATTTTATAGTATAGTTAGTAATAATACAGTTGAACCTGCCTGTATTGACAATACCCTCAGTATGTGATTATAGGCAGTGACAATAAGTTTGTGGCCAAAGAAATGTTTTACATTTTACTAGTTTAAATGGTTTTTTTTCTTATCCTGATATGACATTGCCAGGACTGGTTAAAAAATTACCTTTCTGACTTACACAGTTTAATAAGACAAGAAGCTGTGCAGGAACAACCTTTGCAAACATTACAAGGTGGACATTGGCAATTTTATTGATTATCATGTAAGTTCTATAGCAAAAGGTTAATGTTCATAAAAATTAGTCTTAAAACTCACATGCTAGCACCTCCTGCTCCACCCCTAAGCCTAAGACATGTAAAAACCGATGTAAGAGTAAGCAAACATGCCCACCTTATTCATCCTGTCTAGTTATCAAAACTTATAACCCGACTGTCAGACACACCCGTATCCTACCTTCCCTGTCTGCTTATATGCTCAAGCTCAATGCGGAGACTGTTTTTCTGTGGTCGCTTCAAAAGTGGTTGGTCATCCAGATGAATTCTTGTACTGTTGCATCACTCAGATGTGGCAGTGTTTTATTGTAAACACATGCAGTTGTACAAAGTTTATGTGGCAGTTTTATTATTAACACATGCAGTTGACGAGTTGTACAGAGTATACGTGGCAGTGTTTTATTATTAACAAATGCATTTGTACAGAGTACAGTGACTGATAATGCACATCAGTGTGAGATTTTGGATTGAAGTGTCCGTTATAGGGGAACCAATTGTTTGATTGGGACCGAAAATTTTGTGTCCATGGCCATATGGCAAGTGGTTGCTATTAAATACAGTGCATTTATAGTGATTTACAAAGGAGATCCCACAGACTCTCCATTATGGCCAGATGGTCATTGTAGACAGATGGTCACAAGGTTAGTTTCGACTACATAGTGTATATATTGTGAAGAACAGTTTGATGTTATTTCTATTTATTTCAAAAACATTCAGAGACCACACACTGAGTTATGGAAAACTGCTCCTCAGTTTGAAAGTAAGAGATGGTAGGGTATACAACAATAATGGTTTTCCTCACATTAAACTGTAAATAAGGAGAAAAATGATGGATTGATGACATGATATTCATGTTGCTTGTTGGTTTGGTAACTGGGCTACAGAGTTTACAGAGATTCTCTTTGCATTGATTCTATAAACATTACAAATTATGAACATGATAGTGGTCAGATTAGATCTAACTGTTTACTCAGTGACCCTTGGAAAATTGCTTTATTATGGATATTTAGTGTCAAGTCAAAATCAGTCTTTGCATTCGCTCAAAGAAAAAATGTGCATGTACACATTTTTTTTTTTGATTAAACAAGTTTTTGGAGAGGTCATATGTTTGTGGACGCCAACTGTCATAATGGAAAAAAAAATGCAGTTTTATCTGCTAGTAGGTTGGTTTTGTGGAAAGATAGTAACATCCTATTATTAATGATCTTCAAATATTGATGCTGCCAGCTGCATGCTGTGTTCATCATAGTCATATCATATTGCAAAGAGTTGCTGTTAGTGTGCAGGCCTGTGGTTTTTTTTTTTGGACAAGAACAAGACAGAGTACCTGGAAGGCCTCCTTTTTTGTCTAGTTCTCTCAGCCACCTTTTATTTTTAGTTCTGTGACTCATTTTCTTCTCGTTCTGTTTTGAATATGAGATTGGTGCTGCATGTTTTGTATGAAAAATAAGGCAGGCCAGACTGTTCACACATTTGTCATGGGAACTTACAAACAAAAGTCAGACGTTTTAAACCTGCAGAGTTGTCTAGGAGTCTCTGAGATTTCATGAGGCATTATGACAACAATTACTACATACGTAATTTTTGAGGTTTTCATATTATTTATAAGCTGAGGTTTTCATTGTATCTGTAAAGCCGAGGCAATATCAGTGAGCATCCACACACTTTATTCGCAGAATCATTATGATAACTTCAAAGTGAATTAAGATTTGTAATTTAAAAGCAATAGAAGGTGTCTTTTCTTATAGATACTCTCATTCTAAATCTCTCTTTGTGGGCATTAGACATTGTTTGGTAAGATGTTCATCTCATTGGTATCATATGCTGTTTGAAATATGTTACTGCTGAAATAGTGTGCCTTGCGTATTTCTAAAGCAACATCATATAACTCTTGCAGAATGAACATATTCAGTGCAAAGGCTGAAAATACACCCCAAAGGTCAGCTGCACACCAGATAATCTATGCAGTCTGTCACATAATTGTTGCCCTGCAGCTAGTGCAATATGCCTGTGACAAATACTTAATGCTGTCTTTCCAGGAAAACAGCGGTACAGCTATATCACTCTTAAGTGAAGACCAATCCATTTTTTACTCATTTCTGCTACCTATTCTGATGGGAAAGTCACCATGGTTTGATTAAATTCTTATTCTTCTAAAAGCAGAGCTGTTATATCACTAATGGACATGTGCATATTACCATATCTTCTTTAAACACTGTCTTTTGCCTTTAGAGCCATTTCCTTTCTGGACATTTGCACGTTGCTATCTTCTCAGGGCAAGAAGATTGTCTTTTGCTCCTCCAACTTCTAGCACTGAATTATACTGAATATTTTGTGCCTTTCTGTGATTTTTTTTTTGTTTGTTTTTGTTTTGTTTTGTATAACACAGATCTTTGGCTGTCTGCCTGAAATTAAACTTGTTCGAAATATTTCACTGCTTGGCTGGTAAAAGATGTTGCACTCCTTCATTGCTAGCAGATGTGGGACAAAATCAAAGAAAGAAATCTCTCTTCACACTCACTCAAAATAGGGGAAAAGACATGTGACTTCTGTAGTGTTGCAGAGGAGAGGCCTAAGTCAGTACAGATCCAACCCCCAGTCCAGAAATAAGAAAAGCAGAGGAAAGGAGACATCAAGGTTAAAGCTAAAGTAGAAAGAGAAGTTTTATGACACTGTAGTTGTTTATTAACCCAATCCATAATCCCAGAGATTGAAGATGACTTTGATTTTTCAAGATTATGCAGTGCTACAAGCATGGGGAAGAGAAAGAGTTGCATTTTGTTCTGCACATTTCCAAAACAGTCATTTGTGATCTTGTTTTTCCATTTGTATGAGGTTGTGAGAGACTGTGCTGAGGAGAAGGTGAAGGACAAGAAGGTGTTGTCTATCCAGATATGTATTTGTATTAGCTAGAAAGCATTTTAAAATTTATTTGTGAAAAAAGAACAGGTTTCATTGCAGGCTGGTAGTTTGAACGGAATAAACTTAGGCAGGCATCTCTCAATGTTTTCTGGAATATGACCTTTGACTTGTCAGGGCATGTTACACATAATATCCTTTTGCCATTAGCCTCTTCAAACATTAGTTTTTTCTGTAATTGTCCAGTGAGATGATTGCTATGTAAAGTGTATATTTGTTGGTAATGAGATTGACTTAAATATCTTAGGCCAAGAATCATAAAAGATAACAAGATTATAGATGTGTTTTAAAGGATGCCACAGTGGAATTTCGAACAAAAGTACAGGAATGTTTTTTTTCCAGAAAGACAATCACTCACTCTAGTGACACATCAATCACATGCTTGTTTGCAATTAAAAATGTTTGAATTTTAGTGTATTTCATGTGTGAGACTAGGTGTTACTAGTTGATTTTGCTTTTTTTTGTTTTTGTTTGTGGCTACACTGCACGCTAGCTGGCTGAGCTTAAAGTAAACTTAAAGAGATGAAAAGACCAGCATTATGTGGACTGTAAGCACCAAGTGGATGGATGCCCTGGGAAAGTGAGAAAGGGCATCTTTGTGGCGTTGGACACCTGTTCATTTTGGATCACCTGCACCTGTGATAGTAATAGAGGTTTGGAGTAGATATCACTACAGTCACTCTGATCAAACATTGAAAGGTCAGAAAAGATACTAAATCTCCTAGATCTACTAAATTTGGAAAGAGAAGAACATTTCAAAATCGGGATATTATTTAATATAAGATGAGCTATGTCAGACAGGACAGTATTTTGATTGTCACTTGTATGCTTCCTGCAGTTGTAGACACAGTGATGGGGAAGGTAATTGTGACAGTGACATGGAAGTAGAGTTGTGAAGTGGAAGAACAAAATGTTGTCAAAGGTATATATTGATCAGGAAAATGCAGGTGACCATTTGTCTCCATATGTTTACTTGCGCTGTGTTTTATAATTCCAAGAATCAACAGATTAGGATGATTGTAATTAATTTGAACCTTTATTTTCTCCATATTAGTGATTTCCTTCTCACACTCACAGTGGTTCTTGTCTTTCTTCAGTTAGTCTCTCAATAACCTCAGTGGTTTGTTTGTGTAGAGGCTGTCTGCCCTCGTCATAGGGAAGAGTAAATATCATGTTTGGGATTTTCAGAGGGAGAGAAAAAAGGAACATTAGCTATAGATATTCCCCTATAAAGTTTAGTTTAGTGTTGGACTTTTTTGTGAAAATATTTTTGGCAGCACTGCAATTCTGTCACGTGTATAATTGGTCTGAAAACAACTCATTACTCACACAGTAGTAACATTAAGCTGCTTGTATGTGACTGGGTGGTGATATAGAGCATCATGGGAGCCTGACTGACTCATATTGGTGTTGGTGGTGTTAAGACAAGTGCTCAAGTGGGATTAATGTCTTTCGGGGGTGGCTGCTCCATCTACACTTTTAGATACAGGTTCAGTAGAGCTGTTATATCAAGTATGCTTTGGCGCATAAAAAGAGTATTTGTCTCATACATCACTGAGGTTTCCTTCTTGTCGAGGTCCACTTGAATAATGAAATGACACAATAATATAATAATGAATCCATGCATGCGAAACTCATATGTAATAACCAGGTCTACTTATTAAATGAGGACTTAATAACAACTTAATACCGTTGTTTATGAGCAATTCTACAAAGCCAGTTAGACTTTAGTTTCAGACACTGAAAAGTCCTTTTTCTTTCTCAAGGGACTTGCATCTTCCATCATTATATATGTACAATTCATACAAAAGACCACTATCTGTGTACAACCTGAAAGGTTTTTCTTTTCATCGGTGACACTGGCCTGAATCTGCTCAGTTTTTTGGTCATATCTTTCACTGATAACTTTCACAGCATAGAGGTAACACAGATTTCAACTCCTTTTTTTTTATCACTTGCACTCAGCAAATCAATTTTAGAATTACAAAATCTTAGTACGTTTAGGTGTAAATAGAAATTCATTGCTTGCTGTTTGAACGTGGAAATTAACCAAAACAGCAGCAACTACGACTAGTCTACCACCACCACCACCACCACTAACAACGTCTTCTTGCGTTGGAATACTTATTGTCACCATGTAGATAGGGTGATTGCTATGCTTGGTGAAGAGCGACAACTCCGCTGTGACTGTAGTCTTCAATGTTGTAGTTGTGTCCCTTGCGCTTGACTGTTGGTCCAGTTTCACTGTCTCTTCCCATTTCTTTATCATTACTAAGGAGATTCAGTGCCTGTCTGTCGGCCGGGTCAAGGTCAGTCGTGTGTGTTTAGACACCAGGTCGTCTACGCCAAACGTTAGAGTACACGTCTGCACATTTACTGGGAAAGCCCGGGTGGTTATTGCAAACTCTTTTCATGGTCCATACCATCAAGAATATTTTGGCGTTGTAATGAAAGCCTCACAAAGAAACAACGGGAAAAAAAATCTGGCACAGAGAGCAAAGAAAACTAAGGACACCACGAGCCACGTACAAATACCAGACGCCTCCCAAGTTCCGGTCGTGCCATTCTCGAAAGGGGAAATTAATGAATCTGCCAATTCTTCAGACTTTGACCCATCGCCCCTTTTCTACGTGTACGGAAAAAAGAAAACTGCAAGTTACAGACTGTGAGCTTCTTACTTTGGAAATAAAATTTGATATGAGTCCGTAGTCTTTCAGATACCCAGCCCTCCCCCCTAGATTAAAAACAACAACAACCAACAAAAATAACCGTCGTTAACAGTTGGCATACAGCGGATACATTCATACATACATTCTAGTGAGAAACTCAATTCAGATAATCATGCTTTTAGTTTGCTACAGTAGGCTGGATCTGTATGCATGAGTTATCTTACCTTATCAGGCTTTGCAGGATTTCATGCTTGGTATTCTTTCTTCGTATTTCATGTCAGCCTTATATGGATGGTCAGTTAGTCCGGTGGTTGTCCACATCCACATGTTTCGGTTTTGGAAGGGATTCCTAAGTTCCTTCATGTTGAGTCGAGATCCCAGAAGTCCAGAAGTCTAGATCTCTATGGATGAGTTGCAAGAATTTTTTTTCCCAATGGGTCTCTCTCACAGTTTGTCGGAATCGATACCATGAGTATGTCATGTGTCGGAATCGATATCATGAGTATGTCATGTAGTCTCGTCTCATCCTGTACTTAAAACGGGCAAGAAGCCTTACTCTGGTCTTCACTCAGATAAAAGACCGTCTCATGTCACAGGGGAACGTTCTGGGGAACTGTGGTCTTAAGAAATGGAGAGGGTGGTGATGGGGGNGGGGGGGGGGGGGGAGGAAACTATAAGTAACTGTTGAGGAGGACGGGTTGTTAAAGAATGTAGAGAATAGATTAGTCATGGAAGGAATACAGACTTGTTGGGGGGTAAAGATAGCTCACTCACCATACCTCTCCTGTCGCTTAAAAAAAAAAAAGCACCATCATAACCTAAAACCATATTATCACTGGATTTACACTGTGAATAATGGCAAGTGGCGTGAGCGGGCATAAACCTGGAGACGAGACTTATTATAAAGCGTATTATTACTACTGTACTATATAAATAGACTGACACTGCATTGCTGTGAGTTGCACAGAGCAGCACTGGCCAACGCCCCTGTGGAGTTTGTCGTCGTGTTTGAACTGCTCGCGTTGATGACTCACTTGTGCACGCGTAATAATAACATGCTCTTGGGGTAAAATCTCTGTAATTAGCCACTGTACTAATGAACTAGCACAAGGCCAGTCAGCTTGTATTTGTAGCTGTAGGTAGTGATGTGGCTAGTACTGAAGGTGACGGGATGGTGAGATTCAGCCCTGTCTGCTGACCACAGTTTGCAAATTAAATTGACCAAACAAATATAGAATAATGTCATATTATCTTCATCATGTTCATAATATCTGGATTACGTGAAGTGTGTGTGTCGTTGACGCTATTAAAGGAAATGGTGTGTCGTGAGACGAGTACAGTTGCAGGTTAAAGGCATGGAAGTGGAATGTTATGTACTGGGTTACAGTCATTGTCTGTAGAAACTAGAGAGAGGCTATTTGGTCATCGTCAAGTGACTCCATCTTGCTGGCACAGTATTGAAGACGAGGTCGAGAATAAGGTAGGCTCACAGTGTAGTTGGTTTGGTAATGAAGTGCATGCATAATCAAAATGTTCAGCCCGTGTGTGATGGTAAAAGGGACTGAGCCAGTGTCATGTATAGCAACACATCTTCATGACATTACTAAAATAAAAAAAATCCTGAAATTACACCTTGTTTGCTGAAGGTGGGTGAGTGGGGAAGAGGGAAAGAGGAAGGTCCCAGGCGTTATCCTTTAGATAGGAACTTGTGTCCTGGACGGATGTGATGGGAGGTGGGGGAAGCTAGAAGTCTTGTGAGGTTGGGGACGGAACACGGAGAAAGATCACATTCTCTGAGTGTCTGGGGAGCCCACAGTCTGTCCGTGATAGACAACTGCTATCGGCCAGGTTTGACGGTACGTGCATATGGATAAGATCAGTGCAGCACACATCATCATCACAAATGCACCAATTATTATTTGCACCTTGGCTTGAAGTTTTCTATGTCATTTGTGAAGATAGCTGTTGTAAGAGTTGCGCCCCAAAAGAATAATGTCCGATGCAAACTGATCCAAAGAAAAAAAAAGGATTTTAGGTTAGTTGGCCTTGACTATGTCTGTTGTACAATTCTTATGCTGCTGTCTTTTGGAGTTTGACGTTGAAGATTTCACACCGCTGTGCCAAATGATGTGTTGGTTATCATGGTCATGTAAAACTCCACAAGTCACATGACCACAGAGCTCACAATCGGAAGCCCTGCATAGTCTACATCTCATTGTACATGTTACTCTACCATTAATCGAGATAAAGCATTCTCATTATAGTCAAGCAGGAAGGGAAAGGGTTTTGTTGTCTTGTTCATTGTTGTAGAAAAAAAGTGGCAAGTTACACCCTGAGAGGTTTGGCATACGTTGACATGAGAACATGCTGTGCTGTGGACTGGTGAAAAGACTTCTACATGTAAATGAAATAGCCTTGCTCTAGTTTGGCTAACGTGACCCGGATTTTATGCCCAGTTTAATGTGCTATTTTAAAACCTGTTGTCCTCAGAGTAGGCAGCCAATTGTAGGATCAGAGCCAGACGAGGGCACACGAGGGCTGCTGGCTGGTGGAGATGGTGGTCGGTAATAATAGCCTCTTAACGTATCGTCGGCGGAATGATAGAATCGGCTAACTGCAAATTTTTGAAAATTTTTTTTTTTGGCTAAACTGAATCATCATGCAACCCTTCACATCCTATAAAAATCTCAGAAAACACAGGGCAGTGGAAAAACATTAATTTTGATAATTTTATAATCGGCTAACTACGCGCTTTGAGTAGCCGGGAATGATAGGATCGGCTATCTGAAACCTGAGCGGTGGGACATGTGTTATAAGCGTTACATTATTCACAGATAACGAATACTGGTGTTGTCAGCTACAATTTCTAGTTAGTTGGTATTCATCCCGATGTCATAGTTCGTTGTATAAATCAATCGCCCGACAATCCTCCACGACTTTTTTACTTCATTTCAAAAACAGCCCTTACCATCAGCTCCACGCAATGTCGATGCCCATGTTCCTGTGCAGCCTTCGTCAATTGTTCCAGAATTTTTAGGCACAGCCAAACCAGAATCAACATCGCAGTTGAATCAGAAATCAACATACAAACAGCTGCTGAACTAGAAGACAACGATACCGCGACAAAGAGGAAAGGCCCGAGTGAATGGACAGGAAACAAATGAAAACATCTACGTGAAACAGGACAGGAGTACGTTTGTCATGGCACTGAAAAGCCAGCGCGACAAATGAAAGGGAGGTGCTCATGCAAAATTTTAAAAGTAAAGACACACAGTGCCATCAGTTTACAGAGGAAGACAGGGATGGTATATTCCGTTATATTTGGCCCCTTTCATGGTTCGAAAAAGAATGCTTCGTCAAAGCACTTGTTGACCAAACTTCTACGAGATGACCGAGTTCAGAAGCTTCCAGACCCTCTGCTACCCATGACTTCCGCCTCAAAAAGAAAGGGCTGAAACTGAAAGTGTGCAAGTCATTGTTCCTGGCGACTACAGCTCTAACTAACCATTTTGTTGGATCTGTTATGAAAGATTCAGACAAATCACTTGCAAATGTAAGCACGACAACACTGCCATCCTCTGGACATATATACTATCAACGAGCGAAGGAGGAAAAGCGTTTCATGACTGAGGAATTTTTGGATCCATTGCCTAAAATGCCTTCGTATTATTGTCGTCAGTTTACAGGAAAATTATAATTGGAACCAATTATTCGAGGAATGCCAGAGCTCTACAATCGCTAGCTGAAAAGTGTGAAGAGCAAAATCGGAAGCCATTGTGCAAGAAGGTACTAGCAGAGCAATTCAAACTGAAAAATCTATCATTTACTGGCAGAACAATTCAATCTATCATTCTTCCAGCCCAAAAAAGACCACTGCGATTTTTATGTTTCCTATGAGGCAAACAACATTCCTGAAGAAGAATAGAGATCACACAGAGATCAGATAGATAAAGCGAGGAGGGAAAAGGACACCGATAAACTGAAAGCTTTGGTATCATTCACAGATAACAATTCAAATGAGGACAGAGTTTGTGTGATTGCGATGGACCTCCAGTGTGTACTTTTGGCTCCAAGCCCAAGCCTAAAAGCTTCAGCACTGTACTACAAGACTAAGCTGACCATTCACAATTTCACCATTTTTGATTTGGCTAGTCGGTATGTCATGTGTTACGTCTGGCATGAGGGGGAAGGAGGCTTATCAGCAAACGAGTTCTCTTCTTGTATCGCTCACTATGTGTCATCAAGGCAAGGATTTGATAAGTTCATAATCTAAAGCGACGGTCGCACGTACCAAAACCGGAATAATGTTCTTGCCAGCGCGCTGAGTGACCTCACAAAAACACGGAACATCACCATAGAGCAGAAACTCCTCGTCAAAGGCCACACTCAGATGGAAGTGAACAGTGTCCACACTGTGATTAAGCGTTCGCTTAAAAACACAGTCATTTGTGTCTCTCATGACTACAACAACGTGTTCAAAAAGGCAAGGAACTCGCCCAAACCTTATGAGGTGATGTGGTGTGATCATTCTTTCTTCAAGGACTACACCAGGCGGACGTAAGGGCGATGCCGTTGTCACTGATATTCGTGCTCTGAAGTACTCATCAGATGTGGTCATTCACTTTAACTTGAACCTTGATCAGGACTAGCAGGAGCTTCCCAAAGCTCGAGGCCACACGACAGACATTGCGATGCCCCCCNTTGCAATACCCCCCTCCTGCCCCCCTATACAGTAATAAACTGACAATCCAAGCCAGTAGGTTTAAACATTAAGCAGGAACTCTAAAAAGTGATTCCACATGACTGTAACCCTTTCTACGACAACTTAAGACATTCGTTCACATGGGTTTTTTTTACTGTTAACCTTTTAAAAGCTTCTCTGCTTATGCGTTTGTATGAAGAATGAAATTGTGAATCGCTTGGTCAGTGAACGATAAGTGATTATAACTATGAGTATGTCGCAATGCTTTTCCATGCTTTGTTCTTACTATCTTTTATATTTAAAGATATCGATTCCAGAGTTGTTGTATAGAGACATTCTAATTGAACTACAGTACTGCAATAATATAATCTCACTGAAGTCGTTTTCGTCATTGTTGTCAGTGCAATAATAACAATAAACATAACGCCTAACGCCCGGCAACAGTTAGCCGAATCTATTATTCCCACAATCATTCGTTTCTCGTGGCGGCGAGAATGATAGGCTCGTCTAACCAGCAGCACGGCGGTTAGCCGATTCTATCATTCCCGAACTGTCTACTCACAGTCGGCTAACCGTCAAAAGTCTCTTTAAATAAAAACATATGATGACACCTTACAATAGTCATTTTCCTATCTTCAAACAATAAAATATATGTGAGGTTCAGCCAAAACTGCCTGCC
>JAWQUT010000185.1:661431-674581 GCA_033807755.1 Ellobium chinense | reverse complement strand
GGGGGAGAATGTCTGCCGTGATCCCGTGGTAGTGAGAGAATATGTTGTTGGCGTTGACGTCTGAGGTTGTATTTCACAAATGCAGTCCAATGCAAATATTGACGACATTTTGTGGAGAATTTAAGCTGTTCTGCGGACATGATCGGAAGTCATGTTTGGAAGGAGAATAATTTTTTTTGAGGAATTTGCTCTCTGTTTTTTGCCAACAATACTACTTTTCTCCACACGTGATTTCTTGGAAAACATGTTAGTCTATATATGAAGAGGGGAGACATGATAAGAAAATGACTGAGCACGTGATTGTGTGAACTGTTCCATCACGAGTGTGACCCAGATAAGACAGAATATAACAGTAAGAACAGCCAGTCTCCCACTTGACGGTAAACAGTAAACGATCACATCGTGACAAGCACATCGATCGCTGATTCTCACCTCCATGATACACTCAACACCGTTTAACACTAACTCCCAGATAGCATGGAACAAGTGGCGATTATCCAGTCATGCCGACATAGAATAGTTACGATATCTTTGCGATGAAACGGAAGTTGCGATTAAGGAGATTGTGAATAAATAGATTGGATTGTTTGGCGGCCTAATAGGCATACAAGAGACTCCTTTGTGTCACGATACAGTGTTGCTAAGCCAGGAGAGTTTCCCGCCAACTGTTGTCCTCATGTTGATATTGATGGCAAGTTTAAAAAGATATGTCACAGAGCAGAGTGTGCACTTTAAGCTTTTTGTTCCTTTTTGACAGCAGATTGTGGACGCTGAAACTACACAAGCAAGTCAATTCATAATGCTCTAAACTCCTGTATGCATTGACTCAATAAGTGGAGAGATTTTGTACAGTTAAAACTACTGTTAAAGTCAGATTACTTCAGGAAGTGATGCATGGACTCACTTTTTGAAAAGTACTAGAAGTGATCTCCTTTAAAGTTACTCATTTCAAAGTGGTTGTCAATTCTTGTAGGACTAGGAGCGAAAACTTAAGCCGACCTTCAGCGTCCTTTTACGCTATAAAGAATTCACAATATCCGTATAACTTGTTATCTGAGCTTAAAACAAACAAACTTGAAATAAATCGTTGTGTTTGATGTACTATTTGTGTGTCGCTGGTGCGTAAAACAAAGCCCCCCAGTCCCCCAGTCCATCACTCTCATACCTGAGTCATTAAACCTTGACCCCCGCTAGTTAATGGCCACACGTGGCTTGTAAGTACAAAACACAGTAGGCACACTCTGAAAACTGGGTTTTTAAGAAGATCTGGCCTACCTCGTGGGGTTGTGGGCTGTGGATGTTATATTATATTTCACAGCGCCCTTAAGTCCATCCGACTCATCATATACATATATAGAAGTCGTTAACCGCACATAGCCGACCCCCGCTTCTATTGTAGTCACCGAGATGATCCTCCGTATCGCACTCAACACTCAGCTGCACGCTTTTCACGAGTTGGGAAGTCAGTGACAGCATCTTGGGTCAGATAGAGAAAGAAAACTTGGGTGAACGGCAGAAGCATAGAAGGGTTGTGGAGGGGAGGGGGACGCTTCACTTAACAGAGGCGGACCTAAAAGCATTCCCCCCCCCCCCCCCCCCCCCCCCCCCCCNCCCCACTTCCCACATAATTTTTTTCACATAAATTAAGCAAAGAGAGCAAATTGGATGCATTTCTAGCTGATATTAGATATAGATGACATAATTAGATGATGTTAAGGTGGTTCTTGTTTTGATCCCATGCTGTCCACAGGCAGTGCCAGACATGAAAGCGCTAGTGTCTTAAGTTGTTCCAGCGTGGCATATTGTGGTTTGTAGCGTTTAGGGAGAGTAAATCTTTTCTCTTATTGCTGGGTCTTGGGCATGAAGATGGGAGAATCACAGTGCAACATTACAGTGTGATAAAGAAAATATGGACTGGGGAACAGTTCATTTCCACCATACAAGATAGGAGGCCGTGATCCTGAGGTTATACTATGTAGGTATCCCGCTTGTCACAGCTTTGTCCTTTAGATGCCATTCATTCTCCGCCCCTGTGAAACAGCTTTTGTGTAGGCCGTTGGAGGAGGTTGATGGTGTGCAAATCAATATTAATAGATGGGCAGCCAGGCATGGAGTTTTTATTAGCGCTAGCAGTAGGGGCAGAGAAGAAAGAGATGCCATCTTGCGTTTTAATGACGTGTTTATCTTACACCGCTGAATAATAACACAACAGAGAATGTGGGGCGTGTTGGTGTTTTGGGAAGCGGTTTGGATGAGGTGGTGGGGTGGGTGGAGGGGAGAAGGGAAGGAAGAGGACGAGGATGTACCTAACCTGACAGAGTGTGTGTGTATGTGTGTGTGTGTGTTGTGGGGGANGTGTGGGGGGGGGGGGGGGGGGGGGGGGGGGTTGGTTAGTGATCCAGAAACTGGTGGAACACTGACTTTCTGCCGATGCCATTTGGTAGCAATTCGAATCCCATGCTAGAGAAACAGGCATGCTCGCTGTGAGAGTGTGATGTACCAGTTCCATGTCCCATATAATTTATGTTCTGTTAGAGTTTTCACACAGCCACAAGTTTATTTTCCTAGATTTCTAATGGTATTAGTGCTTACGGTGAACTGAGTTCTCTCTTTCTCCCTCTTGCCCTACAGAAACGGCGCACTAGCAAGGGCGGCCTGCGTTGCTGCAGTGAAACAGAGCCATACTCACCCCAGTGTTATTTGATAGCACCATGTTGCAGTTACAGGATATTCAGGCCGCTGTGTAGCCTAGTAATAAACTGGAGCATAGGCTAGAATATTTCATAACAGCTGTGTTAGTTTCACTCCACTATTTATTCATGCATATAATATAACTGTTGCACCTGTTGGCCCGACTTGCCCGGCACAGACAGCACAGCTGGTGAACAGAACTCTTAGAGTGTTTTTAAAAATTTTTATGAACGTGAGCCTACCTAACTGCAGTAGACCGCTTTGAATGTTGCCTGCTCGGCAGAATATATAGCAACACTCGAACATTGATTTGCATATTACTCATAGGAGTTGGTAATCTAGGTTGATTCAGTGTTTTGGAAAGATCCTTTGTCAGACAGAAACATTAGTAGCGATACTTTTTCATCGTTGCATCCATTGAATTATGGTCGTAGTTTCAAGGTTTGTTTTCATACTCTTAACGACCTCAAGAAAACAACAACAACAACAACAACAAACAACAACAACAACAACAACAACAACAACAACAACAGAAATACTGACCGTAGCCTAGTGCTCTGGTTCCACCTCCCATTGTTTAATTTCCCTCACATACTTAACTATAATGGACACAGTGCAAATTAGACATAATGGTCTTATCTCTGAGACTTTGAGTTGATGAGGTCGGCTTGTGGATGTATATAAATATTAAACCTATAGACGCTGTAACACTGTAAGTTCGTCTGTCCGTATGTCGTAGAGTAGTAAAGAGAATTTCTGTTAATGTTTCATATTGTGTAGTAATAGCTGGTTCGTTTTGATAGAGGAGCTGTTGGATTGGCCTCTTCGAAGTTGTAATGAGACTGAGAGCTATGTGATCGCTGGGTACCTCTATAACGTTCTCACGCCTCAGAGTATTATGCACTCATTTACCGACCGTAAACCAACGTAACAGATGGCTGGTTAGCATATTATCTCTGCTAGATGTAAGTAGATTATTGATTGCTATGAAACAGTTCTTCTGTTTCCCCTGCAGCACATAAGTCAAGGCATCATTTTGTGCACGAGTTTACAATAATGTTATATGAGACCCAACCGGCGAGACGAGAATTATTGTTGTATTTTCTACATTTGTATCCATACTAGTGATTACGGTGCTGATATGCCAAAGTGCAGCCATAACTGACAGGAAAAACTTCACGCACGTCTGTGCTCTTCTTCCTCTGGTAGGTGCCCTTCCTTCCCCCAGCCGTACTGTGAACGTGTTTTTGTGTCATATCAATGTATGAGTGCCTTCATAGACACCACTGTGCCCCCTACAGGTTCCCCTCCTCCCTGTGTAGCCTGTGGCAGAAAACGCCATTAGTGGATTAACACTGCACAGAGTTACACTAAGCTACTCAGACTAGTCATAGTGAAGGATTTGTTCTTGTGTGTAAACGTGTGCCACTATGGTGTGAGTAAGTGTGTGCCACTATGGGGTGAGTAAGTGGTAAAAATATCCGAAATCTGTAAGAGTAACATCCAGGGGTCAATTACCTCATTGGCCTCTGGTGTCAGGCTAGTGCAGGCTGTGTTGTCAGGTGTGTAAACTGCAAGGTGAGTAACGCCTTGTAATATTCCGACACCTGCCTTCCCATGATGCTTCAGGTGTTTGTGTGACGCGCAAAGATAGGGGGCGTCTAGTCGGCTCGCCGTGAATGTCTGGAAGTGCATGCATCTTATGTGAATGTCAGACTAGACCGGATAGAATATGCCTGATTGTGCTCCTGATATGACTTCCAGTGACTCTTACGCTCTCTCACTCATTTACTCACTTGCTCACCCGCTCGCTCACTCACTCACTCACTCACTCACTCACTCACTCACTCACTCACTCACTCACTCACTCACTCACTCACTCACTCATGTCATGTCATGATAAAGAGTGTCTCTCCTTCCCTCTTCCCTCCCCACTTCAACCAAATCCCGCCCTCTTCCGTATTTCTCGTCATATTATAGCCCAAAAAACCTCTCTCTCCTTTCTCTCTCTCTCCCTTTCTCGTTCATTCTTTCTCTCACTCCCTTACTCGTTCATTCTTTCTCTCACCCCCTTACTCGTTCATTCTTTCTCTGTGCTCACATACACGGGCTGAAGTAATTCTTGGCATCTCATGTCAGTTCTTGTTTTTCTCTCTCCGGATATTCTGAGATTGTATCCATAACTCTGTGCTTGTAGTCGTTTCCTTGTTCAAGTCTTTAACTAAGTAAAGTGGTTTCACACACGTTCAATTGAGCTGGATCTTATTTGAGAACTTGGTGACTTACATAGTCTGGCTGGAGTCTAGATGTATGCACGGTTGTTATTTCCGCGTGTTTGGCCTAACCTAAATCTAGTAGAGAAGTGAAAGTCAGGGCTACCTCACTAACTGGTCATCTCATGTATTAGGAGGTGTTGGACTGAGGGCTACCTCACTAACTGGTCATTTTATGTAGTAGGAGGTGTTGGACTCAGAGCTACCTCACTAACTGGTCATCTCATGTATCAGGAGGTGTTGGACTGAGGGCTACTTCACTAACTGGTCATCTCATGTATTAGGAAGTGTTGGACTCAGGGCTACCTCACTAATTGGTCATCTCATGTATTAGGAGGTGTTGGACTCAGAGCTACCTCACTAATTGGTCATCTCATGTATTAGGAGGTGTTGGACTCAGAGCTACCTCACTAACTGGTCATCTCATGTATTAGGAGGTGTTGGACAACATGTCATCACAGTCATAGGTAGATCGTTTTACGGTCTCAGAGAGCCACATTTTGGGATCTGGGCAAGTTTCGTGATTGCTACAACCCAGTACAGCTGTCATAGAGAAAGTAAGGCATTGGTTAAAAAAGCAGCGCCGAAAACATTTGGTCTGAATTATGAGATATAACTACATAAGCCAAAACCTCTGTCTCGAACATTAGTAAAATCACCTATCTCCACCCATGAGGGCACACAATGATGGGTCTCAGGTCATTTGAGCTCGGAGAGAAGTGTTTATTTCCCAGCTCCGCTTTGAGAGAGAGAGAGAGAGAGAGAGAGAGAAAGAGAGAGAGAGAGAGAGAGAGAGAGAGAGAGAGAATGGGCTGACAGTGTTTGTTATTCAAACTGTAGTTATGCCTGCTAGTAAGAGTAGACGTGATCATTGTGTTTTTGATGAGAATCAGGTGAACGTGGGAACTTGTTCTTTTCACATATTGAAAAACACGGTGGAGTAAAAGGGGAGGCGGGCTAGGAAATAAAAGAATCATTCCAGAGCTAGTTAAACGCATGAGAGGTCACGAGTGAGGACTGTGGCGTTCATAACGTGTTTGTGTGCTGTCAGTTAGAACTAAGTCTCTTAACTAGTCTATGGTCACGCCCACTCAGTAAGGACTTGAGCCGTGTAGGGTCGGGTATGGGCACCTGTGAAAGGAAAGCACGGCAACTTGACTAGACCACTGACTGTCAGTGTTTACAACTGACTTCTACAGCACTTGTGTCAACATTGGTTTTTCGGAAGTCTTTTCTCCAGCTATTTAACGCCCACATTTATCGTTCCAGCATAGTCTAGATCCTATGCCCTGTTCTTCATTAGGTGGTCGAGAGGTATCTTGCTCGTCTCTTGGTGTTTAGGAGCCTGAGATCGAATCCTGCGGGTTTGTCTTTGGTATTTAAAGGGCTTCCACTTGTCATCAGCCTGAGAAAGGGGGAGGAGGATTATAAACCTCGTGTACGATAACATCTAACCATAACTGCTGGAAAGGATTGTTACAAACCGAACAGAGAACAACAGCAACAAGTTCAATCCTAGTTCGATGCTTTCACACCTTGTGGGAAGGCTAGCAGTTTCTGCAGCCAAACCTCTGACTGAAGCTGTTTTGTCCACTACAATATCTTTGGCTTATTCATTTTCCTTATCTTTCTCTTTGATTTCATTCATCGCTGTTTCAGCCTCGTTATGCCTTTTGAGACTGTCTGTGGAAGGTTAGCAGTGTGGCAGAGATCTTATGAGGAGTTCTGTATCCCTCTGCCACATCTGTCGCTCTCTCGTACTTTGACCCTTCTCCTCCATTTTTTTTTCTTTCCAGTGTTGCCAGTTTTTGAGGTTATCAGTTAGAGGAAATCAGAACGGGCTATCTTTCATTGCCTCTTGATTAGCAGAGAGAACTTTACGGGTATTGGAATATATTTCCCCCTCTTTTTGACGTTCTAGGTGAAGTTAGCCGGATTTTGACCCTCCTTCACCCAAACTTTAATTGCTTCAGTGATAAGGATACTAATTTTGTTGATGCGTATAAAGTCCGTTCAGCTGTCAGCCTTGGCCAGCTGGCGCATACATGCAAGAATTAATACTCACTTTCGCAATGACGGCATACATGCAAGAATTAATACTCACTTTCGCAATGACGGCATACATGGAAGAACTAATACTCACTTTTGCAATGACGGCATACATGGAAGAACTAATACTCACTTTTGCAATGACGGCATACATGGAAGAACTAATACTCACTTTCGCAAAGACGGAATACATGGAAGAACTAATACTCACTTTCGCAATGACGGCATACATGGAAAAACTAATACTCACTTTCGCAATGACGGCATACATGGAAGAACTAATACTCACTTTTGCAATGACGGCATACATGGAAGATTAAGAACTAATACTCACTTTTGCAATGACGGCATACATGGAAGAACTAATACTCACTTTCGCAATGACGGCATACATGGAAGAATTAAGAGGATCAATATTGACTTTCGCAATGACCGCAGAAATAAAGAATTGGGATGCCTAATTATTCCTCTTCTTTTCCAGTGTGTTTGTCACTGAGCCGCTCATTGTGTCCCTAATCCTGCAGTTCCTTTTATTTCACACTACCATGGCACTACTACAACATAATGTACATGACCACTTGGTACACTCACCAGTGGAAGTGTACTTAGGATTTTGTTAATTCTGCTTCTTACTCTATACATCTGTCAATCTNGCAATGACGGCATACATGGAAGAACTAATACTCACTTTCGCAATGACGGCATACATGGAAGAATTAAGAGGATCAATATTGACTTTCGCAATGACCGCAGAAATAAAGAATTGGGATGCCTAATTATTCCTCTTCTTTTCCAGTGTGTTTCTCACTGAGCCGCTCATTGTGTCCCTAATCCTGCAGTTTCTTTTATTTCACACTACCATGGCACTACTACAATATAATGTACATGACAACACTTGGGACACTCAGCAGTGGAAGTGTACTTAGGATTTTGTTAATTCTGCTTCTTACTCTATACATCTGTCAATCTTCTTCACATCATGTTGGTCCGAGCTCCCTCCCCCCGCGTCCCACACCATTCCAACCATTTTCCAGTTCTCCGAATCCCCCAAGGGCATATTGTGATGGTTGCAGGTAAAGCAAACTCGTGAAACCAAAGGGTCACCTAGTTGATTAGATTCAGGTGGTCGTATTGATCTCTCCTCTTTCCATATCACTTTTATGCTTTACTCTCACGCGCTCTTTTCTTCCTTCCATTGATTAATTTTGCATAGTTCACTGTCTCTTGCTCTTCCTCTCTCTAAAGTACTGCCTATATAGGTCCGCCCGCCTGCCTGCCTGCCTGTTTTGCCTGTCTGATGGTGTTGCCAGCCTGTCTGCTTGCCTGTGTGTACCTGAAGAGTCCCTGAAAACCTGTGAAATGGGCCATATGAGTAAAGTTTCGATCGTCAGATCCTTTAATGTTTTTAAGAACGTTTTGCCGGCCACCGACACCCTGTTCCATCATCTAAACTGGTAGTGTGCTGTCCTTAACGCGATAGTATATAATTATTTTTTTTTTCAAGTTGGGGGGTGGGAGGTGGGGCGGGGGCAATCTTTATAGTCCATACATTTCTCGGAAAAGTTCCTCCACAATCCCAATTTTAATTGTTTGAAAGTTCTGTGCGATCCCTCATCCATATCTCTCCTTATCTTTCTCGATCAGTGCAGGATCAGCTTTTCCTTGGAATGTTCCAGGAGACTCCAGGCTATACCGTGTCCTGTAGTAATAATTGATGCCCTGCTCAGTTCACAGATGTAGGAGTGAATGAAGCCGGAATTAGTGACAGAGGATATTTTTTTCTTCACGTGATAAGCTTGGCCTACAAATAGAACGATAAAAAAGAAGGAGTGGGAGAGAAAGAGAGAGAGAGAGAGAGGAGAGAGAGGGAGAGGGAGGGAGGGAGGGAAGGAAGGAAGAAAGGAAGCACCAGTGGGATATAACTTTGACAGTGGAGCCAGGATGCAGTTTGTAGGTCAAGCACAGAAATAGCATGAGAATTTGAGATTTCCTCTGATTTGCTCGTCTCCTGTTCTGCATATGGTACTCACTCTCTCTTTCTCTNCTATTTCTTTTTATTTTACACACACACACACACACACACACACACACACACACACACACACACACACACACACACACACACACACACACACACACACACTCTCTCTCTCTCTCTCTCTCTCTCTCTCCCTGTCGCTAACCCACGCCACTCCTTCTCCATGTCGTGTAAATCTCTGGGTCTACACATGATTTTTTCACTCACACAGCTCGTGCGTGTTATGCTTGGCTAGCACATTTGAACTGATCTCTCTGTCTCTGCACTAGACCAGCTCTTCTTTGTGCCTCTTCATAGGCGGTACACATGTTTTGTCAAGGGAAATACATTAAGCGCAACATTTACTTTACACACGACACTGTTACACTTGCGTAGTAAACTACCATCTCTGTGTCTCTCCTCTCTCCCTCTCTCTCTCTCTCTCTCTCTCTCTCTCATGCCCTCTCCATAGTTTTACTAGCTTTCTTCCAGTGCCCACTACGTTACTGGTACATTGATTTCATTCGGGACATCCTTGTGCTCTATTGAACGTAGAGCTACACTTCCCAGGAGCTGCTTCTAGGAGAAGTAGAAGAAAACGAAAAGGAGGCAAAAATAAACTCGAAGTAAATGATCGCTTGCTGTATTAATTGTGCATGAATTGGCCAAGTCTGCTGAGCTTGTCTGGGTCATATATGACTTTATGATTGCTCTTAAGTTATGCGGCATTTGTTTTGTTTGAACATTTCACTTAGCAGATTGCATCTTCATTGATATCACAATATTTTCTCTTGTTCTCCATGTCGTGTGATTTTGTCAATACTGTACGTCAGTGCGAGAGTTTCGCTGCTGTAGCTTTCATTGGGCTGGTGGACTGTGGCTGTGAATACTTGCGTGCGTACGTGAGTGCGTGTGTGCACGTCAGCGGATGAGCTATGATGTGAACACAGAGTGAGGGGTACAGAGCGGATTTCTTTTTAGGATGCTCAGAACAAGGCTGCACCGCAAATATTAAAGGACAGATCTTAACTTTGGTGTCGTACAGATATTTAAAGGTCAGTATCACCGGTAAACATCTCAGTGTCACCTAATGGGTCTTGTGCACCAAAGAATCCCGCCCCCGTGAACACACTGGCAGCTGTGAACAAGCAAGGAGCGTACTCACTGTCAGCAACTGGCTATCATACTGTAGGCTGAAAAGGTATTTGGAAGAGTAGCCACCCCTGCAAACTGAACAGCAGTTCAAGGAAGGGACCAGGGGGTGATAATTATATGATTTATTAATTCCACCTTGCCGTCAGATGGGCAAGTAGGTTAGCGGGTTTTTGGTCCAGACTATACATACAGACATCTATCCATCATAGTTCGTTTGCTTTCACAGCTTCATGACAGGGACCTGCCGGCTAAATATTATTGCAAGTGGTCAGGGTGCGAGGATAACCATTAAACGCGGACGTGAGGAGGTTTTTTTTTTTGGGGGGGGGGGGGGGGGGAGGTAAGGGATAGAAGATGAGGGAGAATAAGATTGGGTTAATCGAGATGGAACTGTTTGAGTCGGAACTTTTGTTAAAGACTGGAACATTTTGGCAAGGATAAATCAAATTTTCACTCAAGAGGCAGTTAGGACTATAATATTATGTTCCGTTTCTTAGTGCGTCCATACTTGCCTGCGTTTGGAGATTCACAAAACTTAAAGATACATCTACGGTAAATGAGAATGAACACTTGGGCAAGACCAGGTCTGGTTGGCAGTTCCAATGACGCAGCATGGCTGCCACGTGATGGAGGAGTTTACTCTATCCTCCCATGTGCCAGGCTGCCAGGGCCTGAGGCGGCCAGATTTCTATTACTCACTGCTATAGCCTCGGGTCACGTTTCTCGGAGATCGCACTTGTGTGTGTGGGTGGGGGAAGAGGGAGAAAGGGGTATGAGGGGGAGAAAGGGGTATGAGAGCTGTGGGGTCGAGGTCGATTGAAAAGTGACGGGAGAATCACAGTTTGTTTAGTGGGGTTGAGGGGTGGGCTGGGTAGGGTTGAGAAAGTGTCCTCTGTTGTCTTATGGAAGGATGAGATACGATATGGCCGTTGAAGACGAGTAAGTCTTAGTGTACATTTCTCATTCGGATCCTCTTTGTCAGTTTGAATATGATCCAAGTGATTATTACTGTCTTATGTTGATAACTGATGGGTCTGGGTTTCGGGCAACAACGCTGTCCTTCTTCTTCTCTTTCCTTCTCTTTCTTTGATGTAATGCAGTAAAAAGATTGTGAGTCAGATACTGGTCAAGAGTTGATCACTGTTGACTGTTTGACACCTTGCAGAAATAGTACCATGAAAAGTGATGTAATGCATTTTATACTTGATCTCTTTTCTGCTTCACGGAAATCCTTTCTCTGACGATGGCATTGGTTCCATTCTAATGAAATTAGAGGTGGGACTGCTCACTACTGAGGTATCATCTGAAAGGCTTCTCAGGCAAACGACGACACATCCTCAGTATTGAGTGAAAGTCCATTGTCGCGTGTTGATAGGAAATTTCAGCCAGTTGTTTGGCGTCATGTTTCCTGGGTGTTAAGTTGACGACAGCTCATTTTAAAATCTTTCATTTAATCCTGGTGCGAGAAATCTGTAGCTAAGTGTAAGATTTCGGAATGGAATGTTTTTAGCGACAATTTAGGATTAATTGGGTATGTAGTTCCCGAGCGGTTTAAACGAATAGTCCTTCCTTCCTTCCTTCCTTCCTTCCTTCCTTCCTTCCTTCCTTCCTTCCTTCCATCCTTCCTTCCTTCCATCCTTCCTTCCTTCCTTCCTTCCTTCCTTTCTTCCTTCCACCTCTCTGACACAGTTATTCCTTCTTTTCCTCCCCCCCCCCCCCNCCCCCCACCTCACCTCCATTCCTTCCTTCTCACCTTTTCTTCTTTTCTTTCATTCTGCCCTTTTCCCTTCTTTTCTTCTTTTCGCAGTTTCCCTGTAATCGTGCTGTTGCGGGGTAAAACCCAAACTCAAACTTTCTTCCTTTTTAACCGTCTTTCCTTTCATTCCTTTCTTCTCTGTCCTTCTTTAAAATCATCAAGCAGATTAGAGATTAGTTTTATAATCGAACCTCAGACCTGTAGTTAATGTGTGAAAATATGACTGCTGAAATGACTTGTGACCAGCAGTACACCCCTTTGTGAGTATCGCCTCAGGCAGACCTGAGTTGCTCTGTCTTCATGTGATTGGTGCGATAGTTTGAGCCATGTCAGCTGGGATTGTCTCATGTAGGCCCAGGTTTGTTTACTGTCTCACAGTCATAACAGTTGTCTCTTTGCTTTACCTACTGTATGTGTAGAGTACGCAGAACGTCCGCTTTGTAGGACTGTGTGGGCAGTAGGACTGTGTGGGCAGTAGGACTGTGTGGGCAGTAGGACTGTATGGGCAGTAGGGCTGTATGAGCAGTAGGACTGTATGGGCAGTAGGACTGTATGGGCAGTAGGACTGTATGGGCAGTAGGACTGTATGGGTAGTACTGCTGCTTGCTATCTTTTCGAGGCAGTGACATACACCGATACAGAATTTTCCCTATTATTGGAGTTAATCGCTATGGTTGGTCAGACTGTCAACCAGTCGCCATCATGCATGAGGAATGAAGTGTTTTGATTGGTGACTTGTTTCCGCGCGGGTTAATAAGTGTAGCTGAGTTGGTTGGTGTGTTGTTTGGGCCATGGAATAACACTTAAGGTGTATTGTGTAAGAGTTTGCCTGATGAGGAGGCGGAATCATATTGTCATTGCTGTCACTGAGACAGCAGTAAGCTATCGGAGCACGTAGACTAAAAAAAATTATTTCACTTTTTTACAGTAATATGATTGAGGAGCAGTCCAAGCAGTTACGCGGTTTAGTGAAAATGTACGTGTTTCATCCATGTCATCGTTTTCCTTATCACCAAGAGTGGCCAGCATAGAATAACCGAAGTCCGCAGTTCTAGGCCAGTTGTTTTCGTTGCTGTTCGGCTGTCGCTTTATTTGTCAGTTGTCTGTCCGCCATCGCGTGTCTCCAGTCATTAATCTCCCTCTGCCTGCCGCCCCAAATACCATTACCTCAAGCTACAAACAAATTATCTGCCAAAGATCCCCCCCCCC
>JAWQUT010000185.1:647982-661424 GCA_033807755.1 Ellobium chinense | reverse complement strand
CAGTCCCTTCCAAAGCAGACCATCTTCCAAGGTATCCTTACCCCCTGTCCCTCTGAGTCCATATCCCCTATGGTAGGCACATGACCAGTGTAATGAATTGACCTGTATTGGCCTCCTGGGAACCGGACCTGGTGTTGGTAACGACAATGTGGCGGGGCGGTCAGTCCGGGCCTACTGTATCTTAATTAATGACCAGGTGAGGTCAAGGTCGTTCACTTCATCATTGGCAATAACGGCTGGAGACCAGGTCTCGTCTCATACATGATGTAGTTCAAGAACCGTGCTCGTTTTAATGAGGTAACCTGGGGTGGGATGGCATGAGTTCATTGACATTCCAAGACATGCAGTAGAACTGTCTAATAAGGAACACCTTTGAAGAGAACTTATGGAAATAACGAACACGTTTATTTGCCTTTAGATATTTTGAAAAGCGTCTCGTTGATGGATACCAAGTATTGATTTCGTTTAAAGAACTATTATTTTGGCCAGGCTTACTTTTAATATCCATGTTCCTGTGTGAATAATGTCATGGAAAAAGAAAAAAAGAAGGTAGAAATGGAGACATGCAAACTCCTAT
Source organism: Ellobium chinense (assembly GCA_033807755.1). NCBI lineage: Eukaryota > Metazoa > Mollusca > Gastropoda > Ellobiida > Ellobiidae > Ellobium > Ellobium chinense. The sequence continues at coordinate 660,847 of JAWQUT010000185.1, read as the reverse complement.
AAACGTCATAAAAAAATTTCAAGTAAGCCATTGTCAATGCCGCCAGCATGATTGAGTCTTGAGCGCCGAAACTCTTCTGTTGACTAGACAGTTTTTTTTTTTCTTAGCCTTTAGTGTTTTTATATGCACTGGTATCTGTCATGTCCCACATTGTAAAGATTTATATTTTAAGAAGACCAAAATTTCTTTTACGTCGATTCACATGTTTGAAATGTACCTGATTAGACCAAAAGAAAAAAAATATATTGCAAAACAACATTCGTGGGAAGAAGAAAAGGATGAACAATTATTTTCTTTTTTTATCTGCCAATACGAATCTGACTGCAGCCCATGCGTGTGTCCCCAGCAAATCACATGGAACCGTACATTTGTAAAACTTTGGAAGATTAAGCGTGGGAAAAAAAAAAAGACAACACTTGATAACGAACACAACAGCTGCTACGCGATTGACGGAGGATAGAAGGCTCGTTTTGACCGACTTGTCATGCATGTAATATATCGCTGGGTACCCAGACGCGCACGTGTATTTCATGAACAGAAATTCACATCCTTTACAAAACTTCATGTGCTGGTAAGTTTTCTTCTTTCGTACATGAAAAGAATTGTCAAAACCTTCTGAAAGATTCAACATAATTTTTGGATTTTGCAAGGCTTTTTTTTTTGTTGTTGTTTTGTGAAAACCTTGTTGAAACTATTCTAATATTAAGTGTTTTTCTGGGCGGCCTGAACAGTTTCCAACCTTTCTTGAATTCTAGACAGGAGAGCATGTGTACTTTGCTGAGCTTATATATGTTGTAACAGACTGCATCTTATTATTTGTTGACGTCAAGTCGGAGTCGCTCAAAGGACACAAGTTGACAAGCTTACATTTATACACAAATGTTAAATCCTCTTCAATCAGTCTAACATGTTGTCTTATTTCCACGTGACAGCTGAGAAAGAAGAACTGACTGTACCTGATAAACCACAACTCATGTTACTGGTGAATGAACTTTCTATTCTGGCATTTGTAGAGGAGCCCTGCACTTTGGCTCTGTTGTTCTAGTTTTTCTCTTTAGGGCTTGAATGGGCGCGGTAGCTGTAGCTTTCATCAGATTCGTGGAATTCTGAGCGGTAGACACTTCACTGTTGCACTCACCGTAAGCATGTTGTTAATCCGGTATAAGACCAGAGGCAGGATGAGAATCGTTCTTGCTCTCAACGTTGACTTCAGAGTTTGCCATGCATCACCTTTGGCGATCATGTACTTGGGTAATTTGTTGCATGAATTTGTCTCTTGGGCGCTGATTAACATCTGTCATGGAAAGTAGAAACAACTTTTGAGAGGCAAGTGAGCATTTTAAGTATTCTAAACATTCTCTTGCTCCTGCAGGGGACCATCAGATTTACCAACAGAGCAAACTTTGAAGGCATGACAAGGGTCGTAGAGGAAAAAAAAGAAGAAGAAGAAGAAGAAGTAAATTCTGAATATGGAGAAATATATACTTGTCCAACGCACATGAAAACATTGATTTCTTTGGCCCATACATCTCTTACAGCCGAGCTTATCAGGAGGTAACGTTGAGACAGTTCGATTCACAGTTTGAAACACTCGTCGTTAGTGGTTGAAAACATATTTCCTTGTTCCCGAGTTCTTTATTGAGTACTGGATTTAAATTTGTTCAAAGAAGGATGGAATGAGACAAAATGGCGCACAGATCTGTCAGTGGACTACGTAATTAATAAGTAAAAAGAACTTTGCAGGAAGAGCTGGGATAGGGTCACCTTATTGATATGAACGGTATCGTGATTTCAGATTCAAGCTGAGATTCTAGCATTAATTTAATCCAGGTTTAGAGAATGCTGACAGTTTTTTATTATTCCCTTCGAAAACATACAAATAAAAAAAAAGGGTCTGAGTTGTGTCCCTTGGTTGGGGAGGTATAATAGTATGTCATTTGGCTCACACTTCTAGGGGACAGGAAACGTTCGTATTAGCATGGGAATGAACTGAAACATTTCGGCTGTGCTTATGTGTGTGTGTGTGTGTGTGCGCCTTGGTGGATGTAGACGCCGCATTCAGGCGTAGGTTTGTGTTGTGGCAGGTGTAGGCTTTTAATAAAAATACCCGAGGAAGAAAAATTGAAGAAGATAAAAAGTTTTTATCTCATGTCAAAATTTACCTTACTGGCGTTTTCACTTCCTCTGCTTCAGCCCACTTCAGTTTTCCCCAGTATCTCTTATATATGCTGACCTCGTTTGACCCATACCCAGTGAATCTATGTCCCTGCGCCTACTAATGTTCAATGTTGTGAATGTAATATAAAACCCAGCTGCGTTACATCTCAGTGAATATGAAAACCAGGTGTCAAAGCCGGAATAAATTTGTCTTTGAATACAGCCCCAAAAGCCTGCAGAGTATTGCACATTTAACGGGCTGAATGACAAGGACACGAGTGAGAGAGCTTCCCCTGTCTCTATAGGCCTTGGCTCCCCAGGATGTGTGGATTATTAAAAATGCGAGATTTCGCTAGTCTTCCCTGCTGAAGTCAGCCGATCACGTGACGTTAAGAATATATTAATGGTGAAGAGGAAGATCTGGTCATGAAATCCAAGTTAGGTCATTATGAAATTTGTTGACAGCTCCACTACACGACAGCCAAGGTGTCATTCTTTAGCTGACTCTAGTGACTTGGAATATTATATATATTATGTCAGTCAGCTATTGGTGTATAGATGTGTCTGTGTGAAAGTGTAGTGGTGAAGATAAACCAAGATTGTTAAACCGTGAAAAGTACAGGAACACAGGAAGGCAACGTCTTGGCAAGAGCTGCACGCTTGAGATATTGGCGCTGTCAGTGTGGATGTGTCACCGTATTTGTGTTGCCAGCTAGCTACCAAAGCAAGCAACACACATCTTTGTTAGTTTCCTGTATGAGGCAACTTTTGAGGCGGATATTCCTGGTTGATGTGTACAGGTGGTCTTTGTGAAGATTACATTCAGACAGGAATGAAAACAAATATCGTAAATGAATAAAATATCATAAATGAATAAAATATTGAGCGAACTTCTTCTCCTTCCGTGTTCTCAGGTGGGAACATTGGAAATGCCAGTGTCAGTTGCTGGTGTGTGTGTGTGTGTGTGTATGTGTGTGTGTGTTTGTAAGATGTTCCAGCGGACTGTACAGTTGGTCTGTGATGAGCCAGATAGCCAGGACTATATTTCATTAAATCATGGAGTTAGCAGTGCTACATTGAGGACATCTCTCTCTTACTCTCTCTCTCTTTCTCTCTCTCATTCTCTCTCTCTCTCATTCTCTCTCTCTCTCCCTCTTTCTCCTTCTCTCTCTCTTTCTCTCTCTCTCTCACTCGGTATTGTACATGAGTAAGAGTGCTATTTTTTCCCTAGTTGATTCCGACGTGTATATGAGGATAATACAAGTATTATTGTAGTTTATAGACTGTCACACACTAACGATCTTCCTTAGTCTGTCTGCCTCTATTAGTCCTGTGACAATGTGTTGTACAAGTTGTCATACTTGATTGAGTGATTGCATAGTTTTCTACTTGAAAAGTGGCCGTTATCTCTGTCTTGGAAACATGATGAGATGCTGTGAGTCTTCCAGACGACAACGCCATTTGTTGTTTTCATTCACAGTATGTGTTATGGCCGATCCAGTTATGCCTTCCATCTTTTTGGGTTTGCATAAATGACAGAATGTAAAACTGTTGTGTTGTGAAATAGATGAAGGAAGTTGTTTGTTTGAATCGTATGATAAGAGGACATTGCGACTGATGTCTCACGCCAACGCCTTTCCTTGTTGTCATTTCCACTGATTGTCCACGTCCATTGACCCAGTGCTGTTTGCCGTCGAGTAGAAGTACTTTAATTTTGCATTAATTATTATAAGTGAATATAAATGAACGTTTTCTCACTCCAGTGAGTTTCAACGGAAATTTGTTGTTTCTATCTTGGGGATAAAAAGTCCGGTTGTTCTGTGTCATCCCACACCAGCGCCATCAGTAGCGATATTCTCAGTGTCTTTGTCAGGCAACGCCCATTAATTTTGTGGCTGGAGTGCTCTGAACCCGACACAGGTGAACAATCACACGATGGCTATACACTCATACAGTCGGCTCCGCATAACAGCAGTCTTCATAATCTCATCCTCTCCTTAATCACAACAATCATCAGATAACGGGATGGTGTATATTCGGACTAAAATTAGGATAATTGCAACTTTTTTTTTTCATTTTCCTGATGTGTTGCGAGCCAGCGGAGTCCACTGTACAGGCATGGTAGTGTTATGAATGTACACAACACAAACTGCTATGCGACGCACTTCTCACCTGAATTATCGATTCCTTATTGGTTGTTTGTTCCAAACTGCATTGTGACTCAACGTGATATTTGTCCAGCAGGAAAGACGCGCGTGATGGTTTTTTAAAAAAAAATTAGAACAGGACCGAATTTTGAACTGTTGTGTGGCTATAAAAGACTGCATGTTCTGACTAGATCACTGAATGTGAGTGAAATCACTTTCATAAAGGTTTTCACGTCCTAGTGCGCTACTGATCTTCAAAAAACGTTTCTTGCGATGATTTTACATCGCTACAACATGGGAAAATTTCCAGGTTAACCGAGGGCATCGCTCCTGGGGGTCAGTAATATGCATGTGGCATTTTGATAGAATTTGCTTGTAGATTAATTCCCTGAAACTCTTCCGCTGTAAGATGTTGACGGTAAAATAGAAGAAACAAATCCTGTCAGTATTATCCATGATACATATTCAGCTTAGCATTTATCAACGTGATTTAGCAAGAATTTTTTTTTTTGCAAACTATACTTTGATTACAGTATAGATCATGTGGTTTTTTTTTTTGAAGACGCACCGAGCATTTTATGAGAGTTTCTAGTGGTTATATTTTCAGTTGCTTTGTGGACAGTGACATCTATTATTGCTTGATGTCACTGTAGATGACATGTGTAAATATTATGTGTGCCTGTATTCAGGGAAGTTGAACCAGCATCACTGTGTGGCTAAGTGGTAAAATTTCATCTCAGAACTCGGAGTGAAAGTGTTAGTACATTTTCTTGTTGACCACTGGAGTATCAGACTGGGAGTATTAAGCTCTTTCCTATTTCTCATGGTGCCACTATCATTCTTGTCCACTAGGATATATTATATTATGGAGTCCGTTACTGACTGTGTAGTTCCCTCTTGTTGAGGGTGCCGTTTTCTGAAATGGCTTTTCCTATGACGTCGGAAAACGGATAGCAACTTTGGATACATTCATAGTCCAAGAGGAAGGAGTGGAGTAACATGTTTACTGATGTGGCTTGGGACGGCTGGAATGTGAACAACTGGACTAATTGAACGTTTTTCTAGTGGGAGTTACTACATGAACTGGTGCAAGTTTTTCACCGAATCAGGAGAAATATCTTCTCACCATTCATGCCATTCTGTGTATGGTCGAATTCAGACCTCGACGTTTGTGGATACTGCAGTATCAGCACTGCCAAGTTTACAGAGTTTGTGAAACATTTTGCATCTGGTCCCTTTAGTTTTTGAAAGACGTTAGTATATTCTGGGGTCCTCAAAATGAAAGCCCAGTAATTTTAGCAAATATGGAGAAATCCCTTCATTTAATCACGGTGCCATCAGTGGCAGTAGCAGCATCACCACATCGACAACCACCACTACTACTACCACCACCACGACGCGACGGTGAACCACTGCAGTTTTAGGAGAACTCGCCAGATAGTTAACACTGCCAGCACCATGCCGCTTAACAGGAAATGGCGGTCTATGGACTTTTTCGGTTCGCACGAGAGTCTGAACAAGGGCGCGCACTCTAACGAAAGCAACCCCGACAAGGGAGACCACCACCACCACATATTCAAGAACCCTTTCAGAAATCGGTAGGTTCAGACGGTATTGTGGGTATAAGATATAATACTTAAACTAACGTAAAGCCTGTGTAAATTTGAGGATAAAATTCAAGTTTGTGTCGTTTTATAAAGGTTAATGATATGCCTGTAATTGTAATCTAGTATGTAATTACGACTGAGCTTTTTTTTTTCTTTTGCCAACCAGACAAAATCTAAACAGACTTAAGAAAAGCCTCAGGTAACGGTAAATGAAACCTGTGTAATTAGACAAGAAGAAGAAGAAGAAGAAGAAGAAGAAGAAGAAGAAGAAGAAGAAGAAGAAGAAGAAGAAGAAGAAGAACAACAACAACAACAACAACAACAACAACAACAACAACAACTGTTCGAGACCAACAGCACAAATATGAACCTTCTTAACAAGGCTGAAACTGACTGATATAATATATAGATATAGATAGATAGATAGATAGATAGATAGATAGAGAGAGAGAGAGAGAGAGAGAGAGAGAGAGAGAATGACAAGAAAGCCTTCGTGCTTTTTTTCACGGTTTGCCTGTTTGAAGCTGTGATATGAGCTGTTCCCGAAAGTCCAAATAACGTAGACAAAAGTTATCAAATACTATAATGACTGTGTTTTACCTTGTCTAACCCGCAATATTCAGACCAAAACCTTTATTGTGTTTCATACTCGATTCACTCATGCAAATAGAGTCGTCGATCACATGATAATACAACGTTTTTTTATGAACAGTTTAAATGTCCATGATCCCGGTAATCTGCCAGCGCTGAGTCATAATTCGAGCGGAATCTTTGACAAATACGGTTGAAATGATACTGAGTCAGTGATGTCTGTGAGTGAGTAATACACTATGTAAAATAAGGCTTCTCTCTTCCATGTGGTGAGCACTTTGAGCTGTGTGCAACACGTGACGTCTTGTGCATGGTATTATTTGAAAGAGGAAAAAAAAAAGTACGTTTCACACATGGAGGAGCAAGTCCAGTTGGCTGCGCTATTTCGCAATACGCTTAATCGCAACATTGTCTGCACACGGATTCTGTGGTGTTATTAGATTCTTTATAATGGCCATGGATTCAGAGCAACTTGTTGCAGTGGTAAATTGTTCCACCGTACTGTTCACTCAATGAAGCGGAGAACCAGGTTTTTCAGTTTGACACACTTTCAGGTGAGCGATAACACTCACTAAATGAGACCGCGTACTTGATGTCTAATTGACCTTTCCGAAAAAAGCTTAAAACAACTTTCCACGTGGCTAAACTAGGTCATTGGAGATGTTCTGATGGCTAAACTAGGCCAGCGCCGTCCACTTGGTGCATATCGGTCAGACGATTCAATTAGCAATTGTATCCCATTAATAAAAGTTGAAATATGGCTGGATTTTTTCATCGGTGAGTTTGTCTGATACAGAAATCCACATCGGTTTGAGTATATATGGCAAACTTTGCAAATCATCCTGATATCGCAAGAAGGGAAACGTAAGAAATATATTACCGAGAATCGAGAAAACCCGCACAGTCACTGTTGTTTTGATTAGCCCGAGTCTCGGCCCTACCAGTGTTCACTCACACTCTAATGTCTTAAGATCTTACAGACTGAGCACTCTGCTGGAGCTAAAGACCAGTTCTAAGTTACTGGCATTGACTGCTACTTTAAAACAGGGGATTGGACAGTTTGGATCTTGTATCGATCTCTTGACAATTAAGAGAGGTATGCGAGGTTTTTTTTTAAATAATTGTATATCCAATTTGGCTGCTTCGAACTACTTTTTTTTTCACAAAAAGACTTGTCTATTATGTCTTTGATTTTGTAACAGTGGATAGACTATACAGTCTGTAAAAATAAAACATCAGTGTAAACTGTTGTCCTGAAATTAGAGTTTTTCAGACCTAGCTATATTATTTTATAACAGTGTATGCAGTACTCCATCCTCCCGCCCTCCCGCCACACCCATGATCCGAGCGTAAGAAAAAGAAAACAGGGCTCAGGAACAAAAGGTCCCACATCATGATCATATCAGGGCTAAAGCCGCCTGGCCCGCTCGCTGGGCGCTGGAAAAGTGCATTTCGTTTGAGCCCTGCTAGTTTTAGCCGTCAATTTTGTCCTCAGGTGTAACATTGCCAGTGACGTGTACGTCTTGTATACTGCTAACAATAAAACACACACAAAGGCTGGATGAAATTAGACTAACTTTGATGAAGTTCGATAGCAACATTAAAGCTTGTAGATGTTTTCTTTAATGTCATGTAATGTATCTTGGAGCGGTTCCCAGCCTTATTCAGGGACAAAGCCCTCAAAGCTCTCCCATTAGGATCTTTAACATACAAGTCATTTACTGGGCTGGTTTGTAATGCTGCAACCAGAGAAAAGACTAGGAAATGTTGGCCTACTCTATTATTAAAGTCCTAGTAATGTCTAAAGTCACAACATACAGCAAGCAAAAACTTGAGAATTATGTATCAACTCGTAGATTTAGAGTTGCTAGAGTGGAGGGTTGTATGCAGGATAATACAGCATTCATTTCACATACACATAAATCAAACATTTGGACATGGGGATGGGGAGGGATGTAGGGGTAAGAGTGAGGACACCTGACAAGACTTAACAAGGGTCATATCGTTGGATGTCAGCAACCTACTGAAACTTGATCACTCTACCAGATGGTTTCATTTAGTCGCATATGTTATTTTGGTGCCAGTTAGATAAAATTATTTATGCCCGCAGCTGCCATTATTGGTCATTATTTTGAGAATTTTAAGCTGAGAGAGAGAGAGAGAGAGAGAGAGAGAGAGAGAGAGAGAGAGAGAGAGAGAGAGTTTTAACGCAGTCTGCATTCAGTGCACGATCTTAGTTTTCTCTATTGTTTCTCCTGTATATCAATATTTCCTCACAGTTTGTTGGAGGTGAAACTTTGTAATGACACGTACACGACAACTCCGTGGATTTGACTACATTTTAAACCTCGCTATAACACTTATGTGTAGGCAAACTATAATTATAATAAAAAATACAATTTATAAAGGGCTCTGCACTTTTTGCACGCAGTATATGAAAATGTGTGCAGGGCTTTACAAGTCGTCTCCTGTAAAGTGTTTGAAAAGTGCCATCGATGCGTATCGTTGTTAATGTTATTGCACATAACCCAGGAGGACATGGCTGAAGCCAAGCCTGTGACACATTCAAATACCGCAATGTGCTGTAAGCTTGGTGAATGAAATCATCTGTAGACACGGACAAGGTTCTACTCTGCGCTGTGGGCAGTAATACTGTAATATACATTGCCATTGAAATCAGAAAATAAATGTCTAGTGTTCTTACATATTATGATACCGATTTTTCGGAGAGTAAACCAGCTCGCTTTGTTGATAATAAATACAGCCAGGGTGACCCAAACACTTCGTACTAATGTTACCATTTTCAAGGTAACGCATCATGAATGCATTTTGTTGTGACATAATATACATGTTATGTTATCGACTGAACGAACTGTCTCGGCTAATTCTGTTGAGGCTGTTCCATCCAAACTTAGAACTACTTCATCGTATTAATGATGTTGTTTCCTGTAAATGACATACAGAATACTGAGTCTGTAATAGTATTAAATAACCTTTCTGAAATATTAGTCTACCCTTTGCCCTTTAGATTTGTGTGAAGAACAACTGGATTTTGTGCAATAAGAGAATATGACCATGATCACTCCAAGCCAGGTAGAACACACAGGTAGTTTGTATTAACATGGCATGAACCACTGTTGTCTGTAAGAGTAAAACACCACTGTCGGATCTTCTCATCATAAAGTCTCCGTTCATACTTTCAATAACTACAGGAAATAGCCGTTACAGGCTATCTACTCCCATTTTCCTTCTTTACATTTGGAATAGAAACCCAGTTCTGTGATGATAAAATGTTAAATATGTCCGTCTACTGGCGCGACAGTTGTGTGACTAAACCGCTACTACCAATCCAAATCCTCTTACATCGTTACCTTCGTTTACACATAGTATGAGGAGTAAACACAACTAGCGACTCCGCTTAAGCGTAGCGCAGTTAACGGCATCCTCCTGTTAGTCGCAACATGTTTCGCGTAACAAATATATTCCTTTATCAAAGTCCGTGGATAGTCGCAGCTCCGTTTAATGGCTTCCGAGGAGTTGCGATTTAGCGGAGAGGACTGTATTATGATGCCGTATGGACACTTCATTTGTTTCCATAGAAGCAATGGCCTTGGCCTGTTCAGTTGTCGAAGAATGGTAACTCATGACGCTTCATCTCTGTTAGCTTTAGATCATTGATTGATGTGATTTTCTCCACTGTGTGCTCCCTGCACGGTGTCCTTTCTAGGAGGTAGCCCTGTCCCTCACAGAGATTGTTTCTTTTCTGGTGACAGGCCTGTTTTACAGTCACCTCTACGCGATAAAACCGCAACACTTTGATTGATTGAATTTGATCGTACTGTGCATGCTTGGAAACATTAGCATGATATTGTGTGTGTAGAAGAAGAGCTGTGACTGGACAGTGTGTATGTGCCAGTGGTAGAAGAAAGCAGGTGATGATGACTAAGTAATCACAACCAGGAACTCATATATTACTCTAGTATAGAGAATGGTTGTGGCATATGTCGGCTCTATTTTAAGAAGTGGGCTGTAGCAGTTGTCGGTGTTGGTAGAATGTCCCATTCTGAGTTTTTTCAATGTCTCATGGAGTCATCGAGTTTTGTTGATGTGACTACATAATCGTCCCGCCATGATCATGATTGTATTGTAGTGTTGGGATCTCTAACGGACCTGTAGTATAGGACAGAGGAAGGCGTGGACATATAATAACAAAATATGTCATTTTCTCGTGTTACTATCATCATATTGCACATAACAAACCAGGCATAAAATTCACTTTTCAGACTAGATGGAATCCGTAGCGTGCAATTTGACGGTAAAACCAGGAAATGACTTTTCTGCATGGTCTACCTCTGTCATAACGGTCTGGAAGAGATTCGAACTTCTACCTGGATGATGTTGATGTTGTGAGGGTTTTCAGAGTTTATGAAGAGGAGATTGTGAGATATTGCTCGACACAGTTAGGATTTTACGAAACAATTTACTTAAAAAAAATAATATGACTCTAATAATGACAACAGAGAGTAAAGACACAAAAATGTGTGGCGGCTTGACCTACTTTTTGGTCCTGAAAGCACTTGATTGGTGTGTGTCTGTGTAATATGGGTATTCTTATTATACATTGAAATGGCACCGACTCGAACCAGTTATTTCTTTAAAGAAAAAAAAATACAAAAAAAACCAACCAAAACCCGGCATGCTCGTAATACAGTGGTCTCCACTCCTTTAGTTTGAAAATGAGATGTTACTCACAAAGCCAGATGCCTGACAGAGTTGAAAGTTATGGCTTGATATCCCTGACATTCGAGCTAACAAGGTCCTGTACTGTACCATGCAGACACTGGTACGGATTGAATATTAACACATAGAGAAAAACACAGTCGGATGCACACCCGATCCCCACTAGTAACATGAACATGAAGTCCTTCACGCTTGTCTGAACATTCTTAAAGGAACAGTTCAACAGATTACACTTGAAAGACGTCAACAAGTCTTTTGAAAAATCTTGGTGTTCAGTATTCGGATCTTGATCGCAGTGCAGTTTTTTTTCTTTTCTTCTGTTCTTGATAGATTCTGAATTATGAGTGAGAGATGACGAAGTGAAGAGTCACGCGGAACGGAACCGTGTGTAGTCTGATTTTGATCAGCTGCGGTCTCTGGGGCAATGCACTTTGACCCATCAACTCCAGTTCCACTATTGTGGTCTGGTGGCTATACGGTTCTTTGATTGAATGAAAAAAACAACAACAACAACAAAACAAATTCCATGAGTTTGTGAGTAAATGTCATGTAGAATATAAAGGACTGGAAACCAGAACATTATAACGAGTAGTCGGCTGTGTTGAATTCATGAGGCTGGAAATTGTCAAGTCTACTGTATACACGAGATAACAGTCATATTTAGGTCGGTGTGTCACGAACTCGATGAGATGGAAGAAAGAATGGATAAAATCACTGTTAAAGACAGAGAATGGTGGTGGTTGAAGTAGAAAGTTTTTGTGTGAGAGAGAGAGAGAGAGAGAGAGAGGAAGGGAGGGTAGGGGAGAGAGGGTGGGAAGGAGAGAGAGAATATTGAGGTGCGCAACAACAGTGTCTGCAGTGATAACTAATGTTAACAGACATCGTAAGAAAAGTGCACTCTCTCTCTCTCTCCGCCACTTTACTCTTTTCTTCCCATCGACCTTGCATGTCCGTCGCCTGTGATAGTAATAACCGCAAGTGTTAAATCTGTTGCACTTGTCAGCAGTAATATTGTTGACGGGGTGAGGCATGGTGGGCTATGCCTCTCCCTCCCTCCCCCAAAAAGAAACCATGGTCCCGCTGCCGTTACTGATCTCCGTGGTCCGTCCTCTAATGAGTGATTTCGTATTTGAGTAACCTTGTACCCCTTCAACAACCATCGTTGGCCCTCACGTGCGGAGACACCCCCTCACCCCCCACCTCCAATACCTCCTCCCCATCTCCAATGACATTTTACGACATTTTATTATTTGTGATTGGCAGATGTATTGACCTTTGACCCCGTTTGTCTCCTTACAGACTGTCCACCATCGGGCCACCGCGAGACGACTCCCTGGCTGGCCGGAGGGACAGGGATGTGGAGCCCCCGGACCCCGCAGTCGGGGGTCTCGTCCAGCGCTGCGTCATAATCCAGCGGGATGAGAAGGGCTATGGCTTCACTGTCAGCGGAGATAACCCGGTCTTTGTAGCCTCAGTTAAGCCAGGTAAGCTCTTCAGGGTTATGTCCCATTGATGCACCTCTTGGGGATTTTTATTATTTTGGGCTCTGGGTTTGCTTACCTTCTCACATGGAATTTCATTTGGGGAATCTGGCAAGTACGTACAGTGTGTTGTCCCCCCCCC
>JAWQUT010000185.1:619218-647976 GCA_033807755.1 Ellobium chinense | reverse complement strand
CCAAACCCCCAAAGGGGCATAACACGCTTGAAATTTACGACATCAGGGAAAAAGGCACTTGATGTACTCATTCAGAAAACCACTAATATGAAATTACCGTTATGATGAATAACTAGGCAAGTCTCAAAGTGACAGTTCAGTTAGATCCCTCGTGTGGATGTGCGCTGTACAACAATTTTACTGTCCCATGTTGGGTAGCTGAGTGTTCCAATGTATCTTCCTGCTGACTTTAATTTTTGTCAGTACATCATTTGTTTCATGGAAAGAGCGGACATTGAGACAGTTTCCTGGAGCGTTATATTAGTATTACAACTTCTGATTTAGCTTTCCATGCCTCATTGACCATTTTCTGTTCTGCCAGTTTCAATCATTTGTACTGTCCTGGTTTAGACAAATGTAATTTGAGAATTGAGTGTCGACAAGTGTTGCTGACCAGAAAGTGTTGAGACTCAGATGATCATTAAAACTGCTGGCACTACACAGACATGTATAATTCCTTACAGGACTTTCTTAATTTGGGAGTTCCTTAGTTTAGAACACTTTGTTACAAGACCACTTATAGATAGTGAACCTCCCATGGAATGTGAGGAAATCTTTATGACACCCTGTCTGGGCTTGCCAACCTGACTTTTGAGAACTTGCACTGTTTCAGTGAATTTCTAGTCTGTCATAAGTTTATGGGGTGGATTTATAATTGTTATCCATCTTTCTACTGATTCAATTCATTTTTGACCCTTTGTCCATCTCTGTCTGTCTGTCAGTCCATCCATCCATCCGTCCATCCATCCTTGACCCTGTGACCATCTATCTGTTCATCCATCCATCTGCCTTTCCACCCATCCATCCACCCTTCCATCCACCTTCCACCCATCCACCCATCCATTCATCCACAGATGGGGCAGCGTCCAGAGCTGGAGTACAGCAAGGTGATAGGATTGTCAAGGTGAGCAGCCCAGTGTTTGTGTATTTAGGCTGTCTGTATCTCATGTGTGTTTATTCAAGGTCTTTGTATTGCTGAGTCGGTCATCACATCTTCTCTTTCTATGTACATGTGCTAAGTGGTAGGCCTCTAATGACATTTATACAAAAAAAAAAAAAATCCTCTGAAGCGGCATCCACAGATGCGATTTTTCCCGGAAATTTCTGGCTTGCCGAATATAATTTCAGCGTGTGATTAATATCAGTTATTACTTGCATCTCTGTATCGCAGTACAACTTGGTCAGTTTAACTCTTCATAAAAAGTTCTGGAAATGTTTTGTATGCTCTGTAGTCATCTGTAGATGTCAGTTATCAGCCATTGTGTCTTGTGCCAGTCCGATGCTGGCACGACCTGTCTTCGCGTTGATGAGGTTATCTCGGAGCTGGGGCCACTATGTCTCTTCCATTACCTTGGCTAAAGGCATGGGAGACCGCTCTCGTTTTTATGTCTGACGGAAATTATAAAATGGTTACTTCCCTTACGTCCCTTCTCGTTAGGGCTCTTTTTAAAAAAAAAATTTTTTTTTAGCCCGTAGAAATTCCCATGATTGGAAGCGGATTTTGGTTTGGGAGGGAAGGGTGGGGGTGGGGGTGGGAAAGAATAGGAAGAGTTAATGGTGCGGGTAGAGAGTAGCTTGAGTTCGATCGGGTTATGCGGCCAGGGTTCGACAGGAGTCAAAAATTGACCACAGTGATTGTCCTTTGTTCTGGTTGGTCGTTTCCATGGGGGGAAATGGGGCTGGGATGGAAGCGTTGGAGGCAAAAACGAATAAGATGATGAGAAATGGTTGAGGCGGTGTGATAAAGGAATAAAGGAAGACGTTATAGAATCAGGGTGGAGGAACACTGTCGGTGGGGAAGATGACACTAATACAGAAAAAATATTATTACACTTACTACTACTAGCTGCAGACATGACTCAATGATTTGAGATAGAGGCTACTATACCCAGTCAGCACATAAATTTACGGCCCGCCTCACTGTCAGTATCTACGGTCACAAACGGAACTTGGAAGGAAATGTAAAGCAGTTGGTCATTTAGTCCATTTCAAGGACAGGGAGGAAAGTGGAAAGAAGACGAGAGGACTGATATCATGGGAACAGGGGAATTAGTAGAAACGGCAGTATGAGAGAATAAAGTGAGGGAACAAGAAGAGAAAAAGAGGAAGTAGAAGATGTTGAAGTTGTTTGAGGGGAAGATGGGTGTGCAGGGGGAGGGAAGGAAGTGGCTTGCAAAATAAGGGCGACAATTAATTCAGCGTGAATGGGAGTGTGTGCTGGATCGAAATGTGTCTGTGATGATAATGTTCGTTGCACTTTTTTTTTCCTGTACCCTCGTCACACTTTTCCTCTCTCTCTCTCTCTCTCTCTCTCTCTCTCTCTCTCTCTCTCGTCTCCTCCCCCCGTGATTTGATTTAGCCAGTGATGTAAGCGGGTGGTGTGGTGTGATGATGTGGTGCTGGTATTACAAGTTTTGGCCATTCATGGCGTCAGGGAATCGATCCTTGCTGAGACCAGAACGTGATTTGGAACTCTGATGGTTGCGGCAAGGGTACCATTTACATCATCCTTATAGCCATTAGCCTTGTCATCGCTTCTGCTGCCTCCACAACAAGTGGTATCAAAATCATCATCTCCACCATCACCACCACAGTTTCCTAGCACTACTGTAGTTTTTGGCCTTCACAGTGATAATCCTGTCAGTTTTGGCCTTCACAGTGATAATCCTGTCAGTTTTGGCCTTCACAGTGATAATACTGTCGGTTTTGGCCTTCACAGTGATAATCCTGTCAGTTTTGGCCTTCACAATGATAATACTGTCAGTTTTGGCCTTCACAGTGATACTGCTGTCAGTTTTGGCCTTCACAGTGATACTGCTGTCAGTTTTGGCCTTCACGCTGATAATACTGTCAGTTTTGGCCTTCACAGTGATACTACTGTCAGTTTTGGCCTTCACAATGATAATACTGTCAGTTTTGGCCTTCACAATGATAATACTGTCGGTTTTGGCCTTCACAGTGATAATACTGTCAGTTTTGGCCTTCACAGTGATAATACTGTCAGTTTTGGCCTTCACAGTGATAATACTGTCAGTTTTGGCCTTCACACTGATAATACTGTCAGTTTTGGCCTTCACAGTGATACTACTGTCAGTTTTGGCCTTCACAATGATACTACTGTCAGTTTTGGCCTTCACAATGATAATACTGTCAGTTTTGGCCTTCACAGTGATACTGCTGTCAGTTTTGGCCTTCACACTGATACTACTGTCGGGTTTGGCCTTCACACTGATACTACTGTCAGTTTTGGCCTTCACATTGATCCTACTGAAAGGAAAGAGCCCGAAAAGAAACACGTGTCAGAAAGGAGGAGCTGGATAATGAACATTTCAGANTACTGTCGGTTTTGGCCTTCACAATGATAATACTGTCAGTTTTGGCCTTCACAGTGATAATACTGTCAGTTTTGGCCTTGACAGTGATAATACTGTCAGTTTTGGCCTTCACAGTGATAATACTGTCAGTTTTGGCCTTCACAGTGATACTGCTGTCAGTTTTGGCCTTCACACTGATACTACTGTCGGGTTTGGCCTTCACACTGATACTACTGTCAGTTTTGGCCTTCACATTGATCCTACTGAAAGGAAAGAGCCCGAAAAGAAACACGTGTCAGAAAGGAGGAGCTGGATAATGAACATTTCAGAATCTCAAAATAATCGTGTCATATCTTGCATATTGTTCCTATAGGAAGAGAAGAACTCTGCTGTCATATGACAAAAAGGCACATATAGTACAATTTGTGTTGTATATCTGCCTGTTTGTCATTAGACAGCGAACAAAAACTTAAGAAAACCAGTCCAAAATTTAGTGTTGTCCATGTTAAGGCTGGTGCTAGCAATATGATCCAAAGATTGAGGGACCAGAGGCCCCAGGCTTTTTGAATTTGTGAGGTTTTCCTGTGTGTGTGTGTGTGTGTGTGTGTGTGTGTGTGTGTGTGTGTGTGTGTGTGTGTGNGATAATACTGTCGGTTTTGGCCTTCACAGTGATACTACTGTCGGTTTTGGCCTTCACATTGATCCTACTGAAAGGAAAGAGCCCGAAAAGAAACACGTGTCAGAAAGGAGGAGCTGGATAATGAACATTTCAGAATCTCAAAATAATCGTGTCATATCTTGCATAAGAAGAGAAGAACTCTGCTGTCATATGACAAAAAGGCACATATAGTACAATTTGTGTTGTATATCTGCCTGTTTGTCATTAGACAGCGAACAAAAACTTAAGAAAACCAGTCCAAAATTTAGTGTTGTCCATGTTAAGGCTGGTGCTAGCAATATGATCCAAAGATTGAGGGACCAGAGGCCCCAGGGTTTTTGAATTTGTGAGGTTTTCCTCTGTGTGTGTGTGTGTGTGTGTGTGTGTGTGTGTGTGTGTGTGTGTGTGTGTGTGCGCGCGCGCGTCCAGTGCATTGACTGTGCAGTGGGTTTGTAGGCAGTAGAAAAATCAGCATCTCACCACTATTGTAATGAATAGTTACTCAGATATATGTGCAGTCATAGAGAACTCGCCGTCCGATTTGTGTCCATAACCAAAATCACCACCACTACCATTAATACCACCATCTCTACTGCCTCTACCACCATACCGCCGCCATCACCACCACCCATCATACATAGATGGTATCATCACACACACAACGCTTCCCCTACAACCACCGCCCATGTCACAACCACTGATACAATCACCATCAAGATCAGTTTGAACACAAGTGAATCTGTGCACTGTGTTGTGTTGACCGTGTCACTTCAGATTTCTGAACATTTTATTCTCCTCTCCATTCCCCCAGGTCAACGGAACACTGGTGACAAGCAGAAATCACCTGGATGTGGTGAAGCTTATCAAATGTAAGTACTTAGGTGTGCTGTGCTGTGCGCGTTTGTGCTTCATGTATATCTTTCTTTCTATGTTGACTAATGTGTCATGTTGTGTTCTCATTCTCCATCCTTGGTGAAATGATGGCACAGTGGAACCTGATTACTCATTGAGTCTTCAGGCCAAGTTTTTTCCAAGTTGTGTTATCAGAAAAAGATGGTGTCTAGAATATCAGTGCAAAGGATATAATCGGATCTCTGAAGAAGGAGATTTGAATGTTATTATAATGTCATGGGATTATACAAATTAAGGAGGTTCCATTCTACCTGCTCTGTTTGTATCTGTGAATGTTTCCCTCTCTATCTGTGGACGTGTCCCTGTCTGTCTGTGATTGTGTCCCTCTCTATCTGTGGACGTGTCCCTCTCTATCTGTGAATGTGTCCCTCTCTGTCTGTGAATGTGTCCCTCTCTATCTGTGAATGTGTCCCTCTCTATCTGTGGATGTGTCCCTCTCTATCTGTGGATGTGTCCCTCTCTATCTGTGAATGTGTCCCTCTCTATCTGTGAATGTGTCCCTCTCTATCTGTGAATGTGTCTCTCTCTATCTGTGAATGTGTCCCTCTCTATCTGTGAATGTGTCCCTCTCTATCTGTGGATGTGTCCCTATCTATCTGTGAATGTGTCCCTCTCTATCTGGATGTGTCCCTATCTATCTGTGGATGTGTCCCTCTCTATCTGTGAATGTGTCCCTATCTATCTGTGAATGTGTCCCTCTCTATCTGGATGTGTCCCTATCTATCTGTGGATGTGTCCCTCTCTATCTGTGAATGTGTCCCTCTCTATCTTACATACAATCAACTCCGCTTAAGCCCGACTGCTTGGGAGAATGGAAATTTAATTACCTGGTGACTTTATTGTAGAGAATAGGGTATTGTTACTTGAATTTTTTAGGATTGAAAAGAAGTTCCGATTGAATGGAGTCGATTGTATGTGTCTCTGTCTTAGTGTCCTTTCGTTACACACACAAAACACATCACGACACAGCAAAAGTCAGCAGGTCAGAATGTAAATACTGTATCTAAGTATTACGTTTGGATAGTGTGTTTTCGTTTGTTATTATTTGTAATCTTGTATTTTGCCATGTCTCAGCAGTTCCTGGTCAGACATAGTCTTTCTTTCTGGGTCCGTCACCTAAGAGAGAAAAACTAAAAGAATTTCCATACATGCGTCTTTCTTTTCATCTCTTCTTCTTTCTTTCAGTCTCTCATTCTCAATTTCTCATCCTTGTTCCTCATTCATCCCTCTTCCTTTCTTTCAGTCTCTCGTTCTCGACCTTCCTCGCTAGCCTCATTCGTAAGTTTCCTTCCCATCCTATGTGTTGACTTGTGTAACGTCAGTGAACGTACCGGTTGGTTGCACAAGTGGCCCAAGTGCGTATGCAAGCTGCTCAGCTGAGAGAATCTGTGTCACCTTTTGGTGGAGTGCTGTAGGCAGCTCGCAAGTCACGGGAACGGCTGATCCGTGTTAGCAAGGGAACACAGATCAGTGCAAAAATGCACCACAAACAATCTGTAATATAGAGGATAATGCACCATTTTCACCGGGAGAAGTGTGTGGAGAAAGCGCGGCTTCACCTTATCCAACCCTCATAATGTTAATGTCCTTGTTTCGTTTTGCCGTATCTTGTCACACTCTCTGACTCGTCATGCCAAAATAGGCAGCGGCGTGTCTAATAAGTTTAACGAGGATGGGAGNTGGGGGGGGGGGGGGGGGGGGGGAGCTCAGAATTGTCCTAAATGAATGTCTTTCTCCGCATACACGTGTGAAAAATGTCAGGGGAATGGGTGCCCCGTCTTCGGTTTACGCCTCTGAGACCAGGACACAGCACTGACACAGTTTTCTGTTCTGATTTTGTTTTCTCCCTTCATGTAATTCAGACTAGACCTTATACGGGCACTGAGGTGATTTACGCCCACATGCCAAGGACAGGCGTTTTCCTGGTGAACATTCTCTTAGGAGACCTGACTGTGTTTGCTCCTTTTTGTCCTTAACATTTTCCTCTCCGGTCTCTTCATGGCAAGTTCATGGTTCCTTCTGTGTCTTTTGGTATCCTAATTGTCTTCACCACCTCGACTACCACTAGTTTTACCACCACAGTCAGCGACAGGAGTAATATTAGCAGTATTTCAGCAACATCAGAACCCCGAACTTGTGAAGAAATGTCTTTAATGGAATATTGAAATACAGAAGTGTTGAAGGGCAGAAATTTCATCACCAAATGCTACAGCAGTAAACACAACACGCATACAAACAAACAAACACACAAACACATACAAACAAACACATACAAGCAAACAAACAAACAAACAAACATGCAGGCTAGCAGATAGAGAGACTACACTAGATGCAGCAATAGGAACAAAATAAATGCTTCAGTCTCAACAAAACAGAGACGACGACGACTACAACAACAACATCAACAGCATCAACATCAACAAGAACAACAACAACAAGTTCATATCACTATAATTATTAGCTATTTCAACAACAGCAAGAAAGAGAACAATACAAATCAAACAAAAGAAGTCTTTATGAAGGGGAAAAAAGTCTATAACTATTGCATGGCGTCTGTGGGCTGGCCGTGTATGCCATTGCCATGTCCTGTGTTGGTTTCACCTTGAACATTTTGGATCTCAGCCTTGTTTAACATTGTGGAGTTGGCTGGCAGTGTTTAGATGTTGAATTCCTAGTACTCCCTTCCTTCACCTTGGTCCCGATGATCTGGAGAGAGAGAGAGAGAGAGAGAGAGAGAGAGAGAGAGAGAGAGAGAGAGAGAGAGATCGCGGGTGGAGTTAAAGTGCCTGTCAAAGTTTGACGAGATTCGTCCCCCCGCCAGTGTTGCATTAATTTTGATTGGATAGCTAATGAAGATGGATGGCGTTGATTGGCTGGCGACCTTGGTCTGACATTCGATGCGAGGATTCTGTGGGATGTTTTTTTTCACCTTTTTTATTTTTCCTGTTGGTTTCAAAGAGATTTAGTGTGTGGTAATTGACTTCCCCTATTTCACGCGATCCTCCCTTCCTAATCCTCGTGTGATGGCAAAGTTTTTTTACTTGGCTTTTTAAGCGTGTTTATGATAATATGGTCGTCATCATTTCATTAATTTGTTTCCTTCTCTTTTTCCCTCCTTTCCTTCTTATTTTCTTGCACTGTTCCTCTTCATAATTTCACTTTTCTTTTCCCCCTCCTAGACTATGTCTCCGCCCCTCCCTGGTGTCCCCGGCCTGTTCCAGACGATCTTGTTTATCTTCCTTAAATACCCGACCATTAACGGAGGCGGCAATAGTTTAAAGCCAGTAGTTGAGTTAATACTCCCTTCACGTGCAACTCAATTGTGCACACGGAGAAACCAAAAAGCTGAGCTGGGAAGTCTGTCTGTTATGGCACGCACATGCACGCACACACACACACACACGCACACACACACACACACACANCGCACACGCACGCACGCACACACACACACACACACACACACACACACACACACACACACACACACACACACACACACACGCACACGCACGCACACACACACACACACACACACACACACACACACACACACACAGACAGACAGAGAGACTGGCCACTTCATCGTCTGCTTGATGTGATGGCTCTTACTCAGACCCTTGTGTTAAACTCGACTATAGAGAACAGGTACTTTTGAACTCTCTCTCACTCTCTTTTCTAATAGGCAACATTTTGTAAGCCGCTTTGGTCTGTAGACTGGCAGATCATTCCATTGTTTTGCGCTTGGTGATGTGTCCTCAGGTTTGGAAATGATAATGGTCGATGCCAGTAAAGGACTTGTGCTTCAGTAATTCATTGATCTGTCATTCACTTCCAGTAGAACTTCCACCACATGGAATCTCATCTGCTCCAGTTCCTCGCTTACTTGTTGAAAATCTCCAGTGCCATGCTTTGTATTTATACATCAGATCAAACTCACGAACTTGAACAATATCACTACTCTCAACAGCAGCAACAGCGTTGAAATTCGAATTTCTAATCCTGTGCCTTAAAATTAAAATCGTAAGGTTCTGTTGTGTTTGTATGGAGGATATTCTTGTAAGCAGCTTATACTATCATGTGAGCCCAAATGTTACCCAAAAAGTTTCGCTGGCATGGCTCGGGTTCTTGGTTCTAAGTATGGCTGATTTCATTTCATGCCAGTTTCTGCGGTTTGGCACGAATTTTTTGAAGAAGGAGTGTGAAAATGCAGCAAGGGAATTGTAATTCAACATATTATATAATATGGTTAAATTAGACGATAGATGATTGAACTCAGCTCTGTGATATGTCATCATAACCAAGAAATCTAGGCCATCTGATACTAGACTGAAACTGATCAGGATGTATGAGCGAAGGAAAAGTTGGATGGGGAAACAATGTTATGATAAGCAATGAGCTTACTTGAAAATACAGCAAAGTTAGATGGTTCAGTTTCTTCATTTAGCATTGCTCTAACAGTCACGTGACGTCAGGGAATTCCCATGCTTATCCTATATTATGCCAAATTGAGAGTAGTTCGACGTACAACTTGTATATACTGTATTCTTGGCTTTACAGTCAGGGGTGGCATGACCTATTTCTTTCAGTCTTTTGTCTCTGGTTCCCAGTCAATCTGGAAAATCCATTATATTGTGAAGCCGCCATTCTACGATACCAAGCTAGAAGTTTCATTTGGTTTGGACAATTTTCGACCATGGCACTAGATCAGGACCACCTCTCTACCTTGTGGTCAGGTGTTTTTTTTGGATACTTTTTTGTTTTGTTTTTGGGGGTAACGAGGGACGGCGATGGTGGAATTTTATTGAATGTTTTTTTTTTTTTTCTTCTTCTCCTTCTTTATCGTGTCTTTTCCATTAACTTGTGCGGGAATCGGCCATCAGCCCGCCCGATGACGTGCCTGCCTGCTGCTCAGTGTAAGGGGAAGTAACCCCTCACGCTTGGACGCAGTTATCTCCCAGGGGAGGTGATTAACTTTTATGAGATGAACTGATGGCGGGTTTTTGTTGAAGTGACTATACGATGGGAACGAAGGGGAAAAACATGAGGATGAGAGGGAGGGAAGAGGAAGGAGAGAAAAGATAAAAGCAGAAAATGAAAAGGACAATTATAGTAAATGACAGTAAAACGATAACTTTCCGCTTCTTGCCAAGATATTCAATATATTGCAATCTTACTAAATTTTATGCTGCACGTGTGAGTTTTTCTGAAATTTGTATTAAAAGACCTTATATCCACATCAAAATTGTGGGACATACGAGCTTTTAAAATAAAACATCATTTTGTCTACCACTGTTTCATTCTTGTAATATTGTGTTGGGTAACACAATAATATTTGCTTTCTCGGTGCTTGAATTGACGGATAAAGAACTCTGACACGTTTTGTACTGTAATTGGAGTTATCCTAAGGTTTTGGCTTGCAAATCAGCAAAAAAAAAATATCCTTTAGCACCAGTTTGGCTAATACAAACTCCTCTCTCTCTCCTCTCCCCCCCCCCCCCCCCCCCNCCAAATCTTAGAACCACCAAACTTTTTATCGGACAAGCCTTTTGATGTACTTTTGAATAATGATTAGAATCTGCTCTGCAAACCCGGAAAGAAATATACCATAGCATGGACACTATTGTTTTGCCAGCTTGTCTAATGCAAGCTAGGCTCGCTCCATCCTTGAATCGCCGAAAAAACAAATTGTAATCGTAAACTGACAGGCTTTGTGATGCACTTTTGAGTTATGTTCAGGTTTTGGCCTGTAAACCCGCAAAAAAAAAAAAAAGGAGCAGTGCTCCCTAACATTACCACTCTTGCTGTGCCAGCTTGGCTAACGCAGGCTTTTCTCTCTCGCCCTATCCTTGAGCCGCCGGCAGTTGGGTTTCTTCTGACTGGCGAGCCGCGAGTGGTAGAGAGAGACTAGTGGAGAGGCCGCTCTGGGCCCTATCTTTTAGACGGCTCTAATGAAAATCATTATCGAGCTACGAAATAGTCCATTGTCAGTTTGCAAGCTCCAACGGATGGCAGAGGGGGCATGTCTTGCCTCCAGCGATCTTTCAGCTTGTGCACTACAGTCTTGTCTGTGTGATACTATTATCAATTTAACACATATTCTGTGAACATTTCCACTTTTTTGTGAAGTTCAGATCACAGGAGTTACAGGTCTGCTTTAGAAAAGGTTAGTTTTGATGCTTATTTTGATGTGGCCAAAGTTCCGTTGATCGTTGTTTGGATCTGTCGAACCTATTCAGTGGAGATTCCCAGTTTTTTTCTGTAAATTTCCTCAAGCTCGTATTTCAAAAGGGTACAAGAATAAGATAAAAAATATAATATTTCGAAACATAAATTCTACCAAAAGCTCCCACTTTTTCACTATATACCATAGAGATGGAAAAGAAAAAAGAGGGCTCGAAGCAGTTCATATTTCAGTTCATATTTTGTCATTTTGTTGGATTTTGATGGACTTTTACTTTGACCAGCTGCTCTTGAGTGGAAATGTTTTAAGAACCACACAGAAGGTGTTAAGTACCAGCTTTTCATTGTAGCCATTAGTTTTACATTAGACGCGGTGGACTGAAACTATATTTAGCAATGGACTTTTTGTATTGGTAGAGTCCACCGTTACACTGGCGTTGTCTGTAATCTTCTGTTGTAGATTTAACCCTGTTGCGTGTGTGGGATATTCAGTGTAAGAAATGTTGGGATGGGTGACATTCACAGGTAGTATAAGCGTTACTCTCATCATGTTTGTTTGCACCCAGTAGTGTCATAGTGCACTGGCTCTAAATTTAATAGTGATGAGATCTCCTGTGAATATTAGTGTAATAACAGATATGTATATCTGTGGCAGTTCATGTTGGTAGTCATTGTGACATCTGGTGTTAGAGTCAGTGACTTGTGATTTCCCATGTTAGCTCTTCAGTGGTCAATGGACTTATCTTGACATGGTGTCCACACGTGTTTTGGCCAGTGTTGAGTGTTTGTGACAGTGACTTGCTACTAGCCAGGCCTCTTTTTATGTTATCCAGCACCCAGTGTTGTTCTCGCGATACTTACGCAGTCTTATAGCAG
Source organism: Ellobium chinense (assembly GCA_033807755.1). Lineage (NCBI taxonomy): Eukaryota > Metazoa > Mollusca > Gastropoda > Ellobiida > Ellobiidae > Ellobium > Ellobium chinense. The sequence continues at coordinate 635,994 of JAWQUT010000185.1, read as the reverse complement.
CAGCACTTGTTGTAATAGTGTACTAGTCAATGGTAGGGTTTGGTGCCGTTTTGTGATATCTTAGCGTAGTGTCTGTTTTCATCGTTGACCAAGACTTGGTGTTTATTTGGTAGCGTCCGGTGCTACTCTTTGTAGCTTGGACCATCCAGTGCGGCTTTTCTTGGCATCCACTCTCAGAGCCACCCGCTGTGGCATTTAGCACATAGTCCTAGCCTCTGTGGCATTCGGCATTTAGTGCTACTCCTCAGCATCCAGTGCTACCCATTATTTACATCCAGCGCTCATTGCTGCCTTTACCTTTCCACGGCATTCATCCATCAGTGCTACCCATCGTGGCGTGCAACGTTAGTGCTGTCCCTCCCTTCGTGGCATCCAGCATCCAGTGCTACCCTTCGTGACACTTCTCAGTGTATGCTACCCATCCAGCAATGAGCAGTAGTGCTATTCTTTGTACTACCCAGTATCCTATGTTACCCTGAGTGGCTTCCAGCATCCAGTGCTTCTCTGAGATTTTGCGGGAACTACATCGTGTGGACAGTCATCAGCAGAAGGGGAGGCCAGGCGTCTTCATCACTTGATAAAATCGTTTGAGTCCATCGTATTGTTTCCAGTAATCTCCTCCTTACATGACTGGCGTGATGAGTACGGACTAAAGACCGCGTGAAGAGTAAGTACATGGACATAGACAATAATAAACCCATCACTTTTTGCTTGATTAATGTTTAATACGCACATGCAAAGAAAGGAGTTTTGTGAACAGCCGGTTTTAGAAGGTTGTATAGGATGAAAGATGGTCGGACTGGTTTAGCGAGATTGTAATAGGATTCTTGTGTGCCTGCTTGTTGTCTGACGGTATCTCTGTGGCTTAGCCTACTGTGTCTTTTCCCTCTGTGTTGCTCTCCTGATGCAGACGGCTCACTGACCATTCCTGTCCTCTCTCATTCTCTTTCTCTTTTCTAACTCATCTGCATCAGTGTCTTCCCTCTCTTCTGCTGTACACACCTAGGTATAGCCTATGGCTTTTCCAGTCGTTCACCTTCTTTCTGTCCCACGCTCAGCCCATCAGTCATTCCGTTTTCTCCCTCTCCTCCCCCACCCCCGCGTGAAAAAGGCCACCTACCAGCGGCCAGCTCCAGTGTGCCAGTGTGTCCCAGTGTATATAAGGGCGAGCCGTGGTGTTTACCTCCCGGCAGTTCAGATCAAATCATAAACTGGCAACACCTGAAGCCAGGGCTTACCCGAGCTAAAACATTAGTCTAACCATCTGCCAGCCTGCCCCCCCTCTACTCGACAGATTGCTTTGCACCGGTAGTTCTAATGCCTTTTTTTTTTACTTCCTCCTTCTTGCCCCCTCCTCTTCCCTCAAGTGTTAATCTTACTGCAAAAAGAGGAAGGGGAAAGGGGTGGGGGGTGGGGATTACCTGAGTAGATTTACAACAAGCATGTTACATAGAGGGAAGTTGAATGATGAGGTAAGATGAGTTGAGGTTACTGGCTAGAGATGGGGCAAGTGTTAATTGAAAGAAATTAGGGATTACTACTCAAGCCCTGCAGGCCGCCGAGAGCCAGTAGTGATTTACTTTGTTACGTTAACATTGGGACTGCATCAGCTGTATGTTTTCATCACGTGTTTTCCTCTCCTCTTGGTCATTACCACCCCCTTACTTCAATCAAACCCACACACATACATACATACATACATACATACATACATACATCATACATACATACATACATACATACATACATACATACATACATACATACATACATACCCTCCCCCCTCCCCCAACACACACACACACCTTTCCCTCACCGTATCTGCAATCCCCCTTCTCTCGTTTCGCCTTGTCTGCCAAACTGTAGTCTTTCCTCAGCCTTACCAGTCTGCCATTTCCATCTGCCTGTTCGCCCTCTTCATTCCTTCCTTTTTTTCCTTTCTTCCAACCTCCTCCACTCCCTCGGTCCCTTCCTTCCTTCCTTCCTTCCTTCCTTCCTTCCTTCCTTCCTTCCTTCCTTCCTTCCAATCCATTGACGCCTTTCTCCTTCTCCATGTACGTCTTTTTCAGTGTCCCAGGCGCCATCATGTCCCAGTGTCGTTACGCCCCCTATCACAGTCTGTCAGTTCCGCAAGTCGTTCCCTCCCTGGCCTCCCCCCCCCCTTCTTGCCCTCACCGTCTTCATTCACCACTTCTCCCTCCATAGTAAAGTATTCGTGTTTAGTCTCTGCTGCTTTTCCTCATTATCTCCAGTGTATCCTCCTTCATCCTTTATGTCAGCCAAAGGGTAGAAACCCAGATGGCCGCTAGATCGAGAAGATGTTCTCTACAAGTCTACAAGTTCTCCAGTCCATTTCTGTCCACAATATAGATGACTTTGGCATAGACATCCTTCTCCCTTATGTTCCAGCCGTTCGGCTCCAGCCCTGCTCACCGCCAGTCTGGTTTTGCTTCTTCCACATCTTTCCATGAATATCACAGTTGATTACACGCCTCCTTCTCCTCCTCCTCCTCCTCCCCCTCCTCCTCCTTGTTGATCTGTCTGACTTTAGAGACACATAATGGCCTCCTACTCTATTGGATGCTATCAGTATCAACAAGGATGACAAGTCAGTATATCCCAAGTTTCTGTACTCTTTCTCCCTCTCTCTATCTATTCTTTATCGGAAACGAAAATGCCACTTTCACAGAAACTAGATTATGCTGCCTTTCACACCATTGAAATGTCAAGATTTTGCCATTCTGACAAAGTTTGAAGGAATATTGACAGTTTTTAAGATGGCATCGCTGATGAAATTGCCAGATTTCTCCCCCTTAGTCCCGCTTTATGGCACGTTAAACCTGTTCACCCTGCAGCAAGCTGGCAGTTTTTGATGGAGCCAATACGTTCAAGGGACATAATTTCCAGGTCTTTGTCTGAATCTTGACATGAGGAAACATGCTCCTTCTTAAGTGTTTCGTGTCGGATTGAAGGGATACGTTATTTCTTCTCTCATTTCACTCAGTAAACAATGTACTCTAGTCTTGAACATCTGGAGTCATTGGCACTCTTTCACTCTCTCCTAGCCCACCCCAGCCCTTCCTCCCTTTCTGAGCCCCTTGTATTTGTAGAAACAATACACCGATATTCACATTCTGCTCCTACATAGCTGTTTATCTTGGACTGGAAGTGGCTTTTGGAATCAGGTTCAAGGGTCTTTTTAACCTATAAGATTCTCAACCTGCAGTGTTGCACTATTGGGACTGTGTGAGTTTGTGTGGCCCTGTCAGGACTTTGTATAACTCTTCATATACAGAAACCAGCTTTGCCACAAATCTGGAAAAAGAAATCTGAAAAGAAAGGTATATGGAAAATCGCTATTGGTATTTTCCAGGTCAAGAATTACCTGGAGTCAGGAAAAAATGATGGAGAAATGGTGAACAATGATAAAAGTGGGACTAGCAAGACTCTGGAACAGTAGTGAGAAATGTACTTGGTGTAACAAGTGTTTAGTTAGAGGAAGGAGAATGAAGAATTCCTGGTCCACTCCATGGACTGTAGCCATGACAGTTACTTCAATAATTGCGGGCTACAGCCCACTTAAATCAGATGTATTTTGACTTGGAATGTTAGGCATTGAGACACACTAGTTACTAGTAGTGAAGTACAGCAGTGGGAATGGCAAGTGGACAAGATTCAGAAGGAAAAAAAATAGAAAAAAGTTGCTGCATTGCTTTCATGGTAACCGACCAAACAGAGTTTATGGAATAGTTCAGTTGGTCCCAGATCTCTCAGAAAACATGTCTAGTCGAATGAACATCATCTGTTGTTGTTGTTGTTGTTGTTGTTGTTGTTGTTATCATTTCCTGAAAATCAGATTTCATGTTTTGCTTATGTGTGCTGGACAGTGCCAGTAGACGGATTTGAACTCATAGACTGGCACCGGTGCCTGCTTTGGAGGTGTATGACGTAAGAACTACTCGAAACTTCAACTTGTAAGTTTGATTGGGCCACAGAGTGCAGGAATCTATTTGAGTCAGGACCTGAGCCTACAGGAAACATTGCCCCCGCCCTCTTGTCTTAATGATTTCCTGTAGGTAGAAGAGGATACACCATATGTTGGACTGTATTTCTGAATAAAAACTGTTGGGTAAATCATGTTCATCCGGCAAGAGGAGTTCGTTGTTGATGATGATTTAGCACACATATTTGCAGGTGCAGAATTTGTTTTAGGTTTAGACGAATTGTTGAGACATCAAGACAAGCTGTTACTGGCATTTGGGCTTTTGGAATGATCGTTATCTTCACCACGAAATTTACTCTAGACTAGGGCAAACCAATTGTATGTATGGTCGTATAGCTTGATGTCTCACTACACACTTAGCAGTTGACTTCTTCTGGAGCTGTGTATGTTCTACACAGACTTGAATTAACCATTGGGTCCACTTCATGTTCTTCACTCTCCCCTCCTCTCCTTCCTCACCTTGTCGCATGTTTATTTTTTTTTCTCCCAGCTGTCTCTCTGTTTGTCTGCCTGCCTGCCTGCCTGCCTGCCTGCCTGTCTGTCTGCCTGTCTCTCTCTCTCTCTCTCTCTCTCTCTCTCTCACACTCACTCTCTCTCTCTCTCATATCCACCTCCAGCGTGGCCTAAGCCATCTCGTGACCTTAAAGGAGAGATGAGATTTCTTAAAGATGGCACCAGTATTGAAATATTCATAGCCATCACCTCTGGAAATACAGTGCTTCTCCAGTCCGGTTCCAAGTTGGCTGAGCTCTGCCAGCATCCTCTACGTGCATGACTTGCTCACTGCTGCTCAGGTTGCCCGGTCCACGGCATGGCAGGCCAATCACTTTCATCACTCATCGATCTGTTGTTATCTGATCAGTCGATGGCTGACTGATTAGCCGGGCGATCAATGATTCGATGGCTCCAACAGGTGTAAGGCTTAGCTCTGAGAGACGAGTTCTTTCATAATAGAGAGGTTCGTTTCCTCACAGGAAATGGTTTCCTAGCTTTTTTATAGTTTCTATTCACAGTCGGGTCACATGCATAACACAGTGGAATCTTGATAAGAGAATGAAATTGAAAATAATGAAAATGGGGACTTTTATTTACCCGGTAGGAAAATCGTTTTACATTGCCGTACAGTGTTATACAAATTATGAATAATACGCATGTACATAAGAATATACTACAAGGAAATTCATAACAAAGTCATTGCTAGTCACCATGATGCATAGCCCGGAATCGTCCAGATCCAAAGTTAGTAGGTTCTCACTGACACTTGGCTGGAGCAAGACAAAGAGAGTAAAGTGTCTTTTCCTAAGGACACCATGATGCAAACCGTCTAAGAACACCATGATGCAAACCGTCCGACACGGGGATTGAAGCCAAAACCTTATACACAGTCTTGAGAATCTTGATATTGTGAACACAATTTTACACATGGCACGGTCACGCTGCGTCTCCAAGACCTCAGTAATAATTAATATATCTCATCATTATGTGTTTTTCCTCTCATTTTATTATTCACATGGACAACTGGAAGTAACTCTTCCACGCACAAAGCACTTTTTGTTTGTTTGTTTGTATCAAGGTGTCACTTTGCTGCTTATTTTCCAGTGCATTCTCAGCTCCTGAACAGTGATCTCAAGGATTTATTTTGAAAACAACGTCGGTAGTAGAACATTATATTCCTTAGGGTTGCATAAGCATCGTTTACGGAGATCATTTGAATTTCGGAATATTCTAGTTTAAAATTCATGATCTTGACTTGGGTCACAAAAGAAGGGGGTAGGTATTGGACAATGGCTGATGAAAACCGTCTGAGCACTTGTGGCGATTCTTACCGTTAGAAGCCGAGAGAAATCCTTCTACAGACAGCTCTCCCCACAGACCTAATCATCTGTGACAGTCCAGCCTTGCGAGTCGCGCCTCTTTGTTTGTCTGAAGTTCTTTCATAGTGACCTGTGGGAAAATGGGTCGATGTGTGCTCATATTAGTCTGGTGGTCTATTTGTCCGGACGCTGTGTGGGGAGGCTGGACCAGTGACCTGTAAAACAGCCATTGATACACTTTACAGACCAGAGAATGCATGTGGTCACTCGTGATTGACATTTCCCAGGAGCGTATCCAACCTACCTGCAGACTCCTGGGGTTTGGCTTTGATTAGAGGAGGAGGGGGTGTAGGATGATAATCTACGGAATGAAATGCAAACGGCAAACTGGGAAAAGACGGAAATACTTTAATAACATAATAATATATATGATGACCCATTGCTAATCAGAAAGAAGATATATTTCTGCTAGTANTCCAGCGTTGCCAGTCGTGCCTCTTTGTTTGTCTGAAGTTCTTTTATAGTGACCTGTGGGAAAATGGGTCGATGTGTGCTCACATTAGTCTGGTGGTCTATTTGTCCGGACGCTGTGTGGGGAGGCTGGACCAGTGACCTGTAAAACGGCCATTGATACAGGCCAGAGAATGCATGTGGTCACTCGTGATTGACATTTCCCAAGAGCGTATCCAACCTACCTGCAGACTCCTAGGGGTTTGGATTTCATTAGAGGAGGAGGGGGTGTAGGAAATTAATCTACGGAATGAAATGCAAACGGCAAACTGGGAAACGACGGAAATACTTTAATAACATAATATTATATGATGACTCACTCCTAATCAGAAAGAAGATATATTTCTGCTAGTAGCATTTCATCAGCATATAATATGTCGTTGTTAAGATCATCACGCTGATCTCTCTCTCTCTCTCTCTCTCTCTCTCTCTCTCTCTCTCTCTCTCTCTCTTTCTTTCTTTGGGCGTTGTATAGTGAATACTATAATACGTTTACTTCTCTCCAAGCGCCAAGGGCATGTTTTGTATCGAACTTCTGCTAGACATAATTTGTCTATTCTTTTCATCATCTTGACAGTATGTCTTGCTAGCGCCAGTCCGCACCCAGCCGTGTGTTCAGTAGCTTGTCTATGTCTACCACCTTGTCATAATGAAAATATATTGTCAGCGGGTAGACACCACGACAGACTCAGATGCAGGACTTGCATGTTCTGACCCAACAAGTCATCGTGAGTGTAAATGAGAGGAATAAAAACACCAACCAACCAGCCGACCGTTTTAGATTTCCATCACAAGAGTCAGTGTATATTCTTATGTTAATAGTGAGGTAAAAAGGGTGAAGAAAAACATCTTGATGAGATCAACAGATTCTAATGCATCATCAGTAAAGTTAACAGATGTTTGAATATTAATCGTATACTAATTATATTTAATAATCGAAGCGCACTATTTGGCGTCGTTCCTGCGAACTTGGCAGCGATCCTACACACCGTAGCTGTGTCCCTACACACCGTAGCTGTGTCATTATGTAAAGCAGCATGAAAGAGCGGATGAAGAGGAAGAGGAAGACAGTCGTTCCACCATGATTGTAACCGTATATCAATATGAGTTATGGGGCAAAATATAGTGTAATGTCTTCAAGGGAGAGGTGGGCTGTCGAATCCTTGTAAACCCGAGACGGTTGTGTTTCTTTTGTCATGCATTAGAATCAGATGGTATCGGTCGGCAGTAACACACAATGGTATCGGCCGTAGGTTACACAATATGACACAATATGACAAAAGGTAAAGAGGCGTTTTCTCTGTAGACGCCTGTGTTTATCACCTGCAACTGTGACAGGCAGGGCCTTCTCAGCGCGAAAGTAAACTACATCAAGCACGGAGCCAGGTTAGAAGAAGCGCAGTTTGGTAGCCAGCTAACGAGGTGAGCTCACCTGACAGTTATGTCATTTGTTCTGGAACAGAGAATACGTTATGAGGCTACACTGTACTGGCCTGGCTGGGCCGCGGGCAACACTCTCCATCTTCTTAAGTATCTTATGGTCTCTTGTGTAGTTCACCCCTTTGATTTATTTGTGTCGTTTTCCTTCTTGTTGTTGTTGTCGTCGTTTTGTCGCGTGGGAGATGTGACTTTGAAGCTCATGTGGACCAGACGAAGACCAGTATTTGGAAGTTGTAATACTGTTGTCATGATCGCGGACTTTCTCTGAAGTAGAACTTTTCGCTCTCACAGGGCTAGGCTTAGAGAATGAAGTTCAAGAAAATCAAGACGTGTCGAGTCTGTGAGACACAGACCAAGGGACCGGAGATCAGCGATGAGCAGGCGAGGAGGAAATGCTTTTCCAGTAATAGATGTTTGAGGTCATGAGGCCTGTTGTTTGTCACAGTCTATCCACGAATTCGAAAACCCCACAATCTATACTAAAATCTGCCTTTCCTCTCTGATTCAGTCGTATTCACAAAAATATCCAAATCTATGGCGTATTAGTCCGTGGAAATATAAGGAAACATTTTAAATGAAAGATTTCATGGCACACAATTTTCATATTTTGCCCTCTCAATTTTTGTAGTGTGCTTTCAGCAACAAACACCATGCATTGCAAGGCAGGACCGCCGGGAAAGCATATAATAATGTGAGACAGATACAGTGGGACTTCAAGGCTTTGGAATTTCTAATGAGATTCGAGATGGTTAAATGCTACCCACAACAAACAACAGTAAGAGACTTGTTCTCTGGTGTAACTGAACGACAATCAACATGGCTGTAGTTCCCTGATTTATGATACCCGTGACACTTGCTGTAGTACCAGATGTTCTTGTGCTGTCATGTGCATGCACTGAGGGCTTATTTGTGGATTTAGTAAGGATGGAACACTTGCTTGCTATTATTATCCTTAGCCCTAGATTTGTGATGATTTTGCTATCTGCGCCATAGTAGAGAGTTGCACGTGATCTCTTCCCCCCAATCAACCGCGTAAATCCGGCGATGCGTCAGCTTGTCATTTTGTATACGAAATTTGCCGGACTCCCGGCCGTCAATCGCAGGCCCTGATCAAAATCCGATGACATTGCTTTGTTTTCATGCACACACCACAAAAACAAAATCTTAACTTTAAGCATTCTTAGATTGCCTGCGATTGAGCGATGTCGACTCCTTGATCCAGTTTGTTGTTGCTGCTGCCGCTGTTGTTGTTGTTGTTTTTGTTGTTGTTGTTGTTGTTGTTATTGTGGTAATGGTGGTGATGGTGTGGATTGTTGGGATCTGTTATTGGCTGTGCTGGTGGTCGCGACGATGTTGGTGGTCTTGATATGCATGAGAATATGTTTGTATGATAAACATTGATGAGGTGCTTGCCCTTTGAGTTAAGTAAGCCACAGTATTTAGTGCAGGTTACGTAGCGTTTGCAGTGATGGTTGTTCTGGTACTAGACTACAAGTCTTGATANAAAAATCAACCGCGTAAATCCGGCGTTGCGTCAGCTCATCATTCTATATACGAAATTTGCCGGACTTCCGGCCGTCGATCCCAGGCCCTGATCAAAATCCGATGACATTGCTTTTATTTCATGCACACACCACAGAAGCAAAATCTTAACGTTAAGCATTCTTTGATTGCCTGCGATTGAGCGATGTTGACTCCTTGATCCAGTTTGTTGTTGCTGCTGCTGCTATTGTTGTTGTTGTTGTTGTTGTTGTTGTTATTGTGGTAATGGTGGTGATAGTGTGGATTGTTGGGATCTGTTATTGGCTGTGCTGGTGGTCGAGGCGATGTTGGTGGTCTTGATATGCATGAGAGTATGTTTGTGTGATAAGCATTGATGAAGTGCTTACCCATTGAGTTAAGTAAGCCACAGTATTTAGCGCAGGTTACGTAGCGTTTGCAGTGATGGTTGTTCTGGTACTAGACTACAAGTCTTGATATGCATGGAAGTATAGATGTATTGTAAACATAGACGAGATGTTCGCCCTTTCCACTCAGTCAGCCACAAACTTATGTACTGGTTGTGTTGCTTGTACGGTGCTGGTTGTGTTACTTGTACGGTGCTGGTTGTGTTGCTTGTACGGTGCAGGTTGTGTTACTTGTACGGTGCTGGTTGTGTTACTTGTACGGTGCTGGTTGTGTTGCTTGTACGGTGCTGGTTGTGTTACTTGTACGGTGCTGGTTGTGTTGCCTGTACGGTGCTGGTTGTGTTACTTGTACGGTGCTGGTTGTGTTACTTGTACGATGCTGGTTGTGTTACTTGTACTGTGCTGGTTGTGTTACTTGTACTGTGCTGGTTGTGTTACTAGTGGACTGGAAGTCTTGATATGCGTGAAATGTTTCAGACATTGACATGACCGGATTTCAGAGTTTCATTTCAGATTATTTAATTTTGGCTTTCAAGATGCTGGTCCTTCTGTCGTTGTACAGTCATTGAGGTCCTTGCGCTGATATGTGATATGGTTGAAAATGTGAAGAATTATGAAAGATGAGTAGCTCACGGCCAGAGAATGTCCTCGTTTTAATACTGTTAGCGGTGTCGAGAAAGTTTCGTTCGATCCCGGAACATTTGGGTTGTTGTTGTTGTTGGTTTCGTCGCTGCTGTTGTTGTTGTTTTCGTCATCGTCGTCCTGTCGTGGTGTTGTTACTGGTGATGAAATGCTTGGAACATAATGCGGCACCTGTCTCTTATTACATGTCATCATAGTCAGAAATGTTGTTGTTGTTGTTATTGTTGTTGTTGTTGTTGTTGTTGTTGTCGTCGTCGTCGTCGTTTGTAGTTGTTGTTATTGTTGTTGTTGTTGCTGCTGCTGTTGTTGTTTTTTTGCACGCCAAAGATGATTGGTGATATTTTTCATATTCACCGAGACCCTGACCTGATGTGATGTTATTAGTTTGAGAATCAGTTGTGCGTTGATGATGCGCATAGGCTGTGTTTGTTGGCGATGTTGTCGCTGTGTCTATAGTAGTTGTTGTTATTGCTGCAGCGATCTGCAGTGGTTGTTCTTTTATGTTGTGAATATTCATGTGTAGGCGTAACAATAGCTGATACGCCTGGTTTACCATGTGTCCAGAGGCGTCGCGTCATTGGACTTTGATATGCCAAACTCTCTCTCTCCCTCTCTCTCCCNCCCCCCCTTTTTCCAGTATGGACTTCAGTGGAATAACAGACATACTGACAGGATGGAAAACATTTTATTACAGAAGAATCAGGAGATTTCTGTAGCACGTCAATGCTGTCTAACCTTGTACAGGTTAGACCATGTCAAGTCAATTAATGTAGAAAAAACCAGCGCAGGACAATACCACATACTGTATATTATATTTTGTGACAGACTAAGCAGCGCCAAGTTCGGCTTGATTCCTTTTGTCAGTGGGAGGAAAGGGGGGGGGGGGGGGGGGGGNNGGGGGGGGGGGAGGGGCTCCCTTGCATTCTGTAAGGCATACTTGGTATACTTGATGCCGCGCCGTTTTTGGAACAGTGTACCAAAGGTAACTCCTTGGTTAGGATATTATGGGACTCTCAGATAAAAAGCTCACTCTACGCCTCTGCCATGTCTATAGAATATGAAACCTGCCGTAACAACTACAGATATTTTTTTGTGTTTTTGTGGAGTTGATTTATGAGATGTCAGCGCTTCGTTTAATCCCAAACCTCTGGTCTCCTTTGCTCGTGAATGTAAGCCCAGACAGGCTGGGAGAGAGAATGGGGGTTAATTTCCATGTTTCATGAGGTTGAGGAACAAGAGATGTGAATTTGCTTAGGCGGACATGAAGAGGCAGAAAAGACAGGTAGACGTTAACTAGTTTCGCATATATGCCCGACAGTGGCGTGTCCAGATAAAGAGTTTAATGGATGAAGCTGATCTCATGTCATTTTGTACTGATAACACGGAGGCGTAAGTATATTCTTTGGAGAGGAGGAGGTTGGGGGGTGGGGGGTTGAGGAGTAGATGCGGTGCTTATGGTTTGGCAGCGGCACCATTGGCAAGTAAGGCCAAAGGAAACGAGGCAGATCCTTCATATAATATTATCACACTGTGTGTAGAATATCACCCGAAACCTCAAACTTTTTTCGGTAGTTGTATTGATTTCTTGCCAGCTCTCAGAATTATATCCTACACTCCGTTTATCTTTATGTTGTGATTTTGTGCTAACTTTCGAAACCACATAAAATAATGATCTAGTTTTCTTACCAACCTCCGATACCACATACCTGTTTAGTGTTCTGGCTCACTCGCAGTTGTCGTGTTTTTATGCTAGCCACAAAACCACATACTCTGGCTAGCTTTTAATTGTGATTTCATTTAATCTTGGAAATCACATATATTCTAGCTTGCTGGTAGTTGTTGTGATTTTGTGCTAACCCTTGAGACCAAAAACTCCAATTTTCCTAGTTGGCATGATTTTGGCACAAACCTGGCTATAGTTTTACCATCCCGAATGCTGCAAGTTCTTCAGATAGCTGAGCACAGAGGTAATTGACCTTCTGTGATCCCTACAGCCCATTGTTTGATATTACGCATGGCAACAACACGGGTAAACACTGATGGAACGGACTCTAGCGTGAGATAAACGAACTCTTCAAAGCACTCACTTGGCCCATAACTGTTTGTTCGCGGCGTGAGTTTTGTTTTTTTTTTGTGTCTTTGGGGTGAGGAAGCTGAGTAGAAGGTCTTCATAGGAATGGAATGTCTGGTATATAATGTATATAGTGTACAATGTCTGGTATATAGTGTACAGTGTCTGGTAAATACTTATGTAGTGTACATTTATGCAAAATATGGTGTGGTTTTTTTTTTTTTGCGGTTGCCGTCTTGGATTCAGTTTGTGGGGGACGTGGGTGTGGGGAAAGAAAGACAGGGGAAATAGAGAGACAGAGAGGGTACTCACTGTGGGGCAAGACGTACCGATGTCACACATCTCACAACCCTCATCGTTCTTCATGTCGTATAGGTTTAGTCCATCTTCAGAGAACAAAGCGCCGCTGCATACTTCCCAAAAGTTGTAAAAGACATTCTGCACAGGTCATCATTCTATACAGTGAACGTCATAAGAAACTGTCTAGTTAGTATTTCTGTGATGAGTATCCCATCCCCTTCTCTCACAGTCATGGCATTATCCTCCTCCTCCCTCTCATCATCATCTTCATCATCATCACCATTACACCACCACCATCACTATCATTCTGGGTGTATCCAGTTGTCCTTATTCTCTCTAATGACTTTCAGTATGTAAGGAAATCAAGGGAGTCACTCATTTGCATTTGGTCTTTAAAGACTTGCAGCGCAACTAACCACCTCTGCATATTTACCGGAAGATAAATTATGCTAGGAAGGGAATCCACCGTCCACGAGGAATATCATCATTATAGCGATTGTTCTGTAGAGATTGACAGCAGAGAGTGTCAGAAAAGGCGAACCAGAGGTGACATTAGGGCGTCCAGAAAGTAACCAAGAACCAGAGAAAATCGTCTCCACACTGTGGTAGAAAATTCATTCTGTACAAGATAAACAAATGAGTGTTTTAAGTAATCGTATATTGTCCTTCATATCAAGAAATGGAGGCCATGCAGGTTTCTGTGGAGGAAATGTACTGTAAATTCCCATATTATGTTGTTTATCTGGGGTAAATAGTATATTATTTTTGGATTATTTGGATTGTGCGAAGAAAGCAGCTGGCTCTGGGAAGGAAACTATAAGTGACCTTGACCTTTTAAGTAACGTTTTATTACCACCAATCAACGCGTGTGTATTAAGGAACTGTTGCAGCTCATCAGGTTAGATGTAGTTGATTTTAAACTATGGGAAGGGCCAGAAGCTGATCTGAAATAATTTGATGTGATTTGAGCGGGCAAAGACTCGACTCGATACTCGACATGTAAACCTTCTTATTAAAACAGAGAAATAAGAGAAAATCAAACGATGGTAATTAGATTACATCACGTGAAAAAATCGTTTCGCAATAACTGATAATGAGTGGCTGACAGCCGGGATAGACTGCACATGGAGATGTGTTCTGCTTTTTAGATCTCCTTGGTTTGCCAGTTTGTGATTTAGACATCCTTTAAATTGGCCAATCCATCCACCTCCAAACCTCCAAACCTCTGGGCTGATCCTGAATGCACGTGGTAATAGGCCCAGTGTAATTTCCTCCCTGTTTTGTTGACCTGCAAGTGCTCCCGCCAGTTCTGTGTTTATAAACACGATTCACAGAGACACAGGAAAGAAGAAGAGCCGACTCAAGAGAACCAGCCTTTCTTTCTTTGGAGGTTATTGTCGGTGGCGTTTGCCAGTATTTTGCCATGGGTAAAGGTGAAAAGGGGGAGGGGGGGGGTTGGCAGGCTAAAATGAACATAGCCACTATCAGTTACAGTAGTCACACACAGTGTTTAACTTTTGCATTATAATACGTTCGCTTATTTTTGACCCCGAGATTACTTTGTGGAGGAGGGGAGAGGGGAGGGGCGCTCAGACTAGTAGCTACCTGACACCCCGACTGGCCACGCCTTTGTGTATTTATCATTAGAGTGTCTTGGAAGTGGAACAGAAATTGGCAAGTATTGGTTAAACCAAGCAGTTTATTGTCATTGCTGTTGTTTTTTAAAACAATGAAAAGTTTGTTCCGAAGCTAAAGAGGTGTGGAAAGTAGTAAATTTTTTTTTTTGCCTATGCCGAGGGTTTCCTATGTAGATTGCACAAATTCCCTAGACGGCAAACTCTGTTGAAACTCTCGATCAAAATATTCGGGACTGCTCGCTGTTTACACTTATATCAACCCCACTCTGTCATTTCCACACCTACACACTGACAAAACAGTTGTTGGACGCCGTTTGGTACCTCTTATTTTGCAATTTGACCAGACAACAGGACTCCCAGCCCCAAATGTGGTCCTGGAAAAATGCACATACTTTTTTTGTGGTTCAGTTGTCGAGATGAGTGAGGCAGAATGTTATCTGAAGCCTGATAGAATACATTATATACCAAGCTGTCTGGATACGAAACTTGTCTTTTTCGGAGAGGGAGCAACAGAAGATTTTCAGATGAAGTTAAGTCGGTCATTCGACCCTTTAAAACTGTAAAGGAGTTGGAACATAGCTGGGTCATGGCACCCCGTGTTGTTCTCTTGACTTGACAACTATCATAGGTTATTTCCAGAGGAATCTAATTATAAGGACTGACCTCAGCTCTCCTTCCAAAAGTTTATTGAATTTTTAAGTATAATAACTGCAATATTTCTAATTGTATGCAGCTGACATTTAGCACACATTGACAGATGACTACTGCCTGCTAGTTCTGCAAATTTCAAATATCCAAGTCCTATGACTGTGTTACAGCTGAACAGTTGAAACCAATGTCTAGTATTGTATTGATATAGCCAGAGTGTGTGTGAAACACTGGCTCCTGCACGTCACTTTGTTCACATGAGTTTTCAATGTTTATCTCAACAAAAGTAGAGCATCTACAATCTGTATGAATGGACTTACAACAATTACATTATTATATCAATCTTTTAATTTGCCTAAAATTTATTTCACCTGTGTTGAACTCATTGGACTAAGATAAGACTAAAATATTTTTTTTTTCTTGTGTGGGCCATAATGACGATATGTGTTATAGTTGTACACATTGAGGTTGATGTCACTAACAAAGAAATCGAGTTTCAGGTTCTGGAGGTGGTTGGAACTATCCGGTATCTCTGTTTGTTGTCTAGAATACTGACGTATCAGGAAATTGAGACGATGAACTGATTCCCTGAATTAAAGTTTATGAGATCCTGCTGTAACGTTGCGTGCTCTCACCGCAGCCATTTTCAGCTGTAGATCACCTGTCCCCCTGCACCGTCCATCATTTTACATATCATCATAGGGAGTTCGTGACTTGAGGTTTTTGCTTTAAATTGCAGTGAAACGAAACATTGTGTTTTATAAGCCGGATGCAAAACAATCATGCAGAA
The DNA here is from genome assembly GCA_033807755.1 of Ellobium chinense. Taxonomy (NCBI): domain Eukaryota; kingdom Metazoa; phylum Mollusca; class Gastropoda; order Ellobiida; family Ellobiidae; genus Ellobium; species Ellobium chinense. Next base: position 620,232 of record JAWQUT010000185.1, on the reverse strand, counting down.
AGTTAGGACATAGACATACCTGTGCACTGATTCATAGCTCTGATGAGGAAACATTGAAGACGGTCGTGCCCATATTTAGACACTGCTCTGTGACTGAGGTCAGGTGCTGTGAATGAAGATGATTAGTTGAATTCACTGAAAGCTCTTTGTGTTTTCTTGGGACTTGTAGATGTGAGTACAGCTTTGGTTTCTTTGATCGCTGATTTAGCACATGATTTATTAATCTGTGAGGCCCTTTTGAGGAGCAAACTGACATGTCCTTGCCCTCAAACACGGTCCGCTGATGTTTGCATAATATCACTGTTGCATTCATTGAAGTTTGTTTGTTTATAAGCGATGACCATCATCACCTACAACAATAACAGTATTTATATTTTTTTAAAAAGCCGTTTTTTAGCTACAAACTATTTGATATACATTAGTCAATTGCTGACCAGTCAAGAGTAAACTCCAGTGAGGATAAGATGAAGCAGATCTTAAGTCCGTGTTCTTTCTGTCGGATAGAACTGCAATTAAAACAAGAATCTCGGGACTGTTGCTGGCTTGGCACAGAAGTGAAAGTCCTCATCCCTTCTTTCCCCACCCCATCCNCCCTCTTCCCCCAATGCTCGCCGCCAATGACCTTAATAAGATGCTCTCGTTTGGTCATGTGTGCAGTGATCCCTCAACATTCGCTGTGTCCCCACCAAGTACTACAGTGCCAACCCACAGTTCCCCTGCGATGCCTTCCCCATCCAACTCCTTGGAATCAATCCCATTTTCTCTCCTCCCATCCCCCCTCTCCTCTCCTCACCCCACCGCCGCCATGCCCCCCTGAGTTCTCAAGGCTCTAGTTGTACTTCAGTTTTGGCCATCGTATGGTGAATGTAACTTCATTATTGAAACACAGCATCACCTTACCGGACTCAACCTCATCCAAGTCATAAGGCTTTTCAGGGTAACTTCATCACGGCATGTTATAGAGTTACAGGTTTTTGCCCTCTAACGGGTGGTGGTGGTGGTGGTGGTGGTGGT